>RDPX01000013.1:4359103-4381112 GCA_003991215.1 Morbakka virulenta | reverse complement strand
ATTTTTTTTACAAAATTAGCATGTGGTTTTTGTGACCAAATATTACAAAGCACACCAAAACAAAAATTTAAAGAGTTGCATATCAAACCAATAGGCACAAAATGTGCTTTTCAGTATTGACCAGGTTGTATTAAAATATTTTACATATAATGAAAAAATTGAGTGGGTAAAATATAGGCCATGTTTTGTTGTACACAAAAATTGGCTGCTATGACTATATATAAATACATTTACATGTTAACTGACCTTTTAAAGAATAACAGGGTACTGACTTTTAACCAGTTATAAGATCCATTTTAAGCCTAATTGTCATGTTTATTGTGTTACAGTTTGTTTTAAATAAATGCCTTTTTATGCTAAGAGTTTCTTTTTGATACAAAATAGCATGGGTAAAACATAGCCAATGCCATGTAAAAATGTAGTTAATTGCAGGTTAGTCAATATAGTTGTCTAATCAAATATAATTAGCTTGGAAGATTAGGCCATTTATTAGTTAATTAGATATTACAGGCGAAACAAAATAGTAATTTGTTTTTAACTGCATTGTAATACTGTATAAATATTATAGAAAATAAGAAAATTAATCTAAGTGATTTACAGCAGAACAGTTGTAAATGACTTGGATTTTTACTTTGCTAAAATTACAAACTTTTTAAAAAATACACAAAACCTCGTCTCCACCACTACCATATTCATGGTGCATGAGTATTTCTAATGCTAATAAATTATGATGCCATCTTCACATGGAATTGTCTTGCATCCAATAAGTTGCTGGTCAGCATTGCTGAAGTGGAATCTTTCTTGTCTGTGTCACAGAGCACAGAATTTGTCTCCAGTTGAAATGGTGGTACATTTCTGGTGGTAGCACACTATGGTTCTCAATAGGGAGGAAAGTTTGCTTGCACAGTGTTTGCTGTCACCCCTCCACAGTACAAATCTGGTTCTTTTATGCTTGCCATTTGTTGCTGATGTAATAAGATCTTTTTTAGGCCAAGTCCAATGTGGACAATAGAATATTGGAATATTAAGGTATGGATGAGCTACTTTATTATCATTGAGATTTTGATTTGCAGGAAGCTTGTGTAAATGATATACATGGCTGACATGGCTCACTACTATTTCAACATGGCTATTAGATCAAGGTCAGGCAACAGAAGATAATCAAGGTTTGCCTCATGAGAGTTTCAAGACAGACAAAGATACATTTACAATCAGGAACTGTAAAAGCCAAAGGAGTCCATCAATCTCAATCACTGAATTGGATTTTGTTGATGAAGTTGGTTTAGTTAATTGTTACGAAAGTTGGTCTTTTTTTAAATGCTATGAAAACTAAAACTATGTTCTACAACACTGTAGCAGAAGATTTTGAAACATCAGATGGAAAGCTAAATAAAACAAGCTATTGAGATGCTACAACCAAACAAGATTTCAAGTACTTCAGAAGCTGGCTTAATTCAAAAGAAAGGGATATACTACATGCCAAGAAAGGACTGGCTTGGCAATCACTAAATAAGATGAACAACATCTGGAAAAACAGCATGCAAAAAACCCAACTTAAGCTACATTTATTTAAGACCACTGTGGAATCCATTATTCTTTATGGCAGTTTAACATGGCCACTTACTAAGACTGAAAGAGAATATGTTAGATATAACATGCACTAAAATGTGTTGAGATAGATGTACAACATCAATTCAATGGAATAGATAAACAGGGATCTATTTGGAAGCACCAAAAACTTTCCAGCACTATCCAGAGAAACTGGTTGAAACTGGGAGGCTATGTGTACAGGGACAAAGCATCTTCAGCAGATATACTATTTACCTCAATCCCTAAACTCTGAAAGAACTTCAAGGGTAAGCCAAGACAAACATATGTCAGTACAATCTTATAGGATAGGGACATCTTAACAATGTCAGAAGACTGGAGAAATACATGGAGGATCACAATGTCCACAATGTCTGGCACCAATCTTGGTACCTTCATCTAGAAGGTGCCAACTGTCAATTGATTGATTGAATCCTATTTTGCAGAAGATCATTACACCATTGCTTAAAAGGGTACCTTCTGAGCTGAGGTACTAGGAAAAAATTTGTTTACAAATTTACAAAAAGTCTAAATGTTCTATATTTTACTTATCCAGATGGACCCTTCAGGGATGTATATGCAGTATCATGGACAGATGGATTATGATTCATCAGGTATTTTCCAAGGTACGTGATATGAAAACTTACCTTCCATAACCACAGTTATTTTTGTATTAACACTGGTAGAAAATCTGGTGTTCTTGGGCACTTTAATAGGTTGGAGAAGAGCTGTGACATCTACACCATTCCTCAGTGTAAAAGCAGAGATATGTAACATAGGCATGGCCATGATAGTAGAGGTGAAATTAGCTGGTTTTTAATTTTTAATTTTTTTGTGTGTTTTCTCCATATGCTTTTGATGATGTGGATTTCATGCACTAGCTATGAATGTTACTTGTAGTTTCTTTGTAGATGGAGACAGTAATTTTTTTTGTCTTACCAAATGTTAACCTAGAATTGCTAAAAAAAATTTTTGTTAACTATTTTGTTAAAGACAATGTTGGTACTTAGTTAGATTTTTTGACTTAGGGATAAAATATAATACCTACATCAGTTGCAAATTTCTAGACCCTTGACTTTCATACATTTGTTTGCATATAAATACTTATGTATTTATTCAATTATTATAATTATTATAATTTATTATCCATTCATGCATTCATTCATGCATCCATCTATCCATGCATGCATCCATCAACCTATGCATCCATCCATCAATCCATTGATCCATCCATTCATTTATCAACAAATTGAATTCATTGCCAAGCAACTTTGACTTCCAAGTAAGTAATTCTTGGACTAGGTGACTTAACACAGCTGCCCATGTAGAAGGATATATCTGTGCTATACAAGGACAAGAAGTAAATGGACTATATCAAGCAGTCCCATTTTAAACAGTAATTGTAGATATTGTGTGAAGCAAGTTGAAGACACCCCTGACATTATAGGATCATGCCCTCATCTCTTGGCTAGCATGTACCTCCCATTAAGACACAATGAAGTAGCAAAAGAAGTGTACAATGACCTGACAAGACTTTTTGAATCAGGTCATTCCTACTTAATGACTAAAACTACCTACAAACTAAAATCAACCAAACTTTGGTGAGACTTGAAAGTATCCTATACATCTAAAGTAGAACACATCAGACCAGATATTATCCTATGGAATAACAGAGCCATGAAGTGCACAGTTATCTAACTTTGTGTACCCCTAGATATCAATGTAAGTAAAGTTGAAGATGAGAAGCATGACAAGTATGTGCTGCTAATTGGTAGTCTGAAATGACTGTATCCAGAATTTGGTTACTTAACTGTCTTCATTGTACTGACCACTACAGAGTTCATCTCAAAAACACTACAAAAGAGTCTTGATGTCCTTGGATCATGAGATAGTAGCATCACTTTGATCCGACCCATGCAGGAAAAGATGGTTCCATGTACACTAATAATTATGAAATTTTCCATGCCAATTAAAAAGTAAGATCTGAAAATGATTCAACTTGAAACTGAATGAAATGTCTATTGCATATATATATATATATATATATATATATATATATGTTTATTTAGACCACAGAAATTTATCGTAGAACATACATGTATGCATGCACTTCTTTCACATACACTTTTTTCACCTTAAGTTATTAGTTTATCTTAATTCGGTTGTTTGATATTTTGGCATATGTAACATAAACTGGGATTTTCCTACATTAATTTGCATCTTGCAATCATAGCCATGTTACAAGCATTCATTTGGTTTACACCAAATTATATTGAAAAGTGAAAGATTAAGTTATTTTATTTTCATTTGATTTTTTTGGCAGATTTTTTCAAATGATGCATCAAGGGAACAAGAACTCCTATTTTGTGTAAAACAAATATTTAATTGTTAAACAGCTGTATGTTTAGACAGTCTTTGATTTGGTTAAGATCAAGATATGTTGCAATATTCACACTTTTTATTTTTCAATGTTGGCTAATTTCTTTTGTGGCCTTTTCATATAGTTGTTGGTACAGACTTTCTCATAAGATTGGATTTTTTTGTAACATGTTTTGCCTCAGTCATTGGGATGGACAGTTGTGAAGTTATTAGAGGGTTGATTTTTTTTCCTTACAGGCACGGCTTAGCCAGGACACCCACCTGGTTGAGCAGTAAAGAACTCTCTTTCTTAATATTTCAATTGTTGATTGCTCTGCATGATAGATGATATTTACTTTAACATTCTATCTCAAGCAGAAACTGGAGACCAGAGGGAAGTACAAAATGTGTCTTACAGAATACCAGATGTTATTCAAAATTTTGTAGTTTATTTTCAACGGCAGATCAAAGAACAGGTTAGTGTCTGTGAAAAGCATTCATGTAACTCCTAATTAGTAACTTAACTGAATCCACATGACAAAACATTTGCTGGGACATTAGGATACAACAGACAATGGTTTAATACTCAGTTTTCAGAGTTTTTAATATCTCTTCTCTGTTTGTTGTGAGTGTAGTCAGTCCAGTGGTATCAAAGCTTTGGATAAGAAGAAATTTTGACCACTTGCTACAAACTCTAGCTGGGCATTTGAGATGAAATTTGGTACTTGGCCAGAATAAAGGATTCTTAGGAGGTTCCTGGTGTGCGACACTGCAGGTTTGGAAAGGTTACTGTCAGTAGTCTTCATCATCAACGTTTAGAGAAGGGTGGAAAGAATGCAATGCTAGTACAACTTCAGCTTGGTATTTGTGCTATGCTGGCTGGGTTTTTGCACAATGGTGAGCATCCTGGGGCCATTTCTGGCTTTCCCAGGGTGGTTTTTGATGATGATGATGGTGATGATGATGATACTTGCACCTCGCATGTCTGAAAGTAAGTGAACCCATCTGTTGTTGATAGATCTACTTTATTCATTGGCATCCGTAAAGGGTTTTTGTTGCTGTCTGTCATCACCTCTTGTCTTCTTGCAGATCTTAAGGCTTATGTATCGAGGTGTGGTATTTTCTCCTGAATGTTTTAGAGGGTAAGCTAGACTAGAACCAGGTCGTCAGTAAAGATGAGGTCTTCAACTGATAAGAAAAAATTCATCTTATGCCTGCTGGGTGGTCTTTTGTTGAAGTTGACTGTTGTATGACCCAGTCTCTGGCAATCTTTAAGATGATTGCTGACATCACAGATCCTTGCCTTACACTGATGCTCATTTTGAAAGTGTGGCCACTGTTTCCTACCTTGTATGTGAAGCTGGCATAAAAGAATTAAGAATCGCAAAGTTGAATTGATCATTGAATTTACTCTACTGTAATTTACTGTATTTATGAAATATAAATTGAACACTGTAAAATTGATTTATTTAATATCATATCCTGAACATCATTTCTATGTCATTGACATTATTATCACTTGGAAATTAGTAAGGGTTTCATTTATGAATCACTATATAAAGCATAGTACCATGATACCACCATTAAAGGGAAAGGCCATTTAAGGACCTTCGGTTAGGTTGCTACCTCTACTTCTTTAATGAGAATAATGCCCTCATTAATCAATATGAAAGTCTCAAATGACATCAATATTGGCCAATTTATGTTAACTATGAAGATTTAAGTCAGTTATCATGTCATGGATACTGCTAAACTAAACATAAAGCCTGAATTTTTTAGAACAGAAAGAAAGGAAAGGTAAAGGGGCAGTTGAAAAAGGGTGTTAAAAAGGATTAAAAAGAGATTTCATAGGGTTTGACAACCATAGCGGTTCGGTTGGGGAAGAGGGATTTTTTTCTTCTCTTATTCTTGCCAGCAGCTTTTCATTTTTTTCAATACATTTTATTTCTGCTTTAGAATGTTTACGATATCCAGAATATTTATGATAATGGGTAAGTTATTATATTGTTTAGCTTACCAAATTTATTTAATTCTTTTTTGCAAAGTATGCATGAACATCAACTTCCTGGAACAAATAACAATAAGTATTAGAGGTTTAAAGTAGTATTTATTTTTTTAACCAGGTTATGTTTCTAAAAAAAGTCAGATAGTGGAAATATGTAAAACAAGTGATTAGATCAGTATTGATGTATGGAGTTGAAATCATGGCAGTGAAGAAAAATGAAGAGAATTTGTTGGAGGGAATAGAAATGAAATTATTTTGATTAATCATAGTGGTTCATTTGGTGGATAGACAATACTGAGCTATACAGTGGCTCCCAAGGGACTACTATAGGTTGCGAGCATTTTAGAAAAAGTAACTGAAAAATATTAAGTTTGTGCAGACATATGATGAGAACCAGAAAAGAAATTTTAATAAAGCAGATATGGAGCAAAAAGCTTAAGATAAATGAGAAAGAGAAAGACCAAGGAAGACATGGAGTAGTAATTAAATAGGATCTTGAACTAAAATGGTTACGTGTAGAAGACAGTCGAGAGAAAACTGTACTCAAAGAAAATCTGAGCTTAGAGACCGCATACCAGTGTGAAAATTATTGCAGCTGAAAAGTTTGAAGAAGGAGAATAGCTGTTACTGAAGGTATTACTACCGAAATTTTCGTCCGACTTCCACGTAAAGTGACTAGAGTAATTAATTCATGTAATTCCACCACTCCAGGCTTCGCGTACAGCCGATCTTATATTCTGTAGCTATTCTATAAGATTTGAACAGGAAAATATCAGCATTCTTTGGAAGGCCAAGCTCTAGATGCATAGATTTGGGTAAATTTATCACTAACACAGACCTGAGGAATAAACTGAAGTCGAGTATACAATAAGGTCTCAAATTCTGGTCAGGAGCACAGCTCCAATGTAACTGATGGTAGAGCTTAGGTGAATTAAAGATTCACATAAGGATCGATTCAAATGCAGCTTTGGACCATTTTAATTTCCATATATGGATATTTGATTTTATTTTTTTAAGTTGGTGTGTATTGACCCAGGGAAAGAGCATTTAAGCAATCATGGCATAAAGGATTTGTATATATTTAACTGCCAATAGTCCGTAACAAATATGCTCATATCTGAGACAAAAATAGCATTCTCCTAAAAAGAACTTTGAAAAGTTAACAATGTTGCTAACTGAACCAACTAATAAATTTGTGTTATTTAAAAGACCGAGGTGTAAATTTGCCGTATACATTTCTTGTTTATCTTTTTCATTATTTCTAATGGTATTATTTCTAAAGGTAATGTAAAAGTATATTGTATGAAGTATCGTATGAATAACAGCTTTTTAGCAGGTTAGGTGATTTGATAATTTAGTCTTCGTTACTGCAGATTTTTACTGTTTGTTTTTTATTACATAGGTATAACCAACTAACTGAAGAGTTTTATTGCGACCAGCCATGGCCAGAGGTTGAGTGTTTTCAACACATAATTGGGGATGGTACGTCTTGAAATTATTCCACGATTCTTACTTGGAATTTGGTCGAAAATTTTTTTGTCGCGTTTAACTACCATTTCAGAAGAACATCATAGAGTTATTATTGCTTAAACCCATATTGTCGGTCTATTTTTAATTGCTTTAACAATTTAAAAACCACCCCTCAGGCGGGACGGCTTGAGGCAAAATTAGTCGCTTACACCAGAGGGAATTTTTCGAGACCACACCCTGTTGTTGGGAACGCCCATTTTGCATAAACGATCACCTTCTGTTTCCATTTACGCTACATGATCATCTGTGTTTTTTTCACTATTAGGAAAAAGTATAAAAGTGTACATGAAATAGATAGTATATATATTAGGTATTTTTTAGGTGTTGCAGCTATTTTTCCAGCAATGAAGTGAGAACCCAAAATGTCTAAAAATGAATTGGCGGGGTTATTAAGGAGAACAGGGCATTGGAAATATTTTCAAAGGCTAATTAGCAAGGCGGCCCAAGAATAAGGAATGCAATACAGTGTAAGCTTGCTGAATGTATCTCATTTTTTTACCATGAAAGTCATGCTGGTCTTGCTTCCTCAAAGATCAGAAGGGAAAAGAAACCTGCTTATAAATTTTGAGCCTGGCTATTATTATTCAGTATGATTTCTTAAATTTTGTCAATTTAGCTGTTTATGAGTTAATTTTATTGCTTAGACAAAAGAGAGAAGGTTTCGGAAACACCTCATGTAACTCCACCTGACGCAGTTTCATTCATCTCTGTGATATGGTTTGTTTACCTCTTTCGTAAGTAATCGCCATGCTACAAACTCTCACGAGTTGATAGCGCGATGTCATCATTAGTATATTACCCTACTGGCAATGTATTACAAAGGCAATTAAGTCCAAATATTCAACTGTTTCTCTGTATGCACTAATAAACCAGGTTCTCACATCCAAACTTGTGTGTGTCTTCCATGACGTTACTGTAAACAGGTTCGTATGGTGGGATTGGGGTCCAACTAGAGTACGCAGGGAAAGATATGTTGTTGCTGTAATGATCTTTAAAGTGTTCAAATTTGAATGCAAGTTCAAGAAGTTTGTCGCAATGTTAAAGGTAGAGACAAAGCAATTTCTTCGGTGCAAGTTCATGATATTGTTCAACATCCTGCGGCATATCAGGGTTCTTATACTACTTTCGTAGGACGGTGATGCTGCGTGTTTTAATACCCAACGTTGCATCAAAGCATTACTTTTATATTTTTTTTACAGATATAACATTTACCATCCTGTACAAAGAACTGTATTACAGACATATTTATGCAAAGCTCCAGGTATAAGTTTGCCTATGGTTTTTTTCATAGAATTTTCTTTACTTATATTCGAAATGAGGTGATCCTGTAACATCCAAAAACTTATTTTCTTGTTACGTTGCAATATTATCTAGTTGTAGCATCATACTTTTCTTTGCTTTTGTTATCATTTCGCTTTTGCGGTGGTGCCTTGAAGTGATTTGGTTGATGTTAAAATTAAAGGTCCATACCCACATCACCCTAACATCTCCAATAAAATTAAAGCTGCTCTTTTGCTGAGGCTATTAATACAGTGTTTTACAAAAATATCTAACACTGTGGTTGAACCACAATATATGTTCTACAGTTCACTTTAAACCACAGGACTTTTAATTTTTTTTAGAACAAAAGAGACTAATCACGTATATGGTTTAATGAGCATTTTGGTTGTAAAGAAGTACACACATGAGTTAAGTAACCTGATAAAAATGGAAACATAAAAAATCCTGTGTAGTTTTAGTGAGAAACCTTTTTTTTTAATTTGCTGGGATTTTTGCGAGGTTGCCAAGACTTTTTCATTTTCATCACCCCGGCATTCATTATCACCACCATAAAGCCATTATCTTAGTCATCTTTATTGTAACTCATTTTTACTTTGCAGTGGTAACTAAGCTTCTTTCCTACCATATGCTTCGAATTTTAGTTAGTGGGTTTTAAGCCTGTGAAGTTTTGTCTGCATCATTATGACTGTTTGGGAAAGTTTTCATTTTCTTCCGCGCCTTCTTCTGATTTTGGTTTGCATAGAATTAGAGGGTATTAAAGAACGGAAGCTTTTATTATAATGGCATCCTGCTTGAAATGCACCTCATGGAATATTGTTTAGATCCAACGATTAACATACATGTTGTTTAAAATTTACCAAATGCAAATAAAAACAATTATGGCGCCACTATATACTAGGTTGGTGTATATTCCATGGAGTCATGCTAAAGTCTATATAATTTTTGAAACATAAACATACACACCAAAATGTCGACTTTGAGATAGGCCTCGTAGCAGAGGTCCTTTATTTTACATGGTCGTTTTTGCCAGTTCATACACCAATCACAAATTTAAATAACAAAGAAGCAAGCCAGTCAAAAGCTAGATACGTTTTTAATGTAGATAATATATTGTTTTTCACACATTCTGTTTTTGGTACCTAAGGTTATTTCACATGCTGTACCGATACGAGACTATTACCTATGTCTCACATTTTGAATATTCTTATTTTTGACCTATTACGCCTTGTTCAAATATAGGGTATTTTTCTGTCTGAGGTAGAATTTGTAAAACCAAATGAACGGATTAGTACATTTAAGAGCTACCTACCCGATATAAAACTTTATTTTTTAGAAAACCGTATATATTTTTTCATTTGAGCAGACCCGCCGGGGTTTCAGGCCAATGATACGTAATTTATGTGATTGTAGGTTTGTACTTACTCTAACGCACACTTATTATAATTTACTTATTGTATTATTTTCTTTTATTCGTTTTTCCAGCCGACTTTGGAGCATAGAGTGGAATCATACTGCAACTACTGTAACTTGTTCAATTATATTCTCAGTAAGTAACTTATGTTACCTGTCTACCACACTTGGGCAAATAGTGTATAATATGATGTGCGCCCATTTCTAAGTAGGTGCACGTGGTTACTTACAAAATGCCAGAAAGTAGCTGGTGAGTATTGAATCTTATTCAAGTGACAGTGAACTGATTCTGGTTATAAACGGTTAGTAGATGCAATACGAGTAGTCGATAGAGAGGATGAAACCAACATTTCAGTCGTAGGCTAGAATGCACAGAGAAAAAGAAGTCTTGAGGAAAGTACAACGATGAAAAATACGATGGTGGTAAGGCAGAAGTCATTCCAGTTGTTTGATTTTAGTCAAAAATAAGCTAAAATGAAATGAGTATTTATGTAATGAGTATTGTAACTAGCGCCGAAAGTAATTTTGATATCTAAAACAGGTAATAACCGTTATTATTTAAAATACTCTGCATGTTCCTTCATAGGTACAAGGTTTAGGTTAATGAAATATGAAAAATTGTAGAACATCTGCATTACACGTGCCAAATATCAGGATGTATCAAAAGGCTAAATTGCGCCGTTGGTTTTAAAGGGTTTTTTGTCATTTCTAATTTTTTTGTGCTATCTTTTTGTGCTATGAGGAGCCGTGGCTTAATGGTTAGTGCAACTGCACTGTAACCAAGAATTCCGGGTTCGAATCCCCGAACGGGCGACTTTGGAAATTCACAAAAGAAGAAGCCATTGGTTGGCGTCAGGAAGGGCATCCCGCCAAGAAATTCCTCACTGCCAAATCCAAGTCCCGTCTGAGCCCCAGTTACTGGGGAAAAATGACGTTAAAACCAAAGAAAAAAAATCTTCTTTCCTACTTCGTCTTAAAAGTATGTTTTTGTCGGAAGTGTCATACCTGAAGCTGGTCTAGGCGTATCCAGGATAGTAAATCCTTTGCTTTTCCCCAGATACTGCAGCGGTTGATGTTGTCAGTTTCAGGATAACTTTCCAAATAACCAAGAAAGGTCTCTCTTTGCCCACCCTTTGCTCATTTCCCGACCATCCTTCCAGCTAAGCACAGATCTTTCAGCACTGTTTTTGCAAGGTCATGTAGTTAGTGGGGAAACAATTTACGTTAAGGACATAATGACATTAGGTAAATTTTTCTGCTGTCCTTGTTTTTTGGGGAAGAAAGAGGGTAAGTGGGTCAGACTGGTCCTTTTCGTATATCTTGTTTATCCGGTCAAGCAGAATTGCATGACACGTATGACATATTTTTTGATTATTTGTGAAGATCAAATGCCATTCATGTAAGGAATATGATTAAAACGGGATTCTTTTTTTAATGAGAACTCGCATGCCTTTTATATCATTGACATCATTTTCCAGTCAAACGTCAACTTAAGCAACCTATACTAAAAAAGCCCCAACAAAAACTGGAACAGCTACACCCCACCCCAGTGAAGCCCAATAATCATAACATTGAACCAGTTATATTTTAGGTAAATTTATACAATTGTGTATTTAAAAAAATTTTTTTTGCTATTGCGTTATTGCCACGAGCTATTTTTTGTAAGTAACATAATCGGTTTTCACCTGGCCTGTTTAGTTTTAATTTGTGTTTTACTCTCCTGTCTACTTTATAAAGATGGAAAGGGCCCTGTACCATTAACGTTGCCAAATCAATGGCTTTGGGATATCATCGATGAGTTTATATATCAGGTAGGATTCTTAATATGGTTATAATCTCGTTTTTACTTTTATATATTTATATTTTTAGTAATCTATTTACACATGCGCATGGATATATATATATATATATATATATATATATATATATATATAATGTGTGTGTATTTAGTGTGAATAGCTACTCGGAAAGAAAGTTTAACTTGTTAACCGTTAGAATTGACTTTGTAAAATCATTTTGGTTATATTTTTTTAAAATTTAATGCTATGCATATTTGAAAAATATATTGCAAAATTTTAATGCTGCAAGGGCTCGTGAGTGCTTACATGTACAGCACCAAATTTTTTGAATGGATTTAGCTTATTTGTCTGATTGCTTATTTGCCAACGGCTACTATCCGAACTAAGGACCAACGTTTAATTTATCTGAAGTGGGAGACGTTTCTAAATTCTTTTTCTTGGATAAGCCGCAACAGTGATTAATAGTTATCCTTGGCTTAAGGTCGGAGTGTACTCTTAGACTGGGCCTGCTGTAAGTGGAGAAGAACACGCTAATTTACCATGTTTTGGGGCCTCGCCAACGAGTCCACGTTGTGTGTGTGTGAGAGAGAGAGAAAGAGAGAGAGAGAGCAGACAGACAGACAGACAGACAGACAGACAAACAAACAGAGAGACAGAGGAAAAAAAGAATATTTAGTTATGTTGCATCCTATTTATATATGATGCCGCAGTATCACTTCGATGGCTTGCGAGGGCACACTATTCAAAAATAGTAAAGATAATTCTTTACCACTACCACCACCACTACTACTACTACTACTACTACTACTACTACTACTACTACTACTACTACTACTACTACTATTACTACTACTATTACTATTATTATAATAATGATAATAATGATAATGATAATAATAATTTACTAATAATGATAATGATGATAATAATATTAATAATCATAATAATTATAATAGTAATAATAAAATGAAGTGTATACACACGCAGCTTGTGTCATGTCTTACAAAATGCTTAGTGGATGGTAAAACACCATTGTTGATGATAAAGTGAAGAACAGTCCTTATCCCAAAAAATAAATTGAAAATGTACAAGCAATTTGCAAGCAATTTCCGTCCCATGACGTGTCTCCCTCTTGCATGGAAATTACTGACAGACATATTTTATGTNACTACTACTACTACTACTACTACTACTACTACTACTACTACTACTACTACTACTACTATTACTACTACTATTACTATTATTATAATAATGATAATAATGATAATGATAATAATAATTTAATAATAATGATAATGATGATAATAATATTAATAATCATAATAATTATAATAGTAATAATAAAATGAAGTGTATACACACGCAGCTTGTGTCATGTCTTACAAAATGCTTAGTGGATGGTAAAACACCATTGTTGATGATAAAGTGAAGAACAGTCCTTATCCCAAAAAATAAATTGAAAATGTACAAGCAATTTGCAAGCAATTTCCGTCCCATGACGTGTCTCCCTCTTGCATGGAAATTACTGACAGACATATTTTATGTAGAAAATTTGCAGATACCTAGAAGGAAAAGAGCTATTACCTAAAGAGCAGAAAGGATGCAGATCAGAAGGCGTATGATATGGTCCCACACTCTTGTTTAAAGGAATGCCTAGCAACTATGAAAGTTAATCAAAATATTCCTAATGCACTAAGCGAGATAATGAAATCATGGAGAGCTGATGATGATAATGATGGTGTGCAGAGATGAAATATTAAGAGAAGCAATAATAAAAAGAAGGATCTTCAAAGGGGCAGCCTTATTGCCTTTATTGTTTGTTATATCAATTATCATACTTACAAACATCTTGAGAAAAGTATTACCTGGGTATAAGTTTGGATCAAGTAAGGTTAAAATCAACTACTTACTGTATATGGACGGTTTAAAATTGTACGGAAAAACCTAAAAAGGTCAAGAGTCATTATTACAGACAGCCAGGACTTATAGCTCAGGCATAAGAATGGAATGTGGCCGCGAAAAGTGTGCATCACTTTTCATAAAAAGGGGAAATTGTCAAGTCTGATTGTATTACTTTGCCAAATAACAAAAGGATACGGAACTTACAAGAAGACGAAAGCTACAAGTACCTAGGTGACCAAGAGTCAGATGATATAAAAACATCAGAGATGAAAGGAGGAGTCAGCGAAGAGTATAAACGAAGAGTGAGGAAAGAGTGAGAAATGACATCATTAAAGCAAAAAATAGATGGGGTGTTTCAGTGGTAAGATACTCTGGTACTCTGCTCCCTTTCTAGAATAGAGTAAACAAGAGCTTAAAGAATTAGATAGACGTATACGAAGGTAATGATTATGCATTGGGCACTCTATCCAAAAAGCAATGTAGACCTGCTGTATATTTCACGGAACCAAGATGGTAGAGGACTTGTAAGGATTGAAGATACGATAAAAACATCAAAGACTGCGCTGGAGAGGTACATACAGGAGAGCAAGGAGCGACTGTTGCGTGCAGGTCATACATGGAAATAAAGGAAACAATGAAAGAAAATATAGATCGAAGAGCAAAGAGTGCAAAGAAGGCTGGAAGGAGAAAGGCCTGCATGGCCAATCTATTCGACAAACTGAGGACATTGTAAGTAAAGAAAGGTGGAAGTGGTTGAAAAATGGTGGTACAAAGGTGGAGAACTAAACTCTCATCCTTGCAGGTCAAGAGCAAGCCATTAGGACGAACCTCATCAGTACCAACGTTGACAAAACCTAGGAGGACTGTAGAATGTGCGGTAAGTTTGATGAAACTATCAATCACCTCATTAGCGAATACAGCAAAATGGCACAGAAAAAAATACAAAAATAGACATGGTTGGGTCGGGCGAATAATCCATTGGGAGATATGTAGAAATTTGGAGTACACGTGAGCCCTAAGTGGTACAACCATGAGCAAGAAAGTATGGTTGAAAAAAATACTTGCACAGTATTGTGAGACTTTTCTGTCCAAACCGATGATGTAATTGAAGCCAGATGGCTAGATTACTGGCCACTCAGGTTGGCAACCAAAGTATGCATGGCTGTCAAGCTAACCACACTCATTCAATTGATACCCGAGAAAGTTTGAAATATTTAAAGCCAGACGACCCTTAAGGTCGTCATATCGAGTCCCAGTAATGTTCTAGCAATTACTTCGAATTTCTCGACTTGGAAATTTTATATCTGGATAAGAAAGGGCTTAATACCCATAATTCATCCGAGGAAGGTAAATAATTAGCTGAGTTGTCGAATCGTAAAAGCTATACATGGAGCTAATTGTACTTGTGAGGTGACTGTCTATGCGGTTCAAATCGCTCTCAGTAAACTGTGAATTGTAAAAATAGTGACATATTCTCGACAAAGACATATTGCTTAAAGCACTGACTTTGGGGGAGAGCTACAAGACAGCCCTGAATCAGTTTTAGTGACTTAAAATACGTTTCTTTTATCCCATCAGAGTGTGTTTTATCCTCACCCGAGAGTGACAATTACTTTCCTAAGTATTTCCAGGGTAAATTTTTGTTAGACAGGGAGTTCATGAGATTTGGCTCGAACATAAGGCGTGGCATCGACGATTTTTAATTTGTGTTATGGAAAAACTATCTTGATAATTGGCTCTACCACAATGAACCCCTTGGATTACCAGAAGATCGCAAGCACCATTTGAAATGCATATGACCTTAAAAAGTAAGAAAGACACTTTATGAAGTTTTTCATATCCACTGAATATCTTAAAGAAGGAAGGAAACCGCTAAAATGAATGTCTATCCCATGCTAAGAACATTAATGAACAGCCAAGACGAACCCTCAAACAGCACAATATTCATTGTGTGCCTTTTTCACAACATCCACCTTATAAGGAGGATAATGTCAAAACCAAAGGACCCAGTCATTTCTAAAGAGAGAAATAACATAGTTAGTAATAACAGTAATAACATAGGGCTTTTCTGCCTTCTATATTGGTGAATCAGAAGGTTCGTTGGTCTAATGGGGAAAGGAACACAAGAGAACTGCCTAGAAAGGTGGCACAAAAAGTCATGAAATAGCGAAACACTGCTGGACATGTGATTACACCATTAAAACAAAGAGATATAGACAAGGTAACCAGCACTAGAACAAGGAAAATAAAAGACACAGTCGATTTCCTGGAGCACAGTTTTCACATATCTTACATTCTTCAAGAAATATGGCCCCCAACATTAAAAAGACCCAAAACAGACACAAAAAAGGTATGGCGTCACTCCTCAAAACAACTCTATTCCTGTCAGCACTGAAATAGGCGTACATTGTGGCATAAAATAGCGTTTATTTATGTAATGCCAGTGAGACTTGTGTCAACAGGTTGTTGTAAAAATGTATTGTTCTTTGTTCTTTTTTAGTTTGAATCGTTTTGTCAATATAGGGCAAAACTTGTAAAGAAAACAGAAGATGAAAAAAAGCTACTAAGAGAGAGCAACAAGGTACGTGTTACTTTTTAGTGGGCATTTTTTTTTCTGCACTAAATATTTTTTCTCAGAATGTACTTCTTTCACATCAGCATGAAAACGGAACGTATTGTTTGTAGCCATATTTAATATTTGTATATCATAAGCGTGGCTTTTAGGCGAAGAAGATAGTTTTCAGCCCATTTATTCAAAGAAAACCGAATTCTTAAGAGAATATTAATAGAGGTACGAGTCGTAGTGAGGTCGTTTGCAAAGAGTTTCCTTTGCAAATCCAGAAATACAATGAAATATTGAGTTCCGGATTCGAATTGGCGCAGAAGATTTTTGAAATGTACAGGAGAAACCCAATAACCTGAATACGTTTACCTATTACTCATAGTGTGCATCATTTTATATTTTGAATGGAAAGTGTGTAACATGGTGAATAAGGTAATAAAAAGTTTAATTTACAGAAACCTGATTTCAATCCAGACATGGGGGCAAAACGGGTTTGAAGATGCCCCTTGGCGCCTTCAACGAAAGTCGTAGGCTATGCAATATGACATACAGGGATCTTTTCTATCAAGAATTTTCTTGTTTACAAAGATATATTTGATGGCCTTTCTTCAGGATATATTTTTTATTTCTTCTCTTTTTATTAAACAACTGATCTGTTTTGAAACCAGGCCATTTAAAAAGAAAGCAATTATTGTTAAACAAAGGTCAATAGTACAGAAATATGGATAATTTTTATTGTGGAATGTAGTTAAAATATTTTCTTTTTATTTATGTTTTATTCATGGATATATTATTACACACGCAAACACACACAAGTTTACCCATACGCACGCACACACATATATATATCTATGGTACATTCGATTCGGTTAACCGTATTAGAGTGCTCGATTCATAAATGCAGAGCGTAATAAAAGATATAATAAGTTGGAAAGTGATTTTACTCACTTGTCAGGAAATGTACATTTCCTGACGAGTGAGTAAAATCACGAAACAGGCTTGTCGAAATGGATAGTGTAGTTTTTTTATTCTTTCCAACTTATTATATCTTTTATATATATATATATGAACGAGAATGTGAACGAGCAAAAAAATCAACAAAACTTGGTATTAAACTAAGTTTTGTTGATTTTTTTGTCTTTCTCCATATGATAGCTCTAATATTCATATATTATTGAGCACTGTCGATAGCTAATAATTACTTCGATACTGGTATATATATATATATATATATATATATATATATATATATATATATATATATATATATATATATATATATATATACATACGATAAAGCAATATGTGATATATCCGTTGTTTATTGTAGTTGTAATCGGAGTAATCGAATAAAACTCAATGTTTAACGGTGCACTCAAGTGATGTTTTTGTATCTATTATTAAAGTACTTAAGGTCGATATGAAGTACAATATATTTTAGGCTTTTTATTCTAAAAAGGAGGGCAGCCAGAGTAAAAACTTTGCAGTTGCTTTATTACTTAGTATTTTGGCAAGACCAACATTTCAGATGGATTCATGTATTGAATTTTGTTGAATTCGGTTTGCCTCCCAATACTTGTGTTCTGATGAACTCTGATGAGCAATTTTTATGTGATCTGTAGATATGGAATGTCCACAGTGTATTAAATGTCTTGTATTCTTTGGTGGATATGTCAAGAATCAATGAACAGGTCAGTGGACATTTATCAGCATTTGACTTTTGTTATATTAATTCCATTCAAAACGAAAATCTATAACATTCAATATAATAATTACTCCAGTCTCCATGTGGTCCGCACATTTCAGGTCCTGTTTAAGGTGGCAAATCATTCAGCGTTGAAAAGGCCTTGAAAATGTTAACAGGGAATGTTGCTTTTGGTGACTTCCGGTCACTTCCAGCCACTTCCGACCACAAAAATCGCCCCGACCCCTTCAAAATGCAACTTTGACCACATTTTCCGTAAGGAATAAAAAGATAGCTAAGTTCTTTAGACCCCCATAGACACCAGAGAGTAAGTTTGGGTTATAGCGGTTAGCACAGGCTAGTAAGGAGCAGTAGGGGTTTTTCAGATTAGTAGGAATTAGTGGAGATTAGAAGGATAAGTATTAATTTGATTTAATGAGGGACACGAAGCGACCCAGTTTGTGACCTTTAAATCATATATCTGGTGAACGAAGACTCGCCTTGCACCCCTAGAGGCATTATTCTCATTCCGTTTTTGCATTATCCAGTACATTGCTTAGCTTAAATGTGTTTTTTCTTCATTATATCAGGAGGTTGAATGGCCAAGGTATTTATCAAACATGTGCGAAAGCCTGTAGTAAACAGCTGTGGTTACTACAGTTGTGGGCAAAGGCAAAATGTTAAAACCGTCACAACATTTGTCAGCTTCTAAACGGGCTTGATCAAGAATAGCTTGGTCCAGGCGAGATACTTGGAGGAATATATTTAACAGCTTGCTAATTTTAGACAGCAAGTGGGGACTATACGTCGTCATTATTACCAAAGATTCAATCAGGAAGGGGAGGAGTGTCCTCAAAAGTAGTGTTCTTTGACTGGTAGACTGTAATATAGGTTTGAGTGCATGATGATTTGAAATGGTTTAGCTTATTTAGTAGTGAACACAAGCTCAGGTGAAAGCCGCCTTCTCTTTTGATGATGAAAAATAAATGTTGTTCATACTATTATTTTTTATATGTTTATTTATTTCAGTAATATTTAAACAGGGTTACAACAATCTAGTTTAATATAGACTGCGTCCTGTTTGTTCTGACTAACATGACATTCAAATTAACCTTGATTTTAATTAAGAGGGTATGGAATTTTGAAATAATTCATGTTGTTTTACAGTTTGAGAAGGTAGAAAACCACCCTGGGAAATTAACTTGTGAGACGGTTCTCCTTTATTTGTTAATTTTTTCCATGTACCACTTCAAAGAGTGCTTTGCACACCAAGGCTTAGCACTTTTAAAACTTGGTACGTGGTCACATGTATTAGTCCTGATGTATGTATCGAGGCAAAACTTAATATCTTATTTTGGATGAACAAAGTAAGTACCCGTTTCGGTAGGATTATTTAAAGTGTTATTAACTTTCTTTAAGTTTTGATCACTATCATTCATTGTTACTTCTGGATAGGATGTTCCCGTGACTCTTGTTTATTGGTTTTGTAATATTTTGCGGGGTATCACGGGTCCCGTTACTGTTATTATCATCATCATCTTTACTATTTTTATATTATTATTGTTTTTTGTTTTTGTTCTTGTTTTCCATTACTTGGTTTCTTTTAGCTCGAAGCATATGCATCAGACGGCGATCCAGATACCGTGGCTGGGGATTTTGGAAAATGCTCACTCTATAAAATGTTAGGATATTTTAGTTTAATTGGACTTCTTCGACTTCACTCATTGCTTGGTGATTATTACCAAGCCATTCGTGTTTTAGGAAGTGTGGATTTGAATAAGAAGGTGAGCTTCTTTTATTTGTACCAATTTTTACTTTGGGAGCACAAAGACATTAAAACTCTTCTTCTTCTTTCTTCCTTTTTCTTGCCTTCCCAACCAGAGTCTTTTTGCTCCCTCCACATTCTCTCCCCCCACATTCTTTTTTCCCCTCCTGATTCTTCTTCTGGTCCTTCTCTCTACTTTATCCCTACCCCTTTCCCACCATCTCCCCTGCTACATCCTTCTCTTTCGTGCTCTATCCTTTTCTTCTTCACCCACAAGTGGCTGATTCAAAGAGCGTGGCTACACTTCATATTTAATCTAGATTTTTGTTATGGTTATTCTTTTTGTCACAAGCTTTGGCAAAATTTTGTAATCGTGCTGCGTTATTACTGTTGACGCCATCTCCAAATATTATTGGTGGGACTGTTGGCACAAGTACTTCACGCAAACAACAAACGTTAATGTAAGAATACTGACAATTAAAATACCATAACTGCATTTTATAGTCTTACAGTTTGATTTACTTTTTTTGAACATTAGTTATTTCAATTTTCAATTTAACACACAATACTATGCGAGTTAGGTATGACGTGGAGCACTTGAGTTAGGTTACCTTGCAAATGTTGATAACGCCTGTAAAGTGCTCTACTGTTACGACAGACAGAACTGTTGCGATGAGGGTTTTATTTTTATATGCGTCCTGATAAACGTTATAAAATGCAATTATGTCATAGACAGGACTTGGTATATTCTTGTTGAGGAGGTGAATACTACCTCTTTTCTTTCCAGTATACTCGTGAAGTAATACAAGGAGGCAGGTCATGCCGTTGCTCTGAGTTCTTTCCTTCTTGCCAGCAAGCTTGTTGCATTTAGCATTTTTGAGGTGGTAATGCGTTTGAATATTTGAAAAAGCGGGGCATATTTAATCGATTATTTGAAAGAATAGCATAGCGAAGCCGCTGCCTGTATAAAGGGTTTAATATTATTTATTTTTTACATTTGTTTTATTAACATATTTATTTTTGTAATTGTAGACATTGTATGCAATGGTACCAGCATGTCAGGTAACCACATACTACTATGTGGGTTTCGCGTATATGATGATGAGGAGATATCAAGATGCGGTTAGAAGCTTCTCGAGTGCTCTTTTGTACATACAAAGGGAGAAACAAATGCTCTCTCAAAAGTCCTATCAATTCAGCCAGGTATAAGGTTTGCCTGCATATTTTGTTTTTAAGACTAACTTGATAAAACAAAAGCAGCACTCAAGTAGTTAGTTAATCATAATCTATAACCAGAGCATCCCAGACCACAAATATGTTATATTTTCAGCTATTTAAGACCTTCAACATATGAAGGCCAGTGAGTGACGCCAGTTGATTTTTCCCCGGCTTATAAGTAAAGATTTTTGGCTTGTAACTAGGCGAATACTTACCAGAATTCTTGAGAATTCAAATTGTTACTGCAATTGATAAAAGTGGACAGGAGGGACAAATAAAATTAAAAACTAATGAAGCAGTATAGCTATTATATATATATATATATGTATCCGTAATGTGTAAATGAAAGTTTATCTGGTCACTTCCTACTATGCAGTATATTGATTTATTAACTTATTTCTACATGAAAGGAAAAAGAAAGTTCTCTTTAACCGCTCACCAAAATGCTTCAGGTCGTGAAGGGTGTGGCTCGGCAACAACATTTCAGGGACGATGTGCTGTGTAATTGAATACCAAAAATTTCAACAACTTGCAAAGTAGTTGATCTAGAATGAGTTGATCTACCTTCTGTCACTGCGAGCCCGCACTCGGAGAGAAATCGTGTGATAGACCTCGAAGAACCTTCATTGATCAGCTTATCGATAGCACGGAACTCTCAAAAGAGAATCTGGCAACGGCAATGGAAGATCGAAACTACTGAAAAGAAAGAGTTATGGAATTCCGACCGAAGTCAACTTAAGTAGTAGTAGAAGTAGTAGTAGTAGTAGTAGTAGTAGTAGTAGTAGTAGTAATAGTAATAGTAATAGTAATAGTAGTAATAGTAGTAATAGTGGTAGGAATAGTAGTAGTAATAGTTAGTTGGTAGTAGTAGTTGGTCATAGTAGTTGGTAGTAGTAGTAGTAGT
>RDPX01000013.1:4289839-4357339 GCA_003991215.1 Morbakka virulenta | reverse complement strand
GTTTTATTTTAATACCATTTTCGTGATCTTCTTGTGGTAAAGGTATTATTTTTATTGCCTTTGTTGTGGCATAAGTTGATTTTGGTATTATATCTATTTGTTGATTCTGTGGTCTGAGCATCCAAGGAGTTCAGCAGGTCTCACTTTTATTCTTCACCTTCTGTTTGATGTATTGCTTCATTCTTTAAATGAAATGTTATTTATCATGCCGCTGGCAGAAAACGTTTGACAACCGAGTGATCAGTGGAATTTATTTCCTTGTTAGCCATAAGGAAAATAATGGTGGCTGATGTTGCTACGGGGAATTCTGTGCACTTTTAATCATTGAGAACAAGGGCAGTAATGAAAGAATTAGGTGCCGCTATTGTTTTTGAAAAAGGCAGTTTTTTGTTGAAATATAAGGGTGAAAAATTACGAGTATCTGGCAGTAGTTCAACTCAGGTGGAAATTACTGCATTTCAATCACTTACACCACGCAAGTGATTTCATTTAAAGTTATCGGGAGTAATATTATGAAGTACATTATGTTATTGGCTCCGGCAATCAAAAGATCTCAATGCTCATTTAAATCTGAACATAATCGCTTTTGTTTCTTGCAGAGAATTGATGAAAGCAGACATCAGCAGTTGCGAGACAAATGTAGTGACAAAATGGAGAAAATGCAAAAGGGGTATGATTGCGCATTTGAAATTTTATCCCTATCCTTTTCAGGTTCGGCCGGTAATTAGTCGGCTCAGGTGTTAATTCCGGCATTACCAAAGTGTTTCTAGTGGGTAATTAAAGCTGACCTTTACGTGTTTTTGAGAATTCTACTAAATATGAATTCAATGGCAGTACAGAGAATACAACATTAGCTGATTTTTTTGGTTACAGAAAAAGTGAAGTTTGGTCCCGTTGGCAAAAATGTTACCCTCAACTAGACTATTAGTTATATTTCAATTATTATCCAATGCAAAACTGTAATCACACAATTTCTTCATGATCATGATCCTATGTGTTTTTTGTCACCTTTGCCCTTCTGTGAAATTCAAGCAAATCATGAAAATGTAAACATGTAAGAGCTGTATTAGTTTTAAACTTATAATGGGTTTTTGTAAATGAAAAGACTTATGACGGGTTGGCCAGAGTTACATTTCATACGTACCAGACAGGATGAAGTTTAAGGTCTTTGAGGACTGTGCAGTGGAGACACTACGTTGTAGGCGAAGAAGATAAAAAATTGCAGGGATACACAGTATTCGATGATGAGTCAAGTTGGAAAGGGCCGCAGACTACCACCGCGTGTGGCAATGATTGCAACTCTGTGTATCTGAAACACTACATGAGAGATAAGCTTATTGCGATTGACAATTGATTTTGGTCAGTTTTTTGAAGGAGACATCGACGAAAACTAACCAGATTAAGTGGTTCTTATTTAGTTTGAAATAAAAATGTATGGATAACTTATGGATAACTCTTTGTGGTATCAATCTTGTTAACACTATTCTATGCATTGTTTCACTTTGAAATACTTAAAGTTTTTACATTTGTCTGCAAACCGCCAGGCGTCTTTTTTCATTATCATTTGTACCTTCTTTAAACTATCCCAAGTATAATGAATTTCTGTCTACTTTTTATCTTGTTTCTTTTCTGGTGTTTCTTATGTCGGCTCCTGATATTTTTTGACTTTACTCTTCCTTATTTGCGATGCTTTTTCACCAGGGGCTGCTATGGCAGGCATACAGTTCTCACCTTTACCTTATCGTCAAGCAAAGTATATTTTTCCTGTTTTTCGCATCATGAATTTTAAGCCCTAACCCATTTTTTTTCTCCATATATTCCACATACTGTTACTTTTACCTGTTGCATTGCAAAGCACCTTGTGCCTTCTCTACCAGTTCTGATAATCTGCATCATTCGTTCATCAATAGCATTAAATGTCGTTATGGATTTCAAATATTCAAACGCAGCAAAGGCTGTTTAACGGGACACTAGTTTATTGTTTTTGTTTGCATATTCTGCCTTTCGTCTGTTGTCACTTCTACCACCTATCAGTGAATATTAACAATTGCAGTTTTACATTTTCCTTCTTCTTGCTTCGCCTGTTATGCAGTTGCCCATTAGTAGTTGGTCGACAGTTCCATTTTTGGTCCAGTTAGATTAATCGGTTCTTTTCAGCTGTTTGGTATGTAATTAGCAAGAATTTGCTTGTACGCGGCATGATTTTTAATAGCAAGTACCAAACGTAACTATTTCTCTCATGTTACGTCTGCTCCGTTATACATATACTGTTTCTCCTTAGCTATCCAATTGGACGTATTCTGTAAATCAATTGTCTGTTCACCCATTACCCTACTCAGTACTATCCAAATGTCTTACAGTGTACATCACGAGTAGTTCTGTAAACAACGAGGCTTTTCTTTTCATTTATTTCATCCATCTCGTCTATTTCTTCCACCATCCGTGCTTATGCACATTCATGTAGCTAAATAATGACAGTTTACTCTATCTACGAGTTAGGTATTACATGCCTTTTAAAACCTGAAGAATAGTATGTTCCCCGATTATCTTTTATTATACTACATAAAAACATCTACCGTTAGCTGATCCTGTAAGTTTTGCCGTTTTGTTTTTAAGGGATATGAAAAGTTACGAAGACGCATTTTCTTTCGCATGCCCAAAGTTTGTTTCACCAGTGCCACCAAATTATGACGCACCAGCCGAAAACTACCATTTGGTAAGTTATATCACATTTAGACGTTTATTACGAAATAGCACTCACCGATTGTTCTCCCTTTCTAAGTCACAAACAATTGAAATGATTTTGATGGTGATTTGCTGTACGTTGTCATGTGTTATTCTTATGGAATACAATCCATCGATTGCACCACCCTCTCACATTTTCGCTCCCACTATCATCACGCATCTATCAAGCCACATACATACATACATACATACATACATACATACATACATACATACATACATAAATACATACATGCACGCATACATACATACATATGGACATAACTCCACACACTTCCAAGAATCGAATCTGTGGCTAACAGTATTTTGCATGTAAGCGAGGGTTTTTAGAATGATGTATCATAGTATCTGTATTTGCTTAGTCAATTATAAATATTTTTGTTAGATCTGGTGTTTATTATGCATTAAGCATCATTTCCTCAATGTCGTTGTGATCTTGAGGATTTTAGCAAATGTGGCTTGGGTGAAAAACATTAATGCTTATGTTTTACCTTTCTGTTAGGAACCTTTCAATTTGCAACTAATGATGTTCATGAACGAGGTGAAGCAGCAAGCTCACATTCCAATAACTCGTAGGTAAGGTATCTTATTATTTTTTTCGTGTTTTCCTCCTTGGAACGACCTATATTGTCATGTTACACGGATTCACATCATGACTGTACTTACTAACCCTGATAAGTACTTTGTAAGGGCCCTTGTGCAATCTAACAAACATTGAATCTCCTACCCTGCCCAGATGAAGACTGGTAAGGCTGTACATCGATATATCTTATACGATCAGTGTAGGACCCTACTGTTTGTTTAGGTGCTCAGTTCAAAAGACATTGTACCGTCACCTTTTGCCTTGTGATGGGGCCGTTTTCCGTCGGGACAAGGGAGAGCCATGGGCCATGATAGTATTGAACTGTGTGTATTAACAAGGACCAGTAAGTTTTAATAGTTGAAATAAAGGATGGAAGACCGACACTGTTATTAACTACATACAAGCGCAATCAAAGCCGTTTACGAAATCATTTTCCATACAAACTGAATGGTGTCATAAGTGGGTATGCATCACCACAAAAGTAATGCCTAAGTGCATGATGTGAGTAGTCTTAATTAGAAACCGCATGTATAATAAAGTCAGGAAAAAAAATCACTATTAATCAAATTACACTTAACCATATTAATTAATACAATATTAATATTAACCATTTGATGATTAACGCACACAACCGGCATTACAGAAGATTACGAAACTGGTTTAAAAGAAGTACCTTGTTTGAAACCATCCAAAGTCGATTTAACGTTTAACTGGAACCTGTTTATTTTCAATGCCTATTTTATGTGTTGTCGAGTAACCTGAATAGCAGAGAGTGACATCAGTTCAGTATACGTTACAAACTTATGATAACACGTACTTGACGGTACTTGTTAAATTTGTTTGCAGGTGTTGAATGTTTTAAAATTTGTTTTCATGGCATGACTTCAGGGCATTATTTCAGAACACACACTGGGCGTTTTAATTTAATAATCATGGGCAAAGTGTTGGACAACAAACACCTCCAACCACCAAAATGCACACTACTGCCAAAGGCAGTGGAATTTTAGAAACACCCGTTTTAATCATCGCCATCCAAATTAGGTATCGCTGAAGTCAACAACTTCCGATTATGTCGATGCGCATTCCATTTTAACACTACTATTTGTTATCCACTTAAGACAACCAAATACTTTGTCATAGAAATAGATAAGGATTTTAGGCGCATTTTATAGCGGAGTTACTTGTTTTCATTTGATGAAATAAGGAATTTTAATACAATCGTAATAGCATTAGAACCTTAGTGATGCGTCGAGAATCCTACATTTTTGTCTGGATGAGAAGGTGTAGGTTTTGTAGCCAACGGTTTCCATTTGACACATCAATTTGATATGTAGAAGGTTAACTTTGAAATGGCATGAAAGGATATTGAGTTAGTTTGTAATACCTTAAGTAGTCCGCTGCTTTCCATGTTCCAGGGCAGCCGGACCTGACGAACACATTTCGAGAACATCAAATCAGGTTATACACAGTTTTGACCAAGGTAAATTCGTGCAGATTTAAATAAACGGTTAGTGTTACAGAACTTAAAAATTGCTATTAAAATGACATTCATTTTGGTCGATAGCTATTTCTTGGCACTTGACCGGACCAAAGACGCGAGAGTGAAAAAGCTGAAAGAAAGCATTTTTTTTTTAATACTGAAAACAACGAGAGGTTCGAGGAAGTCTGCCACCGTTTTTTGTGATAGGCTGAGGAAAATACGTCACTTTTGGTGACTGACTGTCTTAAATAATTGTAAATTATAAACATATTCTTTTTGTTTCAAAAGGGGAGGTGATGAAAATTCAATATGAACTGCCTCTAATGCTTCTAAATGAAAGATAGACCTGGCTCGGCCAAATATTTTGAACTGATTTATCGCGATATTTTCACTGTTAAGCAGCAAATGATATGCTACAGGAGAATGAGAATTCACAAATTTTTTGTACCCTTGCATTGCCTTTTTGGTTGGAACTCGACAAACACGAGATTTTTCTCTAAAACACTGGGCGTATGCTGTTTTATTTTATCTATCAGCCTGTATGGCCTACGTATCTTACATCACACCGGCACTCAAATTCACACACAACCACACTTAAATTTTTGGCAGTCAAGACACCCTTTGCAGACAAAGCAAGAATTTTTCGCGAGCTAAAAATAACTTAAGGTACAATAGCACGATAGCATGCAGAAACAGGCTTGTAATTTGATTTTCTTATTTAGTTAAAGCCAGTTCTATCCAGGGTAGTTCGTGTAGATTTTTATATCTCCTACTAATTATTTTCTGACCTGTAGGTGCTTTGTAGGCAAACACAATTTTTTTATGTGAGGTGAAAAACTGTTATCAGATCAATTTGTCACCCAGGTTGTGATACCCGTATTGTCTTTACAGTTGGAGGATAAAGAACATAAGGTCGTTTAAGATTGTCGACCATTGTGGATACAGTCCTCCAAGATAAATTAAGCAATCGAACAATTCTCTCGATAAAGTAACTTCGTGAGATTTACTAAATTTGCCAACATTGACAGAGAACAGGAAAGGTATTGTACAATGTTCTTTCCAGGTGCTTGGTACACCTTCTGCAGCTCCCAGCTAACCTTAATATCATTAGATATTGTATGCTGACCCCTGTAATATGCAATCTGCCCATTAAGTATCTTGTAGGTTTTTAAACATATTGTTCTTTAGTGTTTTTCATCACACAGGTTATTGGTCTTCTGGGTCAATACTGTTTTGCCTGAAAACCACCACATTGCTTTCTGGTTGTTATCCTTATTATATGAAATTTTGCTTATTGCTCTGGCTGATGAAATTGCCGACACTTTCCTGCTGGGTGAGCTATGATAAAATAGCCATCTACTAACAGGTTTCTTTCACATTAAACATGTCAAGTACCTTTTTGGGGATTCTAGCTGTTCCCAACAAAATCCAGATTTTTGAACAAGTGCGATATTTACTTGGATCCCTAGCTTCTCTGTCCAGTTTTCAAATTTCTCAGAGGTACTACCTGCTGAACCAACGACTACAGGGATAACTTGAACCTTTTTCACACCTCAAATTCTTGCAAGCCCTAATTTCAAGTCGTGCTCTCCCTTTATCTCACTTTTCTTTTTCAAAGACTACTATCGACTACTATCGAAAGGACATGCAATATCAATGAGAGTGTAGTGTTTTTCTTTCTTGTGTACGACAACAATATGCGGCCGCCTTGTCTTTTTTTTTTATTGGATATTCATGTCCGAAAGAATTTTCAATCCATTGCTCTTAACAGATCCCTCTGGACGATGATCGTAGCACTTTTGTTGTCTCTTCAAATCCGTTTTTTCCCCAAAGTTTCCAATAATCAATCTCACCACATCGTCAGACGTCTCTTACATTCTCGCTGGGCTAGAGTTGTGCATTTACAAATTTTATGTTCGACCGTTTCTCCCTTTTCATCACACTTTCTCCATAAAGGAGTATCAGATCTCTTATCGATGCTGTGTTTGACATAGTGCGTCCTGATTCCTTGTTCATGTTCAGAACACTATCCATGTACTATCCATTTCCAAGTGTTCTCCTTCACAACTACGCCCCGAAATTGCCTGACAAAGTGACTTATACATTACTTTTCAGTCCATGTAGCTTTTAACTGTTCCGTCTGTTCTCTTTTAAGCTCACTCTTTGTTTTAGTTCCATCTGTCTTGATTGCCCGAGAGCTTTTCACACCTACCAGTTTTTCAGTAGAGTTCTTTCTTATAGCCAAAGGTAGTTTTCTTCACCTTCAGCAGACATTCCACACCCATCAATCACCGATTGTTTCTTGTCTTCAGATAAAACCTGTCTGTATCAGGGTGAAAGGCGCCATACATAGTCATGGATCTCCTTGTTTCTCTGTCAAAGTTCTTCAGTCCTCTACTTTTCTAATAAAAAATACCTGGTCCATATTTCACTATAGCAACTGCCAAGATATTGATTGCATTAATCTGATTCTTCAAATTCAGTTTTGATTTAAGGATCAACCGAGGTCTTCTCGTGTATACCTTGGTAATTTTTTTTTTTCATTTTACTTTCCTTGATCTTATCCAATTCTAGTATTCCAGGATATTTATAGCCTTTATCATCTACTATTTTCATCAGCTTCTTATTTGGAAGCTGAATCCCATCGAATTTGAAATGTTTTCCTCGTTTAAGAATCACAACTTTACATTACCATTAAGTAAACTTCATTCCAATATCATGGCAAAAAAAACCCCACCGTGTTTACAAGAGAATCAATTTGTTTTTCACATTTTCCGATGAGTTTAGGGTCATCCATAAAGAGAATGCGATTCATCTCACACTTTTAGCTACATTCTCTGTTTTAACTCTTCAAGCACCGTTGTTAATCATTTCCCTTTAAGATCATACTTTGTTACTAAGAGCTTAGGTTGTCTTTGTGAGTGCCTTGATGTTGTCAAATCGCTTTGTTGCAAGTCTTCACCTACCTCTTTTGCCTTAGATTTTGCCTTGCATTATTAATTTTTCTAGACTGTAGTCTGCTCTCTTTATGTGGCCGATTGTGTCTAATAATGTTCTATCTCTTTTTATTCGGGCTAGTACCCATTCATTTGCCCACCTCTACTTTCTTAATTTTCCTCTGGATATTTTCGGCCTCAAGGTCAGAAAGCCAGCCAACCTTCCTTGTGGCCCTCGCCTGATCACATAATCGTTGTTCAGTCATTTTGATTTCTGAGACACCCCGCTCTTTTCATTCGCTGAACATCCGCTGCCTGTAGCCTCTAACAGGTCTGACACTATCATCAAAAGGTTTGCTTCGATAGAAACATTCCATTACTCCCTTGTTCACTTTCTTTGACCACTTTGTTCGGGCACTAGTATGATGACGACCCAGCTTGCGCTGCTCAACCGTGGGGCACCTGGCGTACGAGGCCCCTTCACATGCAGTTCCAGTGCCATTTATGTTATTTGGAACACTTCGTTCAGACATTTTCACTCGGAGGGTTATTGTTGATGAGGTGCAACTACCACCAGTATTTTTTGAGACACCATCCCTAGGAAGATTGCTAATCAGAGCTGAAGACCTTCACCCGGCTATAAGACACAGGATAAACACGCCAGATGGCAGCTCGGTACTTCAATCCTGGGAAGTTTTTTTCTTCAGAGTTTTCCTTCTCTTACGTAGACTGCCAACCAAGGTTGATGAGCTCATTCTGCCCATAGCTAACAGGTACTACATCTTGCCCAAGGGCGAGCTGGAGGTAGCTGTGGCAATGAGTAACCTCACACACGTCGAAACCCCACAACCGGATGCTTTTTAACGTCATATACAAGCACCATTCTCAAGTGTACTGTGCGTTCTGCCCAGTCCGTATATTGTAGGAGGTGTGTAGGCTTGTTATTGATATTTAGTGCTTTGCATTACTCAAATTCTTGATCTTTGGGGTCAATACTGTTCTTCCTGAAGGCGATCACGTTGCGTTTGTTATCCTTGTTTTTTAAAATTTATTTTTGGTCCTATTAAATTGTTAAACATAATCGAACTTGTTGTGTTAATCTGCTTATGCACAATTGCTTTGATTCTTGTGTTTTTAGTTACTTGAAACTGTACACGACAATGTCAATACCAAAGCTGGCAAATTTTCTGGATGTGGTAAGTAATTAAACACCATTATTATACATTTTCATTTCACCACTTACATTTCCATTGTGGCTCAAAGGGATCTTGGCCTGCTAAGACCTAGTGATACTAGTCACGTATTCTGTGGTGTGGTTCTATGGGTTTGTTCTTGTTGGTGTTATGAATGAGTTGTTTTAGCTTCTGTCGTGGATGAAGTGGTTTTGATTTGCCTTGAGCACTGTGTGTGAGTGTCAGGGGTCACAAGCTATTTAACCCCGTGTGTGTATGCACAGTTTAAGTAACTTGCAAATTGAGAACAATTACTAACGGACCATCACTGCATTTTAATGTTGGATTGGAATATCAGTTTGCTTCAAGCATAAATTTTTTTAAGAAAGGGTATCGGTAGCCATGACTAAAAGTACACTGTGTTACTCTTACCCACGGAGTGAATATTTTACTGTAAAAGCTAGGAAAACTTTAAAGTCGCCACAAAACATTTGGAAGCTGAAAGAACCTCATCTTCGATAGTGAGGAGAAAAATGTTAACGAATACAATTGACATTTTGATTTTACTAAAGCACAGAAACAACTGTCTTTGAAAGGTAAACTGTATTAGTTATTTCAAGCAACGTTTTTCTACAGCTTGTAGTTGACTTGGACTTGGAGACCCCACAAGGTTTAGGGGTTTATGTTTTTATTCCCGGAGAGGAGTCACTACTCCTCTCCGTGGCTATTCTTATTTTAGGAGCTTGAACCACACACCTAGCATTACAGTGATACAAAAGTTCACACCATCCAGTCTCAGCTCATAATAGTGTCATCACCACTCTGTTTGGAAGAGCAAGAAGCATTATTTCTAACCCATATGACCCCAGAAAAGAAGAAAGACTCCTTCAAAGGGTTCTCTTATCCAATGGATACCATGCTAAGGATGTCCAGAGAGCCTTGCACAGAACCACTAGACCTAATGATGAAGATAAAGAAACTTGTAAGTCTGCCTTACATGAAGAATATCAGTGAGCACCGAAGACGAACTCTCCGACACCACAACATTCAATGCTCCTTCTTCACTACATCGACCTTAAGGAAGATCCTCTCAAATCCAAAAGACCCAGTCCCACTTGAGGAGGGGAACAACGTAGTTTACAGACTACAATGCGAGGACTGTCCTGCGTCCTACATTGGTGAATCAAAGAGTTCCTTGAGTCAAAGAGAAAAAGAACACAAGAGAGCTGTTCAGAAAAGTGACACCAAGAATCATGAAATAGCCAAACACTGCTGGACATAGGATCATACCTTTGACTGGGAAAATAAAAGAATTGTAGGCAAGGAAATCAACACAACAACAAGAAAAATAAAAGAAACAATTCCTTCCCTGCAATGCAGCAATCACACCAACAGTATATCCTGCGCCGTTCCAGAAATATGGCTTCCAGGACTAAAGAAAGAAACAACCAACACAAAAAGCACAACAAGCACAACATAGGTATGGCACCACTTCTCGAAACACCTCAAGCCCTGTCTACACGTACGTCCGCACTACCAAATTATAAAACAGCCGTATCTAGTGATTTCAGTAGCCTGACGATTGGAGAAGTATCTCTCGAAACGCAGCTCGGAAAAACCTTACGACTCATGACATGATAAAGCTCTTAAATCTATCCCCCAAGCAGTTTCTCCGCAACCTGACCAGTGTAGTTGTTTCCTTTTTCATTGTTGTAGCTGTTGTTTTGCATAAAATTCCTATCAACTTTTCAAATTCTTCGTCGATGTAATTATAAGCCTAACTGATAACCTGCAGAAGCATAGTCGCATGTTTCAAAAGCAAGGGCAAAAGAAAATGAGTGTAAGAAATAAGAGATCGGTACAGCGATATAAGCGATTTTCTGTAGCAACAACTAAAACTGCTTTGTTATTTGGTGGGAGCCAAAGGACACAGAAATTTAGAACTTTTTAAACCTATAACTAAGTCCATGAAAAAAGGAATATCTGTGAAATTTTACCGTAAACAAAATAGCTACTGGTACAACGAACTATAATCTTCCCCATCAATGGGAGAGAGGATAACAGATGGAATCATAAATCTTCGGTTAGATATTTTGTCACAGTAATTTCTGACATCAAGATGGTCGAATACTTATTGTCCGGGTTAGCTTAGAATAGCACAATGTGTAATTCTGTTTTGAAATTTTGGCAAAATTTTTTAATAAATAGATTGGTCTGGGATTTGTTACTTTAAGTTAAGGTCTTGAAATTTAAGCTTTGTGTGAACTTCTCTTTCAGAGTGAAAATGACTTGCACACACAACTTCTCTGCTACAAGGTAATCGTGTTTTTGAATTAGATGTAAACTTATATTTGCTTCTTCTTTAACCTCGGGATATTATCCACGTTATAACTTACATTATGTTGTATTCTTGTATTCTGGGGTTGGTTTACCACACATGTTGAAATCTTTAAATCTACTGTGTCAAGACGGATGTTGTAATCAAGCAAATATCATTGAATTCTTCGTCCAGATAAGATAGAGTAATATTTTATGGTTTTTATTTAGATATTGAAAGCACGGACCATCAGGTAATTAATATAGCGAAATAGCGAAGTGCGCTGGCTTCAATCACTGTTCTAATTGGACTAGTTTTGCTTATTGATTTTTCCCCCCAATAAACAGACCAACTTTGTCATCTTCCACTTAATTTTTTCAGGTAATGTTTGTGCAGGGACTTCCAAGGTCAATTATGCCCAAAATATTGAAATAATTGGCAGCGAGTTTGAAGTGAAATGAAATATATTAGGATTTCTACTTCCTCCCTGTTGTTTGGCAATAAACGGGAACGTTTTACCTCTGTGAAAGAATGAACATAAATTGTCCAAATCGTCGTAATGTATTTGAGGATTGGTGGCTTGTTGTAGCTAGCATTTATGTTTTTATTGATAGTTTAAACCATTGTTCTCGAGAGTAAATGCACAACAGACTTCCTTGGCCTTGTTTTATACACACAAACACCCCATATAAACAAAACTAAGAAAATTAGCTTCACAGTGACTTCATTAACCCTTGTAACTTTTAGTTAGATCATCAGCGTCTACTTAAAAATTTTGTATTTTTAAACGCAAATCTCCACGCTTCCATTTTGCTGAACTTCGATCAAGCAATCCCTAACTAAATGACCCTAAATTATTGTTTATTATACCTCAGTATGCCCAAAACAGCGCATGAAGAAACCATTTACGTAATGGTGGACTTCATTTAGGTAATACAGAACTAAACCCCCCTCCCCCACCCTTCGCTTATTTTTCAAAATGACATTTTTGATTTTTTGAGCGTACTGTGTAGAAGTCAATTTAAGGTTGCTAAAGAGCTCCAAGGGTAAATTCTCAGATAAAGAAAAGGTAAAAGTGGTCCTTAAAGTCTGGATTCAGGAGGATAACGAAGGACCGAAATAAAGCAAAGACCATTAGCTGAAATTGCCGTTGCAGTCTTTACCTGATAAAAATAGCTTCCGATTACAAAGGAATGTAAACTTTAGAGTGACAGCGGGTTGGGAAAGGCAACTTTAAGAGTAATTAAAATTTAAATGCTGGGGAAATTTTAAGACGTAGAACTTCACGTGATAAACAAGAGATGGTATTGATAAAGGGAGACACTCCTATTGTATTATAAACAATTATATCGAAAGTTTGAAGGTATAAGAGATAACATTGGAATTGAAATTTTTCTTTCCCCAGGCAGGAGATCATTTTCCTGTATGTTGCTGATGACTATTTAATTTATTTCACGTGTGTTCTTGATTTTCAGTGTTCTCCAGTGTCAGGACGTATTTGCCCAAAGACTTGCTCATTCTGCGTACTTTTCAGTCAAATAAGTCTTTCTTCTTGATTACAGTAACATACTCTTTATATCTACAGCATAAACAAAGAAACTTGGTCTGGACCAAAGGAACAGATGCTTTAGAAGGGGAATTTCAATCATCGTCAGAAGTTGACTTTTATATTGATCAGGTAAGCTGGCCTTGTCGTTTCGTTGAAAATTCTATTGACATTGTTTGGAGATATTGATTGGGAATGTAGGAAAAAATTGTATAAAATTACTGAGACTCTTCCGTTTGAATATTATCACATAACGCAAAATACCCAAGTCTGCAAAATGAATTATTTTTTTTGCTTTAACAGTGCTGGACATATACTTTGCTTAGAGAAAGCGGACCGTCGTCCATCAAATGACCGTACATATTCCTTAACATATCTAATTTCATATTTTTCTCATAATTTAGTTTCGGATACTTATTTTGAGCGTTGATTACATTCCCACTCCAGTGCATGTTCTAACTCTGATTTTTTTGTTGTTGCCAATACCACCAAGTCATTTTAGGTGAAACTTTCTTTTTAATTCACTTTTTATGAATTGGGTGTTTCTGATGTAACCGCTTGCGATCAACTTGAAATATTTTCGAAGCGGCACTTAAAAGCGTTTCTTTTTTTAACAACGGTTTATTGAAGACCACATGTGGAAGATCTGATCTTTTTGAAAAAGTAGATTTTTTTCTTCTCTTTTACGATGTTTCATATACCTTTCCTCGATAACCTGTTTTGAAATTCATAAGGAACTCAAACACATTTTTCCACATTTATATCCAAAATTAAAGTGACTCATATTTTGAAGGTTAAACAATAACGAATAGAACAGCAAATTGCAATAAAAAACTGGCACTAAAGTGATATAAAAAAGTGAAACACAATTTTTCAATAAATCTCAGAAGACGGAAAAATTAGTGACAATTTTTAGGGACAACATTGCAAGTGCATATGCGTAAACATTGTATTTAAAAGTCCTTTGAAGCTTCATCAAGAAAAAATTAATACACCACAGACATGATAAACGAGACAAATCAATATTATTTTACGTTGCCATCAGTAAGACAGTAAGAAGCGGGGATGAATTGATAAAGCGTGTTCCGATGCAACCGTTAATTTTATTTTGAAAAGTTTATGAAAAGGAAGAAACCGGATTGGTAGCAGGAGTGAAAGAAAGCAGAAAATTAGCAAACGGACTTCGTGTGCCAGTCGTTTATCACTTTCGTGCAGGTAGAGAATGTATATTAAACAGAAGCTTAATTAGAGATCACAGTGATCACTAGTTTCATCGCATTTTTTGTTTCACTCACCCAATAATTTGTATTTTATTAATTGCATTGGACCTCAGAGGGGTGGAGCTAAATTTCAATATTGCCAGATAAAAATGAGTGCTCATTCAATGTAGTAATCAAAAAGGGGCGTTACTTAATAGAGGAAATGCGGTATATAAACTTTTTGATGCACAAATTTTGCTGGGATTATTCAATCGACGCTTGTTATCTCCAACTCTCAAGGGACCGGCGAAAAAAATTCGAGAGAGCGAATGTTCGAGATGACCGATGCAAGTCGTGTGAAAGTTCGAGATAGTGAAAGATTTGAAATTGAGTGAAAAAATCAAAATCAATTTATAGGATCACATCATTTATAAAACCCAAAGAGATTTTGCTGGACATCAAAGAAGGAAAGGGAAGTTAAGTCGAGGCATTCACGTTTATTGAAGTCGTAGTAAATTAGTTTACATGCTATTTTTTTACCTTAGGAGTAGAAACTTTCTCGGGTACTAATTTTCGCATCTTCCGCGAATTTTTGGCCGATTTCGCGAAAATTCGTATCCGACAAATCCGAATTTAAAAATTCCCTATAAATTTAAAGAAAATACCACGATTTAGGGTTAAATTCTCGAAAATTAATACCCGCGAAATACGATTTTTTTTTTCCACAAGGAAATCTGTACCCTCGAAAATTTCTACCCCTAAGGTATAAATACATGCTTACATCATTTAAAAAAAGAAATCTAAAATACTAGTCTGGTTTTTGGCTTCTAATTCGCCTTTCACAAACAAAGATTCGAAGCGCTGTAGAAGCTGTCGCATGTCATCTCCATTTGCATTGAAGAGACATACGTTTTGTAGAGTCTCCAGTGCACTTTCGACTTCAGTTTTAGTAGGTTTGTCTGTTGGTTCATCGAATACTTCTATTATCTCTGTGTTGTCTTCACTGGTTCCTTCATTTTTATCTGACCTTTCTGATTTTAAAATCTCTTTATCTATTTTAGGGGTTGTTAGTAGTAATGACATTTTTATCAACGTCAACTATTTTATGAGCAATTCAGTTAGATCCTTTTCCAATTGTTTGAAAGGATCGTCACTGTCTTCAATTGCATTTTCTTGATCTTCAGTAGAAATCTTGGCTTTTCTAAAACAATTTGTGATAGTTTTTTTTCGTAACGGTGTTCATGAAGCAACAAGTATTTGTAACCCACAAAGAATTGAAACCTTTGGTAGATCTTGACCTTGCTCAAGTCTTCAAATCATTATGTTAACCAGTCGTCGTCGGTAAACAGCCTTAAGACATTTTATGACTCTGGTTCCTTCATTTTTATCTGACCTTTCTGATTTTAAAATCTCTTTATCTATTTGTCTTTATCTATTTTCCTGCCTCCTTACACGACCGACGTCGTGTAAGGAGGCAGGAAAATCAATTTGACGTTTGATAAATCAGCAATTGCTGGATGTGAAGGACAGTTGTCGATGATTAAGGCAACTTTTCGATTTTGCTTTTGAAACATCGCATCTAGCTCATGAACCCATTCTTCAAAAAGAGCCCATTCCATCCCGCTTTTCTTCTGCNCCATTTCAGGTTGAACAGAATTACTTTCCTAAGCAACTGTCTTGAAGGTTTCATTGTGTCTAAAATGATGAAAAATGAATGCCAAAATTAATTCCCGCCAAATTTAAATCTTTTTAATTCGCCAAAATTAATTCCCGTCAAATTTGACTTTTCTAATCTGTCAATTATTTTACATAGGTCTACGAAGTAAGGATTATTCATTTCTAAGGCGTACATTTATTTTCAAGCTAATCAATATGTACAATATCGGTTCTTGATTCGAGTGACTCAATTACCCTCGCTTTTCAATGTGTTAAATAAATGCATTACTCAGCAATTCACCAAAATTAATTCCCGCCAAAATTTCTTCCCTTAAGGTAGTTAGGCATTTACCGCTTGGAACGCACGTAGACACAGTGTTCTTTGGCACCCCATACTTTTCTGCAACATCTTTATTTGGAACGCCTTTTTCCAAGTTTTTTAAAGCCTGACATTTTTCAGCTAAGGTTTTTACAGCTAGCTTTCTCTTGGTTGCCATTTTGAAAGAACAAAAAATACCAAAACCTTGCCCCAATAGAACTTACATTTCGAACGTTAGAAATGGAACGTTTTTCATTCGATTTTCAAACGAACTTCAAACGAAAGTTGGAGATAACGAGCGAAAAACAGTTCAAGGGACCAAATATTTGGTTCGAGATAGTGAAAGTTCGAGATAACGGAGTTCGAGATAATTAGCGTTTTTTAGGCTAGAGTTGCTTGAAAAGTTCAAGGGACCGGGGAAAATAGTTCGACATAGTGAAAGTTCGAGGTAACGAGTGTTCGAGATAACGAATGTCGACTGTATAATTAATTTTACCTCATCACTAACGTTTTGAAAGGATAGTAATTTGCAGCTGCTATTAACATTCTGTACAAAATTGATTTCCTAATTGAAGTCACCTTTATATTATTTAAAAGGTTTTGCACCGACCCTACATTTGAGAGGAGATTAGGAGAACAAGATACAAATTGCATGTTACTTTTAAAAGGAAGACTAAAGACACCCCATCACATTTTGGGTTTGGTTGCCTTAAACATAGAAAAATTATAACCGAGTTTTTTTTTGCCACCAACACTGTGAAAGGCAGATCGATCTTCGCAGGGGACTTCAAACCGCATGGTTTAATTGTTAATAGTTACAGCACTCTGACCTTATTCATAATTAACCTTATAAGCTGTGTTTTATTAAGTGTGACACAAAGGGATGATTGATAAGACAGACGCCATCTGTGATTGGCTGTTTAAAACGTTTTAATAGTTATATTAGCAGACTCATGAAATTGTCGAAGACTCTCTTAGATTCAATACAAGGTGTATTTGAAATATAACTTTATGATATTTATTTACAGCTTCAACAATCTGAATTAATAAGATATAGACAACACAAAATGATGGTTTTCTTAGAAAAATATACGAGTGTTTGTACTAATGATGATTAACGGTGACTGGTGATAGTATATCCCACCGACTTAAGGTTTTCTTCTCTCTTACTTTTTTGTCTTCGTTTTCAATAATTTTTTGTACCCCTTTACCTCATGTACCTGACATTCTCGCTCTCTCGGGATTGTAGACTAATTTGCTTTTCCCATACTGTGCGGTCAGCTATCAGGTTGAAAAAAGAAGGTATTCTTTTCCACTTGGGTAACATTTCGCATTAGCAGGCTCCAAAACCTCTCTCCTGTTTTGCTTTTAAGCTCCTCCAGTGCATCATGAATCATGGTCTACCGTCAGGATTTTATCTGCCTTTTTATGTTTTCATAGTCTTCTTGTCCATTCTAATATACCCTCCAAAGCTGCTCAACTGCTTATTCTACCATATCTTGATATATACTTAAGAAATTCTACAATATAGAATGTCAGCATACAAGATTTAAATGAAACTTAGTTTGAAAAACTTGCCCATCACAAACAAGTTGAAACAATTTTCATCTTAGGACATGATACACATAGCAGATACGAAGGTCGCACGAAGATATGGGGATTTTTTCATTCGACAGGTGCATAAGATTGATGAGGTAAGTCAAATCACCAATAACAGCAAAAAAGTTATATATTTTTCACTCTGCTTACTTGTTTAAAATATCTGAAACGTTATCTCAATCTAAAAAAAGTATCTACCAGTACCTCACTTAGGATTTTTCATGTCTTTTTTTATACGGCCGTCAGCCAAGAATTCAATAAACAAACCAGTTTTCTTATATGTATGAGGCACCTTATGTTTAGCATATTCGAAACCTAGTACCTTTCGAGGATTTAGTTAGCTAATTAGAATAAAGCAGTTAATATATTTGAGTAATGTAAATTATACAAAAGTCAAAGAGCAGAGCTTTTTACGCTACGGTTCCAATTTATGTTCTACCATGTCTGCATGCAAATGGCATCCACTTGCCTACCACACTGCATTTCTTTGTGACACTACATTGTGCAAGTTATAATTGTCGTTGATTTGAAACGACGATTGTTACTGAATATATTTGCTAAAGAGCCCATTTCTTCGGTGTATCTTCTAAATATAATTGGGGCAGTGACCCTTAAAAAAAGGATTTTTAATAAAATCATTGCAAACAAAATCAGCCTTGGCGTCGTAAACCATATGGAACCACTGATCGTGTGAAAAATCAATTCTGATTTACTCCGAATAAAACTCAACTTTAGGTTGACTGTTATAAACTGAGTCAAAGCCGTTGTGGATAAAGTAATATGTACTTGTGAAGTTTATTTGCTCTGCCATATTTTTGTGTTAGTGTTAACCACCTTGCTTTTGTAATAATATTGTTTCTTGTTGCCATAGATAAACAGGCATATTCAGTCCATCGGAAACAAGAAATAAAAGACTTGGCAGATAAATGGCCCATTCAAATAACAAGACCCTTGAAGTCAAAAGATGTTGACTACATTTCCTATCCTCCCTCTATTAGATAATGGTTGCTGGTTTAAGTTCGGTAAAGTTGGACCACTCAGGTATGACAGATGTGACGACTTGAATACGAAAGTTGAGGCTAACGCTATGTATAAGGAAAACATAGTTCTTAGCAAGGAATGTTAGCCAGAAGCATTTTTGTCAATTTTGGTTTCCATAGCTTAATTGCCAATTTCTTCCTGGAGGGCCTTCGGTCATCAATGTTATAATCGACTAGATATTAATTGAAATCGTAAAGTATTCTTGTCATCAATAAAAAATTGTTGCTCCTCCCATTCACAGTTGTATTTTTATCACCGATTTCGATTCTTGTTACCATTTTCTTAGTCTATTTTTGCAGTGTGAAATCACAAAAGAAAGTTGATATCACCCAGCAGATTTCCATACCTTTTTCAGTTGGTTGATTAGATCCTTGCATATTCAGAGGAAACTTGGTGAATGTATGACATTTCCCAGCCGTTAAAGAGCAAGGGTCAAAATTGAAAAAAAATTGAAAAGAATGAAGAAAAATTAAACTTTTTCGAAAGTTAACAATGTAATTTTTTACGTTTTATCTTGTGTACGTTTGGGCCAGTGTTACAATGGTACAGACGAAATTATGCATTTGTTTTAGTGAGAGTTGAATAAACGTAACCCATTGCAGGTAATAAGTAATATATCCTGAACTAAGTAGTTCAAACGACTGTTTACATCTTACAATGAATGAACAGCCAGGTGGTTGTTCAGGAAAATTGTATCAACACACAGCCGATGGCGAAGAAGTTTGATGTTCATTTTCACTTCATGAGACGAAATGGCATGCCAAGGGCTTGAAGTAAGACTGCAAAAGTACAAAGGAAATATGACGACCAAGTCTAGAGCAACGCTTTGCCGTCAATCTCATTGGACGGCACGTGCCCAACGTGCGGCAGACCTGAGACCCTTTACACAGATTCAATTTGATTTTATTTCTTTTTGCATCGAACATTACTGCAATGCGATTTTTTTGCACACCCATTCGAAAGTGCAACAATGACTTTGAAACCCCCTTGAGTTATGGGACTGTTTGATTATGAATCGTATATTACAGTTTCGTAACAGGCACTTATGTAGTTAAATATAGACATATTTATATATTTTTTATTTTTAACTTATAATTAATAACTCATAAACCATTTTAACCAGTCAGTCAACGAGACTTCGAACTTGTTTGTTATGTACAATTTCAGAGATCCTTGGGGCAGTTGTTGAAAGAGCTACTGGCATGTCGCCTTTGGCAACTAAACGAGATCTTTGGGTTTGTTTTTTTTATGGTCATCAATGAGGAGAAGCCAGCCTTGCACAGGTAAGTATTTGGAAAGGGTATCTTAACTTCCAGTGAGTGGTTAGTCAGCATAGGAAACCCTTCTCCAATCCACAACAGAATTGAGAATATTCACCATTTCACGATATGAATCCGGAATGAAACACTGTTGAAGAATGGAGATCAATCATTTCATCACTGCACAGATCATCGTCAGCAATTCTTTCGAACTTGACTTTGAAGGAATGGGTTACCCAAGAAGCATTACTCTTTAAAATTGCACCACCAAAGTAGGCGTCAAAGTTGGTTTTTAAAACGGCTAGTTGCTGTCATGCACAAACGTGGAGGTCTAAAATGCCGTTGCGGCTTTTATCGATTTCACAGTCGTCAAATGCTGGAAAATTTGCGTGAATTCCTTGTTGAGCTCTCCTGGCCTACAAATCTAACTTTGCATGAATTTATCAAGTAAATCAATAACGGTAACACTTTCCCCCTGCATTTTCACATTTGGCTGATTTAAACTTAAAAAAGTATCCGTCAAATAAACTGATGTATCAAAATATTTGTCCTTGCCAAACTGTTTACTTGATGTAGATTTGTTTCTCGTAGAAAAATATTGATTTCAACACGTAGTTCAAGAGCTCGACACAAAACGATGCCCTCAAAGAGCCAACGGACATAGGTGTCATCAAGGAGAACAGTATAGTCAACAGTATCCCCATTTGATCACAAAAACCCTGAAAAGCCGTTTATTAAAAGCCGGTGTCCTGATAAAATCCACATATTCAGTCACATGATTCGAAACTCTTTTCAGATTTTGTGGAAGGGTTTCACTAGGGTTTGCATTTTCGGTCAGAGCCAAACTCTGGTCCAGCTGTGGATATGTCGAGAAAGGAAATGGAGAATGCTTTAAAGAAAATAAAAAATGGAAAAGTTACAGGGCCTAATAATATACCCATTGAAGCATGGAAAGCCATTGGAGGTGATGGGGTAGATTTGTTATTGAAAATGATAAAATATATAATGATTCATGAGGTAATACCAGACAAATGGAGGGAAAGTATTTTGGTCTCCATATCTAAGGAAAATGGTGATGTAAAAAACTGTGAGAATTATAGAGGAATTAAATTGACATTGTATACGAGCTGTTAGAGGGGATTCTATATGGAAGGCTGAGACCAGAGGTAAATTTTGGAAAGCAACAATTAGCTTTTATGAAAGGAGTGGGAAAAACTGATGGAATAAAGCACAGGAAAAAACGAAAGGTGTTGCCTGTGGCTTTCATAGACCTAGAAAACTCATATGAAAGGTTGCCCAGACAAGAGATCTAGAGAAGCACGAGAAAGAAAGGAGTAACAGAAAAATATCTGAAAATAATTCAAGAAACAGACAGATGCGACAACAAAGGTAAGAAACACAGCTGGAATGACAGATGAGTTCAAGATAAAGGTAGATTTGCATCAGGGTTCGTCCCTTTATCTGCTTCTTTTGAATAATGTTATGTGCTTAGTGAGTGTGTTAGAGCGGAAACACCAGGGAGTTTAGTGCATGTGGATGACTTTGTATTCCCCTTTGAAAGCAAATTTGAGTTTCAAGGTAAACTAGAGTGACGGAAAAGGCACCAGAAAGCAGAGGCACGAGGATAAGTAAAAAGAAGAGGGAGTACTTTACGACACAGAGTGAAGGTGATCTGCAAAACACCATCGAACTTGAAGGAAAATGGATAAAGCTTGTAGAAACTATCAAAATGGTAGTACCTTGAAGGAAGTTTAGTTGAGAACTGTATTGTTAGTGCTCGGCTGAAAGAAACTGATTCTATTGTGAGTTATTTACTGTCTCTGGGAGTTTTACAAGTCTGCACAGAATTTTAAGATTCTTTCACACAGTTGGGCTTTGAACAGTAGGGGGTGGAATAACTGGTGGGGCTGGAAATTTGCCTAATGATTAAGGGGAGTGGAAAAAAGGGGGTTGAAATCTTGGAAAATCCTAATGCTGAGGAATATTCATTAGACATTTGTGCAAGCAAGATGTCCTAGAAAGGAAGGCAAGGAAAAGTAATTACAATTATTATTCAATTTCGGTCACAGGTGTATCCCAAATAAATGACCACTAGCCTCACAAAAAATTGCTTTCCATCCCCTATTCAATGACTTTCAGTAGTTCACAAAATAATAGCCTGTCCCAACAGTCTGTCGATTCCTTTATTTTGCCTCATACCACGCTCAATACTTGTCAAACAGAATGAAGAATGCATCACAAGTTCTTAGTGAAGTTAGTTGGAATGCTATCACTTACAATGGCAATTTTTTTCAAAATGAATTAACAAAATTTGATAAATGGGAATAAAACAGAGAATGATTGGAAAAAACCCTCTGAAAATTAATAATCAGTGGTGGTGGATTATTCGAGTCCCAAATGCTCACCAACTGTGAACTGTTATTGTATTAAGTCATTAAATGGTAGCACAACCGTGATGACCTTTGAGAAATGTGCAAACAATGTGAATATAAATATAATTTGACGACGCGCGGTTTCGTAATCAGAACTGTAATGGATGATGATGCAAGTTTGGGAAAATTTCAATGAAATATTTTAATTTTCTTAAATATATACTGTATTTACTATCTTTAGATTTAACTTATTTTCCTTTATTTTTTAATTTTATTCCAAAGGGCCGATTTTTTAATATGATCTTTAAAGCAGTTGAAAACGAGGAGATACCGAGAAATAAATTCACAAGGCAGTACATCATGGTCGATGGTCTGCATAGGCAGCGAAGCTGCCAGGAACAAGTCAAAACGGGTGCTAAATTAGTGCTTCTTTAGATAAATAAGATCAAACCCAGAAAAAGATTGACTTTAAAACTTTGGCCACGTCTCGACTCTTTTAGTAAGGCCCTGTGGAGTTTTTTTTATGGGAACGTAAGGGAATACATGCAACAGTAGAGAAATGCTGCAGGGCAAAAATGACGCGGCGTATCAAAAGCGATGATGGAATTGTGAGGACGGAAAAGTAAGGACACGGGTAGAGAAAATTGAGGACGGATTTTTGAGGACGAAAAGTTGTGACAACAGAATTGTAAGGACTGGAATTATGAGGACGCCATGTAGAGAAAAGTGAGGGCAGAAAAGTAAGGACAAGGGTTCAGAAATGCAATTTTTTGTCATCCCTCCAAATCAATTGCCACCAGAAAAACGAGGACAACAAAAAAAAATTTATCCTCACATTTCTGTTGTAACTGGAGTTATGAGGACACATCTTTCCCCAAAAATTGTCACGGCAGAATTTCAGGGACAGAAATGCGAGGACTGCTGGGCAAGAATTGTGGGTACAGAATTGTCGGGACAAAAATAAAATTTTTGAGGCACAGAAAAACGAGGACAGAATCCTTGCAATTCTAGCAACCCTGGAATTGTGAGGACACGAAAAAGATCCCTTAATTGGACTAATTTTTAGTATTCCTTGGGGGAAACAACTGAATTTGCATTATTTGAAAATATACCAGAATTTCCTTGCAGAATTGTTATTGAAAACAAAGCAAAAAGGGGTACCCTTTCTACTCTATAAGACGTGAGCACATGGACATAGCATAGGAGGATAAAAGCTACTCCATTTTTGAAGCAAAACGTGTCATATACCCCAATTTCCTTGTAGAATTGTTATTGAAAACTAAGTATGTGAAATTTTATTCTTGGACATGTGAGGATTTTTTTGCTATTTTTTGCCTAAAAAATGGCGTGGTTTTTATCCCCACATGTCCAACATTACAAATCCTAAAAAAGGGGATTTTTTTTCTTACTGAAACTTCCCACGATTGAAAACTTTTTCTCTTTTTTTTCTGTAAATGAATTATTGACAAACATTTCTTAGTGTCCTCGTTTTTCTAGTGACAATGGAAATAAAGGGACGACAAAAAATTGAATCCTCACAATTCTGTCCCTGCATTTCTGACCCCTTGTCCTCACTTTTATAACCTAGTGGATGTCCTTGCTTTTCTGTCCTCACTTTTCTCTACATGGCGTCCTCGTAATTCCAGTCCTCAATATTCTGGCATGAAAATTTTTTGTCCTCAAAATTCTGCTACAGCAAGAAATGCAGGGACAATAACTTTCCCTTGTCCTCACGGTTTCAGGGTTACTGGAAATGCAAGGATTCTGTCCTCGCTTTTCTGTGCTTCAAATTTTTTTCCCCCGTTTTTGTCCCTGCAATTCTGTCCTCACAATTCTTGCGAAGCAGTCCTTACTTTTTCGCCCCTGAAATTCTGCTACGTTAGATTTTTGAAAAAAATGCGTCCTCACAATTCCAGTCTGCAAAATTTTGTACTTTAACGTGTCCTCACAATTCTCTCCATAGCGTCCCGACAATTCCGTCCTCGGATTTCAGCGCTCCCAAAATGACAGCATTCGTAACAACAACAACAACAACAACGCTTGTTCTCCTCTTCAGGGGTACGTTGTGTACCGTCACCGTTGCCAGTACTTGGGTAAAACGTCGCTGGGTCCGAAAAAGCCGCTTGCACGACTGAGCTTGTCACAATCCTCCAATGGTTACGGTTTCTTGCTTTTATTCCAAAGTTGTGTAAATCGATTTCTGTTTTTAATTGGTTCAAAACAAAGTTTGGGTTTTGTTCTTTCGCTTTCTGGATATCACAGTTTATTGTTGAATGAATAGATGCTCTTTTTCTTCCTTTGGATTTACAACAGCCCCATTTAATTGAACACAATCAAAAGAAAGAGATCAAATGTACACACCTAAATCTGTGGTCTACGATTACGTCCGCATTAAAGTTCTCAAAGGGAAAATCCCCTTTTCACGAAACACGATGTGAATATTTTCCAATCGACATGTCACGAACATATGTGCAGGAAATTATTGGAGTCATTTCCTATGTCACAGATATATTGCAGTTGTGCTTTCTCGAAAAATGTAATGCAGTACACATACGTTTAATAATAACTTTTTCAGCTTCTGTTCCAAAGCCTAAGGTCAAGGTGTGTTGTCCTTTGTCAATTCGAAGTCCTGTTTAACACTGGGATTTCTGTTAAAATGTGGATACTTTACCTTGAGTATCAAAGACCTAAAATTTAAATACATTGTAATAGATATTGCTTGCCACAACTAATGGATTTGTAAACAATTGTGTTTATTCCCTATTTTTGGTTTTTGTCTCGGTTTCATATGAAAATGAAATACGTGTCTGGTGAGGTAATTGATTGTTGGGAAAGTCCCTTTACCAATGTTCGAGTACCTTTTGAAGAAATATTTCCCCTTTTGGACGCACGAAAAAATACAAACTTTTCATGTTGAATATATTAATTTTGTCAGCCTCTCTTTGTGGTGGTTTAAATAGATTTTAAAGTTGATTTCTGCCTAGGCAAGTCCTGTGGGAAAAACAGCTTTATGTTATTACCAGTGGTTTTTGGTTCCAAACAACTCACTTTTTACCTCTGTGTTTTTCAGACTTGGAGGGGATGCCCCTTCGAACAAGTTTAAATTTACTTCTTCTGTGCAACAACCAGTTTTCAACTTACTCACGACTCGATCGAAATGTCTGGGTTAAGTATTCTTTTTGTCAAGACTACTAAACACGTAAATCCCATTTTTGGGTTATTGCGTACCCTGATCTATATACTTACCTTGCAAACGTCAGTAAATTGTGGAAACATTGTATGCACACAAAGGAATGGTAGACCAAGTCTCTACTTCACTCCAAGTCGCCTTACAATTGACTGCTCTTTAGCATGCCCCTCAATCAGAGGGTGTGAACAGTGTTGTGGAAACTTTGCTCCTCCAAATCTTGAGAAGACAAACACTGAAAACGAAAGAGCAGGTAAGTTACAAAATATCTTACGACTCTATCATAGCATTTAAATATTCTAAACTGGCAATTATATCTTTCACCTAAGCTCAAGTTTGGAGGGGCTCTTAGTCAAACATGAAACTTCCAAATTCATGGAATGGACGGAGAGGGGAGAGAGTTTCAGGAAATATCGTCTTCGCCTTGTCTTTAGAATGCTTCGAAAATTTATACTTTTTTCCCGTACTAATTTAATGTGGGAGAAGAAATTGGTTAGCTATTATTTTTTTACTGGGACATTTCCCCTGTTGCTGTTTGAAAACTTAATTTACTTTTAACAGATGTGATGCAGTTCCTTTCCCTGTTCACATAAGATTAATAGGTGATTAGTTTTATAATTTTAAAATATTAAGACAATAGTATAAAAAGATATGAAAAATTGCATTCATTGCAATTAGGGCACTCACAAATTTGTAATGAAATCTGAATTGCAATGTTTATTACTGACTAAAAATACAATTGTTTCATTTGTTAATTAAATGTCAGATTAAATTGAAAGTTCCAGAAATTATACTTCTTGAAGTTATAAGAGATATTCAACGATTACTGCTTTTGTTGACTCAGTTAATTTTCTGAGTACCCAAACTGTGTGCTGGGGAAGGAAATTGTGGTCGATTTTCTTGAAAAATATTAACATTGCAAACAATTATCCTAAAATTAACTTAAGCGTATGAATAAAGCCCGAAAGCCAAAATCTCTTCAGTAAGAGTCCCGCCCTTTCCCCACTTTTAGCATATATTACATTCAATTTACCAATACAAACATTTATCTTATATAACATGCATTATTACCCTTGTGCTCATTCTCTCTTTTAATTAGTTTTTGTATCATTCACTACTTTGTTAGTAGTATAGTAATAAATGGTTCTGGAATATTTTTACCAAATTTTTTTTTCAAAAAATCTCATAACCATTAATTACTATACTACTTTTATCATGAAGTATACATCAGAAATATTTGAAAATGAAAAACTAGATTTGATGATGAGAAAGGGTATTTACCCTTATAATTAAATGGATAGTTTTCATAACTTTGATGAGACTGACTTACCAAAACAAAAAAGAATGTTGCAGTGTATTAAATGATGAACATTTAAGTGAAGAAGATTATCAACATGCTTAAGATGTGTGGAAGACATGTTTTCCATAAAATATTGGACAATATCATGATCTGTCATTAAAACAAGATATCTTATTGCTTATTGATGATATTTCATATACAGCCAATCGATAGTAAAGCAAATAAAAAATACGTGAAAGAGTATGATGTATGGTTTTAGCATGTCTCAATATCTACCTTACTGGTGGATATAATAAGATAGATTTGGCTAAATATGATGAAGGTAGTAGAAAAGATTTGATTCTAAAAGTTGATTTAGTTGATTTATACGTTTATTTTCCCAGTCATAGGTGTAATCTTGTGTCCAGCAAGCATATCAACAATATATCCTACGTCATTCAAGAAATATGGCTTCCAGCACTAAAAAAAGAGGCACAACAAACAAAAACTAACACAACATAGGTATAGCGCCGCTCCTCGAAACAACTCGACCCCTTTCCACACGTAGGTTCGCACTACCAAGGTATAAAAACAGCCGTACCTGGTCCTTTCAGTAGCCTGAAGATGAAAGGAGTACCTCTCGAAACGTAGCTCAGAAAAAGCTTACGACTGAAGACATGATAAAGGTCTCACATCTATGGCTTTCTCCGAGTCCATAAAGTTCAGAGTATTGAAGAAAAGTATGTGTTACATAATATAAATCTTGAATTATATCTAGATCTTGGTTTAAAAGTTACAAAAATTTTAAAGAGTATTACAATTTAATCAGTCTCCTTGGCTTGAACAATATATCGATTTTAATAATCAGAAAAGTACTCATGCTAAAAATAGTTTTGAGCAAGATTTTTCAAAGTAATAAACAACTAAATACTGGAAACAATCGGCAGCTATTAAAGTCAAAGGAGACCTTAGTCCATTCGTGAATATTCAAAGTGGTGTGCACCAAGGATGTGTGTTTTTGCCAGATTTGTCCAATCTCTACAGCGAACAGACCTTCAGGGAGATAAACAACTATGATGGAATATTGACTGGAGGCCACAATATTAATAATTCCCGGTACACAGATGACATTGGCTTGATTGCCGATTCAGAGTTCAAGTTGCAACAGTTACTCAACATCAATATCAACGAAAGTGCCAAGAAAGGCTTCACAATAAATATAAAGAATACAGAATGCATGGTTATCAGCAAGAAGAAGATTTCCCCAAAGTGTGAATTGTTCATAAGAACTGAAACAATCAAACAGGTACATTCCTTCAATTACCTGGGCAGCACAATAACATCGGACGGGAAATGTGAGGGAGAAATAAACTGAAGAATAGCCATATCGAAGAATGCCTTCCAAAAGCTGAGGAGAATACTTAAGAATAGAAAACTAAATATGAGTCTGAAGATCAAGATTTTAAACTGCTATGCGTATCCTATTTTTACATACGGTAGCAAATGTTGGACTATACCTCCAATGATGGAAAAAAAAATCAAAGTAACCCAAATGTGGTTTTATAGAAGAATCCTGAAGATATCATGTACTCAGCACATCTCAATCAACGAAGTATTGTGCAGAGTCGGAACACGGAGAACAATGCTATATACCATCAGAGACAGACAGGCCAGATTTTTTAGACACATCATGAGGAAAGGACAAATGAAGAACATCGTAATAACGGGGAAATTGAATGGTAAACGTTGAAGAGGAAGACTGCGACTCACGTTCACAGGACGCCTTTCCAAATGGTTGGACATCACCGAGACCCAGTTGATCAGGACAACAAGTAATAGAGAACGATGGAAGACCATGATCGCCAACATCCACTGGATAAGGCACCAGGAAGAAGTGGAAGATATAAAAAACAAATATGGTGATAAGGCTAAACTATTGTTTACAGATACTGATAGTGTAAAATATGAAATAAAAGCTAAAGATGTGTATCAAGATTTCTGGAATTATAAACAGAACTTTGATAATAGTGGTTACTTGGAAGCTTAAAAAAAATACTAATAAAAAGTAATTGGTAAATTTAAAGAAGAAGCTTGCAGGATTCCTATTGTTGATTTTGTTGGGTTGAGAAGTAAAATGTATAGTTATATTAAGGATGATGAAATAGGAAATAAAATAGCTAAAGGTATCAGAAAGAATATTATCAAAAACCGTATAAAACATACAGAATATAGGAACTTATGTTATTTGAAATAAACAGATGCATCATAATATGAGACTATGAGAAATGAAAACCACCAACGTTAAAGCTATGAACTAAATAAAGTTAGTTTATCTTGTTTTGATGATAAATGATATATACAGTACATCAAAATGAAATAAAAAGCTATGCTTATGGAGATTATCAAATCAAATAAATAAAAATGTAAGGTGATAAACATAAGGTGATTAATAATTATCAACCATGCTATGGATTCAAGTCATAAATACTGAAAATATGCTTCTATTAGTACTTTTTATTAATACAATTATTATTTTGAGGTGAAGCAGATTAATTATTTTTTATAAGGAAACATAAATAATAATCATAAAATTTTACTACAAAATTTTTTGATGATAATTGTCGACCATTCCATGATTTAAGTCAGAAACCATAAAATATGCTTCTGTTACTATGTTTTATTACTACAATTGTTCTTATCAATGAGCCTAAAACATCAATTATTTTCCAGTCTATAATATCGTTAGAGAAAACTATAAATTTTTACTATAAAAGTGATTAATAATTAAAAGCAATTCTGTGATTAAGTCATAAAGCTGTAAAATATGCTTGTGTTGCTATAATTTATTAATACAATTGTTGTCACTCTTGAGGTGCAACAGCTTAATTATTTTTAAACCTGTACTATGTATAGGAAACATGAATAATAGTCTGAAGTAATAACAAATTCTCATTATGATGAACGTCCTAAATGACTTGTTACACAGGTCATTTATGGACTTAATCATGATGAGAAGGGAAAAACATAAGATGAAAACAGCACAAGGTAACTAATCGTTAAAACTCTTTTGTATAATAAATTATTTTAAAATGATAATACATATATCAATATATGGAATCAATTTTTTATTTTGCTTTTATTGGTAATAGCAAAGCAGTAATTTTTAGGGGTTCAAAAGGCAGAAATAAATAAAGTTATTTTATAAGAATATTTTTATAAATTCTTTTTTATAAAGTGCTGAATTAAAAAAATTATTTTCTATAAATTATTTTCATGAAAATGTTTTTATAAACTCTTTTTCATAAAATGAAAAATTCAATAAATTATTTTCATAAATTATTCTAATGAAAATGTTTTTCTAACTTTTCTTCACAAAATGATAAATTAAGTAAGTTATTTAAAAGATGTTTATTAAATGATAAAAGTAGTATAGTAATAAAAGGCTATGATTTATTTTTGAAAATGTTTTAGTTTAAAAAAAAATTTGTAAAAATATGTAAGAACCATTAAGTACTATACTACTTTCGTGTATTGAAGTTATCCTCTTTTCTTTTGATTAAAAAGAGTTTAATAAACCTTTGGTCAATGTTTGATGAATTGATTATGTATTTTATATTTTTCCAGCAACACAATGTAATGGTGCCATGAATATGAAAGAAATTGCCTTTATTTCTGGGTTGGTAGGTAAGTACAAAAACTGAATGATGCATTTTTATTCATTTTGTTCTTATACATAAGTAAATATGTATTTTCTGGTCTTTTAGAGGTGGTAAATAGCTAAGAACCTAATCAGTTTCTTCAGTTAGTGTTGACAACGACTTGCATCATCATAACGATTTACTTTAGGTGTAGTTTGTTCTCTCGTGCCAACGTGCCAACATACATACATATATATATATATATAAATATAAATATATATATATATATATATATATATAAATAAATGGTGAACTCGGATACAAGGAATTTAAGGTAAGCTTTTTTCTAGGTTTTTTATTAATGAAATTTGTTATCGATGGAACAGAGACAAAGAAAAGAGCAGGCAGGGAAAAAAACTGTTACTATGTTAATAGAAATGAAAAATCCGTTGTATCGGAGTTTGTTATACATGGAAATGTATTTATATACATTTATATATATATATATATATATACAGATTTATATATATATAAGACATATGAAGGTTATGAAATATTCAAAAGCAAATATGCTAAAACGGAAACAAAAGTGGTGAGCTGACAAGTATAAANATAAATGGTGAACTCGGATACAAGGAATTTAAGGTAAGCTTTTTTCTAGGTTTTTTATTAATGAAATTTGTTATCGATGGAACAGAGACAAAGAAAAGAGCAGGCAGGGAAAAAAACTGTTACTATGTTAATAGAAATGAAAAATCCGTTGTATCGGAGTTTGTTATACATGGAAATGTATTTATATACATTTATATATATATATATATATATACAGATTTATATATATATAAGACATATGAAGGTTATGAAATATTCAAAAGCAAATATGCTAAAACGGAAACAAAAGTGGTGAGCTGACAAGTATAAACTACATATTCCATTAGAAGAAAACATGAGACTCACATACACATATATACACACATATACACATATGCACATACGCAGATGTACATATACACATATATGCAGACATACAAACATATGTATTTATTTGTTTTATTTATGTTAATGTTTTTCTTGTATGAAGCCACAGGTTCAACACAAGATACCTCATCATCATCATCAGGCCAAGCTAGCTGGAATTCAGTCGCATGTTCTCTTTACCATCTCTATCATTCATAGCACTAGGCAGTTTGTTGGTCGATGTAGAATTTCCTGGGAAGCCCTTGTGATCTTTTTTCATGAAATGAGTTCCATAATATGACTTCTACACCCAGATTGTTCTTGCTGTTCCAACAAGTTCCAGCTATTCGCAGTCTTTGTCGTCATATTCAAGTGGTTATAGAAGGAATGTTACCAAAGAGTTCTTTGTTTGTAGCGTGATATTTCCAGGACCTGTTAAGAGCCGCAAGGAGCATTTGCATGTAAGTGCCATTTACATTTTATTAAGTTTCGGCGTCGAAGTCAATGAGATTGATCCATGTATAAGGACAGAGTCTACAGTAGCTTTGAAGAAATTTCTGATGAGATACCCGAGTAAGAGAGTTAAATTGTAAATTACAAATGGCTCAGAAACGTCGTGGGGCTATTAACAACGTTTGCTAAATTCTTGTTCTAATGGAGCTATTTTTTCAGGAAGTGTCAATTCAGCCATATCATATTTCCATTCTCTTATTTGTAGCTAGTATTTAAGCCCTTTTTATTTGTCAAATTACCAACAAATATTCTTTGGTCTATCACTGGTACTATACTTAGGAGGCACAGGGACTGGTTTGAATCCAGGTGCAAGTGATGATGATCGAATCAACACTCGATACATATACAATCAGTCGCTTTGTCGTACATTTGGCGAGGGCTTGACATGACTTCATTATCAGCCACAGGCTATGGGTACCAAAAGATCATCGTAGATTTGGCTTTCGGATTTGACCGTTGAGAAGCGAAGTATCTCCTTGCAGATAAAAAAAACAAGTCCTTATTTTTCATCCTTTCTTGCCAGTCTTTTTTCGGAATAATCTTTTTCTAGTGGTTTTCTTCAGTTTTAAATTTGGATGTTGTTTTAACGACCTGAAATAGTTCTTTTCTCAGTCTTTTTCCTTGGTTTAAAAAACATAGGAGTGTAATTAACAGGGCTTTTGGATTACACTGGTCAACCAAAAAATATTTTTTCTCTGTAATAGGAGTCATATTAGCTTTTTCTATCTAAATTCGACGTGCTGATTTCAAATCTGAAGTCCTTTTTTCTCTATCACCTCAGGGTTTTTTTATATGGGAAACCACTGATTTGATGAAAACAACCTTTTCAGCAAAATCTCCCCAAAATGGAATAATAACAAAATTTTCCAAAAAGTAGATAAATGCTGTGAGAACCTTGTACTCAATTTGACCTGTCCCTTTAGGAAGCAGGGCAAATTAAATAATATATCAATGTACTGTCGTTTCGACNTCTCAGTCTTTTTCCTTGGTTTAAAAAACATAGGAGTGTAATTAACAGGGCTTTTGGATTACACTGGTCAACCAAAAAATATTTTTTCTCTGTAATAGGAGTCATATTAGCTTTTTCTATCTAAATTCGACGTGCTGATTTCAAATCTGAAGTCCTTTTTTCTCTATCCCCTCAGGGGTTTTTTCTATGGGAAACCACTGATTTGATGAAAACAACCTTTCCCAGCAAAATCTTCCAAAAATGGAATAATAACAAAATTTTCCAAAAAGTAGATAAATGCTGTGAGAACCTTGTACTCAAATGAGTCAAATGAGGGTGTCAAATGAGGGTGTCAAATACAGAAATTCCATGCTGTCATGAATAGTGAGTCACCTTTGCATGAATGACATACGAGACTTTATGAAAGTATTGTCTATAATAGAGCAAGTACTGCTTCAAGCCTATTAAAGCACTTGAGTAAAAACAGGCAGACAATGTTCTGAATGCAAATAATATAATTCAGCAAGCACTGCAAAGTACTCCTAATCTAACGTGCACATGAACACTCCATGTATGGATGCAATACAAAATACATCACAAGTGTACATGTATAACAAATGTAAGCGTGTTTTAGGTATTTACAAGTGCAATGTAGGTCAGTGAATAAATAAATTCCGAAGAATTCAGTCACTTGCATAAGACCAAGGTCCCTCGGGTTCACAACTCAAAAAGCCTTCTTGCTGCTCTGTTATGGACGGTAGTAGTGTCTCGCTTCAGGACCCAGCAATAGTCTCCAAGCATAGCTACATCCCAGCGCCGTTGACAGCAGTGTTCCAGCATTACGATTGTTTGATGCTCTCCCGACTCGTCGCTGACAGCCTCGAGGTTATCTGGCAAGAAGTCCAGATGGGAGTGAAGATAGTGCAGCTTGATTGACATTCTGCATCACATTTGGCGGTAGTGGCGCAGGAGGGCAGCAGTCAGCTTCTTGTAGTTAGTGGTTCGCTTGTTGCCAAGGTAGTTTTCGACTACAGCCTTGAAAGCTTTCCATGCCTGAAGCTCTACCCTACTCATCATGCAAAATCAGAGTCGCTTAGAAGCTCTCGGATTTGAGGACCAACAAAGATCCCCGCCTTTAGCTTAGCTTCACTGATGCGAGGAAAGGTCTACTGCAGGAAGCGGAAAGCTGCTCCATCCTTGTCCAGTGCCCCTACAAACTGCTTCATTAGTCCACGTTTGATGTGCAGAGAAGGAAGTAGGACATCTCCTTGTTCAACGAGAGGAGCGTGTTGCACATTGTGCTTTCCTGGCACGAGACAGGAGCGCTTGGGCCACTGCTTCTGTTTGTAGTGTTTCTCATCTGCTCTGCTTGGTGTATCCACTTTGGAGGCCCAACACTAGACTTACAACCTTAAGGTCACCACAGATCTTCCACTTATGTTCCGAGTATTTGACTGCACAAAGCAGCTTTTTCATCGTTTCGTATGTTTCTTTTATTCCATCGGCATGAGTGACTGGTTTCGGTGGGTGTAAGTTGCCATTGTGTAACAGTACAGCTTTTAGGCTCACTACAGATGAGTCTATGAACAACCTCTATTCCGTCGAGTGAAGCCCAAGTCCAAGAGCATACAGCAACCTTTGTACATCGGTGCAGTGGCACAGTAGACCGGTCTTTGTGAAAAACTGGGAAAATTCCCGATCACGATAACGAAATGCGGAAACCTTAGCATTCGGATCAAGAAGGTTCCACTCTTGCAATCGGGAAGCGAGCGCTTCAGCACGTTGCTTCGACAGAGATAAATCCCTTGCTAATTCATTCAGCTCGGGCTGTGTGACAAGATGAGGCTCAGGTGCTTGTATTCCTGATACAATGAATGCATCGCTGCTGGCACTGATAGCAGTGTTGCTACTTTCAGATAAGCTGACCCTCTTCTGGGCTGAGGATGGAACCGGCAGGTCAACGTTATGAAGCACTGGACGTTGAACGGAACGGACGTCGGGATACTGGACGGTCAGCTTTGACTTCATTGAAAGCCCGACATCTTCGTGAGACAGAAGCGGCAGTCTGTAACATGATCCCTTGGCTCTCGCCAGACTGCAGGCACTGTGAATGACATTCGTCTATGCTTACCACTGTGCCAGCTTATCAATGTCGAATAACAAGAGATACAACAGCTGTGAGGAGGTTTGTCTTGATCGCCTACAACACATTCAAAGTAGTTCTTGTACGCATTGTAGAGAGCTGTAGTGAGTGACCTTCGCTTCGATTGAGGAGTATATTTTCCACAGACATAACAAAAGTTGTCAGGGTTGTTTCTGCATCCTCGCCGATGGGGCGTCCTGGTAAAGTATGAAGCTGATACTACTTACAAGGTGCTCAAAATACTATAACGTCAATCACAAGTGTATGCACCCAAGTAGAAGCTAATAGTGGCCTTTTATCTAAAATAATTTACCTTTAAGTATGCACCTTGGTGTTATCTCTCAGGGAATATGTTTACATGAACTCATGGATGCATTGTCTTTGTGTCCTAACTAAGTGTTACATAATATGTAAATATTTAATCTTTGCCAGTGCCGAAAGCATAAGCAACCGTTCCCTTGTAATGTCAAAACTAAGCTTTATGCTGCTTTGGCTTTTGTATGTGCCACAGCTCCCCACACTCGTTGGAACATGAACAGCGTGCTCACATGTTAGGGGTTTATTGTTCAAGCCGTCGCATTGCGTAATAATTCCACCATGTTGTGAGTGCACAGGGACGGTAACTCGGAATCCATGATCTCCTGTCACTGACGCAATGCAGATGTCGCTACTCTATTGACATTTTAGCACCTGTGAAACCCTTTTGGTAACAAATGCTTTTGTTAGTCCAAAGGCCGAAAATTTGTTAAAATTTGTTAAAAAATTAATTAAAATTCAATTTTAAGAAAGTTCTGACGTGATGGAAAAAATTGAAATGCAGATTCGTACTCAGCACCCCAGAATTGACCAGAAGATGTACAAGAAGCTCATGTTACAAAAATGCTGTTGACCAGTGTTATTTGTCCCTTTCCAAATAAGTCATACCCAAACCGGTCGGGAAATCGAGGAAGCTGTGTATCCAATAATAATCTACCACCTGGGCCTCTACTACGTCATTGCTAACTACATTAGTAGCGTACTAATTTGATTTGGTGACACGAATCTAATTTTAATACCGATGAAATGCAGCCTGTGAAAAAAAAGGAAAACAGGACAGAAACTTATTAGATATAGTGGGGGTATAGGGGAAACAAATACTCGCAGACTGGAACTTGCACTATGAACTAAATACTCGTAACAGTTCCGGTGCCTTACCGTATAGGAAATTTCAAGAAAAATAAAACCGTGGTTAGTACCTAATTTGATTATTAATGGGGTGCTTAATGAAGGGCAAACCTTCTTTCTAGTATCTACTGTCCATAGAGTTGAGGCCTTGATATGACATATATTTACCCTTTTTAGAAATTCACTGTATCGAAAATATTGCTGCTGAAAACCTGTATTTTTAAAAGCCATGGTATATTACTGTTTTAAGCACAGTCAACTTTGTTTTTATATTACGAAATACAGAAACGTAATCATTTTTTTACTTTATTGGAAGGTTGCTTTGTTATCACCTGGATCTTGACTGGAAGTGCAATTTGGCAAATACGCACGTTCATTCAAGGATGTAAAGGCTGGCGTTTTCCGAAAGTTAAAGATTTTGGAGAGAAGCCCTTTGTTTGTTGACTAAATGCTGAGCCTTCATTGTCTCTATTTAACTTAGAAATGCATCGAATACCAATCGTCGCAAAATTTGCATCAAGCTAAAGCTTAAACAGGCTGAGAAACCTCTTAATCTAACACAACTTGTGGCAATTCCTAATGTGGGTAGTGAATTTTGTGATAACCATTTCTTTTAATGTTGCACTCAGACACTTGAGAAGTTTAAAAATGGTTCTCAGTATATTTCTGTTAAAGAGAGATTCTTGAGTGCTCAATACAAGCCTCTTGTTAAAGCAGAGATATTTGAAAAACCAAAAGGATTAAAATAGGGTGATACACGATCGTTGGCGGCGTTTGTAACGTTTAGGCACGTTTCAGCGTGGGAATTATCAGTTTTTGTTAAGTCTGACATCAGAAACATAAACCTGTATGATATCATTGAACAAGGGTGCTCCTTTTCCCAAAACCCATTCCCTATAGTTATTGCTATAAATGACGAATTTCACATATAATTCTGATCCTGATCACTACCATAACACCAGATGTGATTTTTTGGGTACTGTTAACCTGGTTAAAGAAGTTAGAAATAGTAAATATTATTTCGTTGTGAAAAATATGGCCTTTTTCTATCTGCCTTAGCAAGAAAAATGTTACAGTAATACAATCTAGTCTTGAGAAGCTGGATACATTTTAAGAAAAATGTAATGGTAACTAGATTCTTGCATTGTTCCAATATTTGGTGAAGTTTTTAATTACAGCGTAGGATACAATAAATGGAGAGAAATTTGATAGACTTAGTTAAGTGTGAGAAATAGTTTGTCAGACATTAGTCACACCTGTTCCTATAATTATTATTTAGGATGCAGCAAAGTGAGATTTTCGATTTCCTCTTACTTTGTTATGGCTTGTATTACATAGCCACTTGTTATACGGGATCGGGGAAAACAGTACCCTTGAATGTCCAAAATTTTGAAAATATAAGGCATAATATTTTAGGTGTAGCTAGGTCACCCCTTCACTTGGAGCCACTGGGGGCAGTTGTATCAGGTTACCATAGACTTCTTATACAGTAGAAGGCAATAGTGTTTCGTTATATCTTATAACCTTTCAAGCAGTATAAGAAACGTTTATTGTACTCTGCTGCATAATTGTTTTTTCTGTTTTGACTAAATAGCATGCAATGCATTTTTTACTGTTTTGAAGTCTTGGTATTGATACTGGCAGCGAAAAAGCTTTCAATAGTAATTTGGTTTTCCTAAAATTTAAATTTTTTTCCCAGTTTCTAAGTAAAGACTCTTACTGTAAATGACTGTTGATAGAACACCGAATCTCCTGCGAAAGCAATACCTAGCCTTGCTTTGAGATACTTCAGGTTGTTTAACAACTTGGGTGGCCAATATATTTCTTGTATTGATCTATGCTATAAAATGGTACATAATAGCTTACTTCCAATCATAGTACAAACCTCAAAACAACAAGCAAATCGCAACTATTTATTTGGTCAAAAGCTACTGTCCTAGAACGTCGAAAAAATTACGAGGGATTGATTCAGGTTATCAACACTACCTGGTGACTAATTTTTTCTAGTTGGTAGGCTTTAAGTTTTAACTGTAGCTTCAGTGCTTTTCTTTTATTAGGGACAGCTATCCAATGTTTAAGATGCCTTAGATGCGCATTGATGCTGTAGGGTTGTTTTGTAAGTATATTTGGTTTGAGTCTACTTGAAGCAGTTGACCAGCTTTATACCACAGAGTACCACTAGGTCGATTGTCAACAAAACAAATGGATACGCCAAGTTTTCCCTGTAGGAATGAACCATTAACATCAAATTAATTCTGGCGATTTTTAATTAATTTATATTGACTGTAGATAAACATTGTAAGCTAAAGACTGTAACGCAACTTCATATTTGACAGCAAGGTGTACACACTTAAATTTAAGATAGTACAAGGCATCTGCCCGTCAGAACGGCCACTTAGTTGGGCCTCTGGCTCACTGCATTTCTCTGTAACACCTACCAAAATTATACCATACTCGTAGATCAAGGATGATATAAGCAAACGTTTTTGACCAGATTACATGTAAAATAAGGTATTTTTTCGAATAAGCTCCCAAAGTACCTATTTAATTTTTGTAATTTTTGGTCGGGCTGATATTTATAATGTATGCTTTTTCGAGGAAGAGCCTGTATTCAGTTTTAAATATTTTAGTCACAAAGACACTCAACTATGAGCAAAAGTATTGGTATTTTCCATTTCAGAACAAAGCACAACATGCTGCTACAATACAATTTTTAAACAATTCCTAAGCAAAAACATATAAAATAAAATTCTTGATTCCAGTATTCACGCAATACAGTCTAAGAGCTACTGTCTATTGCATGCGATACAGTCCTACAACAAACCCCAGTCAAAACAACAGTCTTGTTCTAGCGCAGTAAAGTTTATTCTGGTCTCTTATTTGATTTAGTTTCATATTCACTAGCATCTATTAGTAAGCATTTTGGCGGTGTATCTTCAATATCGGAATCGATAATATCACTAAATTGTTCAGCCATCGGGAAAGCAGAGATCGTTTCTTAGACTGGACGGAAGTGATCAAGACCAGAGTGGGAGAGTTTGCCCTCCCTCAGGCAATGAGTTTGTTATCATGGGGTCAATCAGAGGTCTGTGACCGAACAGATTTGAAAATAATGGACTATATGCACCTTGTTCAAACTGTAGCAGGCATCAACCACCCAGTCAAAAACTTTCTGACAAGTTAGGCCGCTCATGCTTCCTGCTGTTGTAAAGAAGTACGCACTTTCCACCATCTATTTGTCATATTTTTCGGTAACTTTGGCCTTTAAAATTTTGTTTTAAAGCACGCCCGGAGTTTTGATGTTTTGTACAACCACAAGGTAGTATAATTTGGAAGTTCTTGAGTGCGAAAGTTCCATCTTTTTATTGTCGGTTTTATATAGCATTTGACCGAGTACAAAGGGAGCAACTAACTATTAAAGGCGGACTTTCCCAGGAACCCTTGCAACCACTTCAGAGCGAGGTCCTAATCTATTCATCTGTTTGCAGAAGAGGCGATATGTCACTTGTTTCTGAACTTTTTGTTTACTTGTTTTATTCCTCACTTGCCACCAGCAAAGACAATAAATGGTTTGAGCTTTGTCTCGTCTGCTATTACTGTAAAGCATGCCGTGATTTCAGACTTTAAATGGACTGTCATATTCAGTCTTATCGATTTGATACCAACTTTGTCAACTGCTCTGATTAACAGAATGTTTTCGAAAACAAATAATTTTTCGATGTCAATTCTATTGCTGTGACTTTAAGATTTACTGCGCTATTGTTACTTTAAAAGTGGAGGCGGCGACGTTGTCGAATAGTTTTTCCAGCGCTTTTTGCGATTCTGTCGTTTTCCGTCGTGTTGTACAATCAATTTTGGGCCATAAATTCTTAAACATAGCCATTACTGCGCATAAATTATGGTAACTTTCATTCTTGCCCAGGATACCTCGCGCTTTGTGTGCAATCATTTTTCTTAAAATTCGAAGGTCACTTGATCTGCGTTGGTGTACCCACTCCAAAAGCACATCATCCAATTTTTAAGGTGTTAAATCTATTTTCTCGCTTTTCAAACGTTTTGCATGAAAAGGCTTTTACAGTTCAAGAACAACATGCCATCCTGAGAGAACGTTTAGCAATGAGGGGTAATATTCGACTTTGTTTTGAGCCGTCTATTGATACCATCTCTTAATTGACGAGTGTGAAATACTAAGGCGATTTCTCAAACTGGGGTCAGAAAGCAAAGCCCTGTGTTTCTGTTTTGACGTCCTTTATTTTGGAAAAGAACTTCACACAACTGTAAGTGCTCCCGAAGCAATTCACGCATCTTCTTACAAATTCCTTCGTTGTACTCTTTCATGACTGGAGGGGTCCCACTGCATTTAAAACGGAGAACCTTGTTGTTTCTTTCCATCACAAAATAATGTTTCCCAGCTTTCCTTGAACGCAAGACACACAGTGTCAACTTAACGCTTCTTTGACATGTTCTCGTCTTATCCTCGTTTGTACAACAGGTGAAAACACTTAAGGAACTTCCATTTTCACCACACTATCCCACTACCCTACGGCCCACAATAATTTTCTTCGCGGGCCATTTACCAACTCTTCTCTAAACTATATGCTTTAAACAGTCAAGATGCTCGCCAATTCTTCAGCTTGAAAATAAAAGGGTGCACGAGCAGCCTAACAACACTGACGTAGCAGAAGAGGGTACTTAATGACCGGATGATAGGTACAAGCGAAAGACTTCAGTAGACTTGACACATAAAAAAAATTGTCTCTGGAAGGCGCATTTAAGTGAAACACCTGACTTGCGGGAATGTGCTTATGCAGTAATGACTTCCGTCAGCCTCTAGTGATCCTGCTTTCACTTATTTCAAACGGATGAAAGAAGCTAGCTCGGGAAAACTAACAAAACGAAATGATCAGACTGTTCCCTTACCAATTTTTTGATGTTGATAAAACCTCCCAACCCGAGTCCCGAAGTACATTTCAAATTGTTGTAATTCATCAATGCGCAGAACTAGCATACGAAGAATCGTGCCTTAGGCAAGCAGTGTGGTACTAACGGAGTTTCGTTCGGTACTAAAAAATAGACTATCAATTTTGAGGAATTTAGTTGAAACATTTCTTGTCATCAAATATGTACACACAGCTAACATACGCTAACAGGAGGAAGTTTAACTAAATGGAACAATTTTGTCTTTCTACAAGGATTAAGTCAAAACTAACATTTAAACTAAAAATCCAGTCATTTCGCTAACCGACAATATCGAAATAAGATATACAAGTCGCTGCTTCTCTCTCGTTATGTCATTCCTGGGACTGAACGTTTGACCATATTCTTTTTTGGAACGACATCTTACTCAGGGAACAGTTTGAAGTAAGCTAGTTTGTTTTCGTAGTTTAATGTGGGTCTGTTTGTGAGCACTGTGAGCAAAAACAACTTGAACAGTACCTGTTTAACAAATTCTCTTTTACTAGAAGGCACAATAGACTAGTTAGTGTACATCAAATGCCAATGGTAATAGAAATATCTAAATGATGACTTGATGTTCCTTAATATAGTTCACGTCATTTTTTCTCTGGTCATTTCTGTTAGCTTCTGTCGCACTTGCGATTGCTTTCATTTTCCCATTTTACTTCAACGTTTATTTAAACCCAGAAGTTGTTTACAGAATCGATAGCAGATCGTTAGCACTGTCCGTCAGCCTAGTTACTAATGTGGACGGTAATGGCTTACCTAAACAGGAGGTACAGTTGTGCATTCAAAAGTTAAAAAACGATGCATACGGGGTCCCAAACTACCGTAGAGAAAAAGTAAGGAAAAACACCTCACTGGGTATTTTATCCATTCATTTTACAAGAAGCGACGAGAAGAGAATTCTCGATCGACATTTCACTTTCTGAATGTCTCGCTTTTCCATTACTTTTGCACGAACGTTCTTCATTAGATCGAACAAAAATTGTATTTGCTAAAGTTGGTGAAGGGGCCTTTTATGTTTTATATTGGTTAACATATTCCTATGATTCCGGAAGGAAAAAACATGGTGAAGCTTGTATTGTGTACTTGCATTTACATTTGATCAAGACTCGTAGGTTTTCCTGCGATCTCACTGCTGCAATTATCCCTGCGGTCTCGAGAAAAAGATAACTGATAAACAATGTCTCTTTTCCTCTCTAGTTAGTTTCGATCATTCTGCCATTGGATAATTCATGCAAGCTTATTCCACATTTCCCAATAAAATTTACCAAAATTACCACAAAGTCATACAGGAAGAAAAGGAAAATTATTGGTTGACAAAAAGTATAATTTTTTTCCAACTACGTACAGTTCAATACAGCATAAAAATTTTGGTATTCAAAAAATTTACATCATGTGAAAGATAACATGTTCATCATACAAACAACACAAATCAATAATATTGCAAGAGAGGGCATGAACAATCGTACCATATCAATATTTAACCATTGTGAGATTCCTGAAGTTAAAACCTCATATCTCGGAGTCATAAATTACATATGAAATAGCCTAGATTCTGTAACAATTACCTACACCTCGGAAAAATTCAGTCCACGTAACCCACGTCAAAAACTGGGAGTTTCCGACCTAACTGCTAACGCTTTTTTATCAAAGATAAAATCAATTCTCAGGTAATATTCAAATTACACGGGCTGTATAACTACTACCTCTACTTTGGGTAAAATAGCAATTGCAATTGCACAATCCATATAAAAAATTTCCTTTTAAAAAATTGATCGTCATGTTGTGAATTCAAGGTTTCTTGTAAGCCTGTTCTGTCTGAAGGCATCGTAAAGAACACGTATAGACGCTTTAAGGGAAAATATCAAGAAAAAGAAAGCAAAGCTAATTGAAACTAACAAAACAAACTGAACTGGTCACATGAGTATATTGTACTGTAAAGTCCCCTTGAGGTAAGCATACAGTGAACTTATGCTGAGCTAACTGTGATGATTAAATTCCAACAAGTTTCAACCATCAAATGAACAAATGCAAATCGCCCGGCAAAAATTGGACTAATAAAATATTCTTGTGACCCCTCCCGCGCTGATGCAAAAACAAAACAAAGGAACGTGCGGTGATGTGGTCTGGGGCTACAGTAACGTGGCAGAGACTACACCTTCCCACGTACCGACTTTCAAAAGTAGGATATCAAAATACATGTTAGTTTTTCTCATAAATTAGCCACTGGTAACAAAAGTAAATTAAAACTGAAAAGAACAATAAAATGGTAAGACAAAATAATGATAGCTGATAGCTACTACTACTACTTTTACTGTTACTACTACTGTTACTGACAATAATAAATAATAAGTTTAAATAAATAATATTCACCTTATTATTTTAACCATATTTGAGCTATTTCAGCAAATTTTAATATTTATTCTTTTTTAACAAACTTCCCAAAAGTTATAACCAAAAAGGTTACAACAAAGCAAAACAAAAATGATAAAGCAAATTTTTTTTTGCTACTTACATTCCCTAAAATATTGGAATAATCATAGAGAAAGTATCAAATGAAGTATGCGAGCAACAAACCTCTCACACCATTTATTGCTTACAAACATTATCCCATGGGCAAAATTACGTTCATTGTGAATATGAACAGTGGTGTATGGATTTCAGACGTTAAAAAACAGTAAAAAAACGTTGGGAGTAAGGATGCAGGCCAAAAGCTTGTCATTTACGAGATTATTTAGCTAGTAAAAATAATGGGTGATTTGCAGTTTTCATGACTTTGTTGGACGCTTTACCAATAAGCGTACAACTATATAGCACAAACATATTAATGGATGGCATGAACAACCTAGCAAAGGAAAGGTCGTTACATTTAACACGAGTCAACGTCGAAGTGGTTCAAGAAGCCTCCTATTATGGTTATTAAAATATTAAGAAAGCGTGCTTTGTTTATAGAGGCGGTCAGCAGCCACATGCATATACATATATATATATACATATATATATACATATATATATATATATATATATATATACATACATGTGGCTGCTGACCGCCTCTATAAACAAAGCACGCATTCTTAATATTATATATATATATATACATATGTATATATGGTTAGATAAATAGAGCTGTGTAAATATGTGAATATTTCTAGCGTTCCCCTATACTATCCAATTCACTGATAAATGAACATTTACTACTGTGTTTTAAGTAAAAAACCATCGTAATAAAATTGCTACGGTAACTCGCTTGCAGATCTGGCTGGGATAGTTGTAATCGTACCTATTCTTATTAATCCCACACCTGGATAGGCAAAAGTATCAATTAATTACACTTCAAGATACCCTCTTTATCAACTTGTCAAAATCAATTCCGGTTAGCTTGGCACTAGTGAGTCCCAACTGCTGAATAATCCCTGTTAAAAGATAAAGATGAACCCAGTGTCGGGTGCTCCTACTGCAAGGTCACGATACGAGGTCGAAATAAGCAATAAAATTTAACAAAGATGCTATATTTTGGGGCAAAACCTAAATTCTTAGCAGGCATCGTAAGCATAAATTTCCATCACACGAGCTTTTCAATTTAGCTGCAATGTGATATGAATATTAAAATGGGGCGTTACAACCTTGTATCCCTTGCCAAACTTCTACTGTTTCTTCAGCAAAAACAGTAAACGCTTGAAAATAGCATTATTTCTGGCAGTAAACGAAATTTCACACTTTACAAAGTATAAATTTAAACATCACACCATCCGTTTCGAAGAATAAAGAAAAACAATTAAAATATACGGGGTAATAATCTGAAACATCCTTTTTTACAAAATAATGCAACTACATGAATCACTAATTCAACAAAATGATAAATAGTGGAGATTAATATTTGGTCCTGGTTCGCGGTGACCATGGTTTTCCATGCTGGGTGCAACATCCTTAAAAAACGTCGCAATATGACAAAACCCATTGTTTGACTTCTACCATAAAAATTCATCAGAGGGATTTTTTATGGTCGGGAAGTAGCAACAAACAACCTTCAGCACAATGGGAAAAAATTTTTGTAACCCCCCAAAACAGTACAAATTCCAACACAAAACTGAAAGAACAACTACAACAACTAACTCAAGATCATCACATGGTATTGTGCCTCCTACATGGTATTATACAAAAAATATATTTTGAGAAGTCCAAACAAAAAAAAATGACACTTCGCTTCATACTTCGCGCTTGACTCGAGCTTGATTCGAAGGGAATTGTGATCATGTGCTCTACCATTTGAACTAAATTGTTAGCCAGGTCTTTCAAGCTTCCATTTAACCACGCCAAAGTTTCATTTATTAAACCACCCTAAAGTTTTCTGAAAATGGAAAATTACATTCAAAAAAATCAAAGAAATGTCCTTCATAATAGTCCAGTAGTTCATGTAGCATTACAGTGGAGTTATCAGAAAAATGTACTTTTAATATGTTGCAAGTTACAGCTATTTCTTTATATTAATTCAAATTTTGATTCTGTGTGGTAATCATATACACGTCTAGAAATTTCTAGAGTTTGGGACAGCAATCTATCGTTACCATGTCCGAACAACTTACGGAAACGATAAGGTAACGACGATAACTAGGGAAACCTTTTATATTAAGCACGCATTACGCAAAATTATAGAAAAAATGTGTCAAAAAGGTTATATTAATGTTTAAACACATTCATTTGAGCCTGGAATAGTCTGGGATTTTAACAATGCAAGCACTATTTGCTGTGTGTTTCACGTGGTAATAATAAATAAAAAACACTTCACTCATGATCCACTAAGTTATATGTTTTGTTTAATCATTTTAAAATTTTCAGACTGGTTTCGTTTTTGCTGCCGCTCCCCACCAGACCCGTGGAAAAAACCAAATCAAATGTGCTATAAAACAAGCTATCTTTATCAGTAAACCCTCTCTTTATACATCGGGGTTTCGTTACAACAAATACTTGTGATATTTTCTATTTATTTTTGCAAAGAAGCCAGCTCATTTGTTAACGCTTAAAAAAACAGAAGTATAAATAAACAACTGCTTTTAACCAACAACACCATTGGCTTCATAACTAATAAGGTGCCGACGTAAGAAGGAGGTGCTTATGTGCAACTGTTACATTGTTTATTTAGATAGTAAATAGATTGTTTAATAGATCAAAAATCAAACAAAGGAATTCTTTTCTAAACCAAACAAATAAAAGAGATGGGCGATATAAAAACAAAACGTGGTGTTATTGTATGGGGACCTTCCTTAACACATCGTCTCCCTCGCACACTAGGATTTTCCTGTTATGTTACGGGGGAGTTTTACCACAAGATAAAATAAAAATAGTAATGCGTTCTATGAACGGAAACCCTAGATTTTTGTCTTAAATAATCGAGGCAAAAACACATGCGTTGATTTGTACTGTTGTGCAAAAAACCCCAAATAACAAGAATCATCACTCTTTGGGCAAGGCAATGCTTTTTCTCTTTTTCTTACTTACAGTAATTGCTACTGTGAATAAAACTTTAGAAGAAGAAATTTCTACGTAATAACGCAATAAGCAGAATATGGCATCTGATTATAACAACAAAGAATAAGACAAACAAATACCAATAGCTTAGCCGTTTTTGCGTGTTTACTACTTGGTTAGTTTAATACTGTTGTCTCCATTTCCATATCAATGTCACTTTCAGTTTCCCCTTAATCGTTTTTATCACCGCTATTACTCGCTATTACTCCTCGTTTTCCGAGTCACTAATAAGTACGTAGTTCTCATCTTCTACGAGTGCGTTAATTCCCATTGTTTATTCGGTAAAAACAAATCTTCGGTAGAAAGTACATTGGTCGTAGCGGGTTTTTACACAGATTTGAGTTTTGTTTGGTACCTTTTCTTTTCAAGGCAAATGTTAGCAGTTTCTTGCACCAATTTCTCCTGGTAGCCAGAATCTAAATTGGCTAATATCAGCACGTTGATTCGTAGCATCATCAGGTCGTCTACATGCTCTTTACCAAGACTGACATGTGATGTAGTAAGAATTCGGTTTATGGTACTAAACCTGCACTTACCGTTGTTGGAAGAAAACCTTATGGCTAAAACAGTTTCCATGGTAAGGAGTATGTTCGAATAAGACTCGTTGCGTTCTTAAAAAATTACCTCCCGAAGTAAAGACGAATGCATGAAAAGCCAGTATTTTGCCTCTACGATCTTTTTTAGTTGTCGAAACTCGATTACTGCTGCTTGATGATTGTATATGTGAAAAGCTAAGGGGGACTTTAAAAAATCAGAAATTACTTTGTTTTCTTTCGCTCCTTAATTTGAATTAATAAAGTTAAAGCGTTGGTGATCCATAATAACCATGGCTTTAAGAATTTCATCATCGAAAGACTCAATGCTTTGCGCGATGCTCTCGTTGATCAACGGAAGACGGTTATTTTGTATCTTTTGACCTCTTATTTTCCCTGTGAAACTTTTTAAATGTAATGCTCTTCTTGTGAATCGTGATGCATTTAAGTGCTTTTACTTTCTGTTTCTTTGTCAACTGATTTTTATTTTTAATAGTTTGGTTGGGCGGATGGTTTGTCGAAGTTGGTTTGATTTTTAAGTTGCCGTCGTCATCCGTAGTGTTCGAAAACGGTAGATTAAACTCGGTGGTTTGCAACTCGGATATCTTTTCTTTTCCTTGAGTTATAGCATCTACTACATCTGTAACCAAGCACTTTTGTTTTCGCATGGTAAACGATAAATGAACTGTTATACAAATAGCTTGGCACCACAAGTGGATGCCAGTTAAATATTTGTAACTTTGAAGCTTCTCATAAAAGCCTTTTAACGTGGACAACGCCGTTGCCGTATTGCATGTTTTACTACCACCAGCGATCATATTTTCGCAAAATAAATAAAAAGGTATCAGCCTGGTCAGTAAAGTTTTTATAGTACCATACTTGTGATTTGGAAATCTGGTACCGTGACTTCGCACAAAAGAAGCACAATTTGCATCTAGGTATAACGCAATCTGTGTTAAAAGCCGTCTTAGTTCCCACTGTTTTTCAATAACTGGTATATATTAAAAAGTAAGGTGTCAACGACTTTGAACTCAGGTTGACCTGTATACGCACTCCCAATTGCTTACCTAAAGACGATGATTAACACAGTAAATTTCTAAAAGCCAGTCTCAACCATTATTTTTTGTCTGACTCCATGCACCGTTACATACACCCGTATTTACGTTTGCACCATCAGCACAAACGGAAATCATCAATGCTACAAAACAATCTGAAGAGATTTCGTAATCCTTTTTCATTAAGTCATCAAAAGGCTGCTTTAAATAATTCGCATCACTTTCATAATCATTCATTTGCATACACTTGCATAAAAGCTTCAAAGTTTGACCCCTTACAACAACGTTTGCGTAAAATGATTCCTTTTCTGAGGTTTTCTTTGGCTTAGATCCATCGAAAAGTGACGCGAAAAAGTTTGACTTCTGCAGAATATTTTTAATGTCAAGTCTAATAACATTACCTTGAATCTCAATAAACTCTCCACATGCTTTCTAACAAAACTTGAACCCACTGCTTTTGCTGGAGCTCAATTAAACCAGGAAAATCTGAATAGGGCTTCCCTTTTAATGCCACATGTAAAGCTGTCTGGATACGTTGTGTATTATTGTCTTTCGTTCATGTATTTGAATTGAAATTATTGTTTGTTGTGTCACTTTTTTCGAAGGTTACGAACATTGAAAAGCAGGATCTCTTCACGACTGGACTTCTTTGTCCAGTCGTAAAGAGATCCTGCTTTGCAATGTTTGTAAAAGTCGTCTTTGTGAATGTATTTAACACTTTTCGTGTAATTTGAAACACCTTCAAAAACAGATCCACGAATATTGCGTTTTCTTGCTTCCCTCTTAATTTCGGCAAGATGAATAGTACATAATTTACACTTCAGTAACATAAGAGCTTCATTTTCATCCACTTCAGTTTCAGAATCACTACTCCTTGCCCACTTTTTGAAGGTTTTTTTCGCAAGAGTATTTCTTTTTGAAGCCATAAATCGAGAAATAAATTTTGCTCTAAGCACTACCTGAGAAAGTGTAATGATACAAACACGAACGCCTTACAAGAACTTTAAAATGTGCAGCTTCGATTTCTCGTCTAAATTATATAGCACGCTGAACTCTCTTACACAGGCGCTGTCTCGTTTTTATTTTGTCCCATTGAATTTTTCTCTAAAAACGGAAATACACTGTGTACGATTGCCTAGTGGGAATGCCAACTCTTGTATGTCCAGCGTTGTATTGAAGACCACTGAGCTGGCAAAAAGAATTGAAAGAGTGCTGCAGTAACTGCAAACGTAAATAGTGAAAAGGAGAGAACCCTTCATTTCGTGTTCAGTGCTCGTGCTTTTCAATGTAAGTAGAAGTTTCAATGTACTCGTTTGGTGTTAGTGTTAACTCAAAATACGTAAAAATGGAACAAGGTACAAAGGTAACTTCATTGTGGGGCAGCAGTGTGGGGTGCAGTGTTGAACAGAATATCAGTGACTTAGGTAATGAAACTTTACCTTTTCTGTACACAACCATTTTACAAAATAAAAAGGGGCGGGGGGGGGGCTCTCTTCCTTCGTTTTTCAGGTGTCCACCTGAGAGCCACAGCACATTCACTTTGCAGGTCCTTTATTAATACATGGCCTATCCAGTTCTATCTCCATCCTCACACCTCCTCGTTGATCCTCTTTGTCCTTGCCACCTCTAAAACTGTCTTACTGAGGATGTGCTGCTGGCATCGGACCTTGAAAATCCTCATTAGACACTTGGTCTGGAAGATGTCAAGTTTTTCTTCCTCTCCCTTGGTCAGTTTTCCTGGTCTCGTATCCACATAGCAGTACTGACAATACAGGGCTCTTGTGAAGGGAGGGTTTTGTCTTTCTGCTGATGTCACCAGCTTGCCAGATATTTGATAGCCACTAAAATTGCGAGATGGCCAAAGCTATTCCCTTTCTAACATCTGCTGTTGCCCCACCAACCTCTGCTACATTGGCTTCCAGATATGTCAAGCTCTCCACCTCTTCCACTTTGTTCTCTCTAACCTTCAGTATTTATTCCCTCCTGCTATTGGTTTTCATTACTTTGCACTTCTTGTCATTAGCTTCAGTCCATCCTTAGCAGCATTTTCTTTAAGTCCCAATGTTTTCTGCTGGAGATAATTCATGATGGACTGCAGAAGGGCCAGTTCATTAGCATATAGGAATGTTCCAGGAAGGCTGTGAAGTTCCATCTTATCACTGATCTCTTACCTTTTGTTGTTTTTCAAATGATCCAGCCACTCACTAGGAGGAAGAAGAACCTTGACATGCAGCAGCCTGTTTTACTCTTGTCATGACTGGGAACCAATCTGTTGTTTCACTTTCATCAATAATGGTGAATTAGAAGTCCTAATAAAGGGTCTTCACAATCTAGATCAGTCTCATGGGAATTTCATACTGATGTACGATGATCCAGTACTTGTCTGCCTCTGTGTAGGGAGTCAAGAGTCTTTTTGAAGTCAACAAAGTGTATGTACAGAGTACCATTCCATTCTTTGACTTGTTCCAAAATACTCCAAAGATGAATATTTGGTCAATAATTCCTCTGCCTATCCAAAAGCTGGCTTTTTCCTTTTTGAGTAATGAATCCACTCCTGATTGTATCCTATTTACCAAGAACCTGCTGTGCACTTAGCTGAGTAGCAATGCTACTTTGGCAGTAGCAGGAATGTAACTCCCCTTCAGTTTCCACATTCCTGAAGATAGCCTTTCTTCACGAAATTTTGCAGATTAGTTCTTTTCTATATTGTGTAGGGGCAGTTTCTTCTCCAAAATTAGGTAAATAATCCTTAGTAATCCTGTTGCTCTAGTTATGCTCTAAGCATCTCTGCAGTAACTTCGTCTGCTCTAGGGCTTCTGTATTCTTTTGGGTTTTCAATTCATTTCCAATCTCTTGCAACGTTGTTGCCTCTATTGGAGTGTCAAGCTCTTTTCTCTCTCTTCTGTTTCTTCTTGTGGTGGTTCTTCAGGTGCATCTGTGTTAAGTACTGGCTGAAAATGCTTTTTTCCATATTGCCAGTCTTGCTCCTCTTTTCTTCAGCATCTTTTTGTTCTTTACTCCTGCTGTTTGCCTCGTACTCTATCCTGTTAGCTGTTTCACTATGTTGTATAGTTCTTTCTGTTGTCAGTTTTCTGCTGTATTCTGTGCTCTTTGTGCTTTCTTGGCTATCAATCTCATCTTGTTCTCTCTCACACTCCTCTTTACTTCTTACTTTACCTGTCCCTTCATCTTGTATTCTGCCTTTATCCTATTCTTAATTCCTTCTGAATATGTGGTACCAATCTTGTTCTTAATGCCTTTTGTGCTGTAGAAGTGAATGTCTGATTACAAATAAGACAATGTTATTGGAAATATTTCAAAAAGTATCTGTTGCATGACAAAACTGTAGCAAATTTCTGAAGATAGTCTAATTATCAATAGAAACTAAGGAAAGAATTTACAAAGAATACTCACCAGCAGTCTCATGGTAACACTGGTCTCAATCATATTCAGATCCAATTGTTATACTAAGTTCTCCAGGGTGAACATATGTTGAATGATACCATACATTAGTATCCACAACAACTATAATAACAAACAAGGTTTAAAAAAGTATTTGATTACCAGAGAATTCATATTGTAGCACTCTTATCCTGTAAATGACTGTATTACAAAACTAATGACCTAAATTGTATGTGGTAATACAAATTATCCACATTTACTAATCTCAAAACACTATTGTATTACTTTTAATTTAAAAGAATGTTTCCTATCATCATATGTTATCATGAAATAGCAGGTACACAGAGTTTTTATAGTGGGCATATACAAGTCTTGGACATGGGTCCTACATATGTTCCTTTCTAAAAGACACCTGTACAACAAAGTGACATATGCATTCCCACTTAAAAGACAGTCTACATGGCTAAAAAGTAACCAATGCCTTAACTTTATACCCTCTGCTATTCCTCAAAATGAGCTGTGGGTACATCTATAAGCAGGCAACTTAATATAATAGACTGGTTTTCATTTTTCAGTTCTTTGTAATCCAATAAATTATAAAATCAGTTATAACTCACTCATCAAAGGTCACAGTGGGAATCTACTAAATTTTCAAGAACTGCTCCTTCTTTCAGTGATGGCACATATGCTGGCAATTGGTTCTATCATATTCATCACATAAGTAAGACAGGTGCCTTAACTCTACTCAAAACGTCTGAATTCAGTTGTTGAGGCAAGTTGCACTTGGAATATGTATTCATGTTTGTGCTATCTGTGACACCTGATCTTAAGGATTTTTGACCGATTGGTATTGCAGTGATCACAAGATCTAAATAATTGAAAAATAGGCAGTATCTATAATACCCAAAAAATTGGTGAAGCTAATTTTATTCCATCTTGATCTAATTAATATTAATATCTAATTAATATTAACTATTTGTGACTACATATATACTGCAAATTTCACAGAAGGTAGCATTGTAGCACTTATTGACAGACCATTGCTTTCCTGAAAATCTTTCTTTTCCCCATCACTTTTCCCTGTTCTGCCATAGTTTTATAATTAACAACTTTACAGGGACTATGACAGGTTATCAACAAATATTAAACTGCAATGACAATATTAGAATACATCTCTATTGTACTTACTAATTGCTTAAAAAACACTTAACCAAACCAATTAACAGAAAAGTGTAATTATACTTGCCTGCAAAATTTTAAAGGTCAAGCATGTGACAGCTAATTCTAGGGTAGCTTGCTAAGCAAAATCCAAAAATCATACTTATTTTGTTCACTTGGGTCAAGGTTTTGAGATACAAGGTTGTAAAAGAATTGTTATTAATGCCCTTTAGTGCTATTTATTACCTTGAAAGTTAGGCTAAGACTAGTGAAAAGGGCTTGAAGGTCAAGAAACAACCTGGTTTTCAAGTAGTTGTTAACAACAGTGAGAGGTTAAGACAAAAATTGACATAAGCCCTGCTTTCTCAATTTTTGTTTGACATCATAATTTCTTTATTTATGTCATTTGAAAATGATAGTATGTTTTGCATGTGGTATAAAATGTCAAATGTCTAAACAAATGACTAGTGGTTAGACAAAGGTGCATACAACAATAATTTCTTGAGATGGGTAAAGGCAAACAATTTTGTAAATTTACCAGAATTATAGTCTGCTTACACATGCCAACTTGTCAAAAGAGATTAAAATACAAAAATGGTTTATTTCCATATCAGGTTTTCTATATCAAGTGTCCACTATCTAATTTGCCATTGGGTATTCATGCAACCAGTTAAGAAAAATTAATAATGCAAGAATAAATCAAAAGAGGTAAGGGAAGACCTGCAACAAAGCCACTAAAACAGAGCTGAATGATGATGGCAAGTTCATGACATCTCCAAGGGCCAAATGATCTGAAGGTCAACAACAACAATTCATGGAACTAAAATGTATATAAAAAATGACATACCAATATCTCCAGGATTCATGGTCATATTTAATGGTTTGCAAACATGTTCACACTCTGGGGGTGGGTAAAGAAACCATGTTTTCTTTCCTTTGATCTGAGCTTGCCATGAGGGCTTATTTACATTATCAATCTGCAATGGAAAAAACATATTAACAAATAACAGAATAAAATACATGAAATACAGATTTATACAATATAATGCAATTAATTTATTACACAGTTAACACTGCATATTACATTAGGTAACAAACATGAAATATTCAACTTCCTTTCCAAAATTTTATTAAAAAATGTATAGCAACATAAAGCAAGAGAAATATTTATCATTGAAGAGTGTGGTTTTTGCTGCACTCTGACTAATACCTTAGTTAATGCAGCTGGAACACAAGAAGCTGATCATAATAATATGCCATGCCCTGTGAAAAAATAATCCTTCTGATCCCAATTCTACACTAATAGTGTAACGTCTATATTAAAAAAAAGATAACATCTGTCTGTGGTATTCTGTGAACACAGACTGTTGGGGCAGTAGAAAATACACTACATGTAGTAAATTCATTGACAAAGGAAGATACAAATTTCTGTCCATTACATTTTCTAGTTTGTTCAGATAAGGATTGTTAATGCAATAGATGAACATGTTCTCTATCTTCTCCAAAAAACTCTTACAGAATCAGAAAACTATATTGCTTTTTAATTTTGTGAATTCTTAATGAGAAGTGTAATATATCATTTCTTATTAAGAATTCGCTGTGTCTTAACATATATAATTTTGATATAAAGGCACAAAAACAGTTCCAATAGATACTCTTTGCAGTGTAGTCTGGGTTCCCATACCAACTGCATATTGAAACACTTCTACTTCTATTCAACAATGAATGTCACATGATTAAAGTAAGCCTGACATGATTCATTTGGCAAACTAACTACGGCATTGTCTTTAGTTTTCATTAAAACATTCTATAATTTTTATTTAAATGGAATGTAAATATGAAACCACCTGCATACCACCTTTGATTTCCAATCAAGATGGTATGCAGCAATGCACTGGCCTAAAAAATCAATGCCTCCCATTCCTTTGTTGTATTTCTTTACCATTTCTGGACAGGAAACAGAAATCTTAGAAGCTGAAACTTTTTGCTTCCTCTGTACATTGATTCAATATCAACTCCTTCAAGGTTGGAACCACATAATAGAACACCTCTATTATCGAACCATTTACAAATGGCCACTTTGTTAGAAAATGAAAATGGATATCACCGCATTCCATTTCACAGTCAGTGGGCATATTGGGCATNTTAAATGGAATGTAAGTATGAAAAACAAAAACAGACTCTTGATGACTAATAGTGGTAACTAAGAACATTACACTCTGTGCAAATAATAATCCACACTCCAGCAACATTATGTTCATTTAAATTGTAAACTACAAACATTTTATTCATAGCAACAAAAGAAAGTGGTGTTTGTGAGATGGTGGGCATGCATTGGAGGTGGCTAGTCTGTTTATATATGCACTTTATGGATAAAACCATGTGAAATCATAGCATGGAAGTAAACAATATAGTCTTCTGTATCAATTTAAAAGAAGTCGGTCTTGCACTGAAATGTTGAGCTGCCAATGGGATTTTTGGGAGTAAAATTGGAAACCCAAAATTTACTCTATGCAAAACTCTTTCTAATAGTGCACTATCAAATTACCAATTACTGAATTTATTAAATAATTAAATCAGGCTGCTCTTAAAATAATATATCTGTCTGCAGATATTCATCTTTACCACCAATTGTGTTTTTTGGTGATGACAAATAAAAATGCAGGAAAATAACAAAATCCTAAAACCTAATAACTGCATTTTAACTGATGTTTTCCTAAGATGTACAAAAATTATAATAATATAAACAATATACAATAATTATTTTTGTAGCAGTTTTCCTATTACTTTTGGGCTTACCACAAGCTCTTATGTCAGTAGCTCGAATCACCACCATCTAAACTATGTCCAGTCTACATTAAGTTTTCTTTAATTAAGTTGATCTAGATCTTTTAGGGTAAATCCAGCCTTACCGTTACCCTTACATCTTTTTCTTTTCCATTCCAAATCTAATACCTGTCTAATTCAAGGATTATCATCTCTTCACTCCACATGTAGAACCAGTCCAACTTGGCTTGCTTTTATGCATTTTTCAAGTCACCAACTCAATTCATTTTAACCCTTTAACTACCATAAGGAATTGGGCAATGCAAAATAGACAATCTTCTGTTTTTTTGGCATTTTCTAATGCTTACTTAAAACAACTTGGTCCCTTTTACTATGTATGCATGGTTACCGAGATACAGAGCGGGACACCAGTGTCCTTGTGGTAGACAAGGGATACCGACCAGTAAAGATTGATAGACTGTAAGGAATAAATAAAACAAAACTTAAAGTATATAAATGATTCCTTATAAATTTCTTACACCCTTCACACTTATGGCCAGGGAAAATGGTGTCCCTGTGGTCGGGAGAGGATACTGTTGCCTATTGTTCCCAATATTATGACATTCATAAATATGCAATAGTTGAAATTATGTGGAAGCTAACAGACAAAAATGTAGATTTTCCAACCACTTGCAGATATTTTTTTACTTTATTTCTTCATCAAATATTTGCATTTACTTACTGTTCTCTCCATCTTTACATCATAACTACCTGCCTTCATAAGTTCTATAGTCATTCATCCTAACTGGATTTTCTTTGGCAAATTAAGAAAAGGTTCAGTGAATGACGGATATGAATTAACTACCATCATTTTGCATCACAGTTTTCTCAAACTATTACAACATAAACAATAAAATCAGTATGGTACAATCAATGGCATTACCAATATTATAAGCAGCTCTTGAAAACTGTTATGCAATATAAAACTTATAAAAACAGTTTTGTTCTTTTGTTATACAAAGTGCAATGCCACAATCTTCACACCTTGCAAAGGTCCTCGCTTCTTTGCCCACATCGGCACAGTAATGACACCAAAGATATGTGTTCACAAACTCAGGAAGGTGCTGGGGTGCTGTACCAGGCATTGCCAAAGCATCAGAATGTTGTGATGGTCTTGATGCTTGGCAGTTTCCTTGGTGACTACTGAATCTACCAATCAAAAACTGGGCAACAACGATTTTAAAATCTAACAATGTCAGTTGACACGGATTCAACATATTGAATACAATAAAGCTGTTGATGGAAGCAATATCCATCAAGTTAAAAATTAAACACAAGAAATAANGAGATACAGAGCGGGACACCAGTGTCCTTGTGGTAGACAAGGGATACCGACCAGTAAAGATTGATAGACTGTAAGGAATAAATAAAACAAAACTTAAAGTATATAAATGATTCCTTATAAATTTCTTACACCCTTCACACTTATGGCCAGGGAAAATGGTGTCCCTGTGGTCGGGAGAGGATACTGTTGCCTATTGTTCCCAATATTATGACATTCATAAATATGCAATAGTTGAAATTATGTGGAAGCTAACAGACAAAAATGTAGATTTTCCAACCACTTGCAGATATTTTTTTACTTTATTTCTTCATCAAATATTTGCATTTACTTACTGTTCTCTCCATCTTTACATCATAACTACCTGCCTTCATAAGTTCTATAGTCATTCATCCTAACTGGATTTTCTTTGGCAAATTAAGAAAAGGTTCAGTGAATGACGGATATGAATTAACTACCATCATTTTGCATCACAGTTTTCTCAAACTATTACAACATAAACAATAAAATCAGTATGGTACAATCAATGGCATTACCAATATTATAAGCAGCTCTTGAAAACTGTTATGCAATATAAAACTTATAAAAACAGTTTTGTTCTTTTGTTATACAAAGTGCAATGCCACAATCTTCACACCTTGCAAAGGTCCTCGCTTCTTTGCCCACATCGGCACAGTAATGACACCAAAGATATGTGTTCACAAACTCAGGAAGGTGCTGGGGTGCTGTACCAGGCATTGCCAAAGCATCAGAATGTTGTGATGGTCTTGATGCTTGGCAGTTTCCTTGGTGACTACTGAATCTACCAATCAAAAACTGGGCAACAACGATTTTAAAATCTAACAATGTCAGTTGACACGGATTCAACATATTGAATACAATAAAGCTGTTGATGGAAGCAATATCCATCAAGTTAAAAAATAAACACAAGAAATAATGCACCTTTGATTTCCAATCAAGATGGTATGCAGCAATGCCCTGGCCTAAAAAATCAATGCCTCCCATTCCTTTGTTGTATTTCTTTACCATTTCTGGAGAGGAAACAGAAATCTTAGAAGCTGAACCTTTTTGCCTCCTCTGTACATTGATTCAATATCAACTCCTTCAAGGTTGGAACCACATAATAGAACACCTCTATTATCGAACCATTTACAAATGGCCACTTTGTTAGAAAATGAAAATGGATATCACCGCATTCCATTTCACAGTCAGTGGGCATATTGGGCATATACTCCCAGTTGGATATTACCATGCATATACCATAAATGTCATTTTCAAATAACTTCTTTATTAACATTGGACTCTTGAAGAAGTTATCAAGAAAACAGTGCAATAATCCCTTCAAGGCCTTTGCACAACTCCAATACCACACTCTCGCTGATTTCCAGTTCTGTAGCATCCTTCTTCCCAAGGTACAGAATGAACTCAAATAGATGTCCTGTCACACTATCACATCTACACCACCACCTAAGCCCCACTTGATAGACTTGCTCTTGATGTACTGCTTCATTGAATTTTTACCTTTGAACTTTGTCATGTGTTCATCAACACACTATTCTGCAAAGTCTGTAGCAGCTCCTTTGAAGGCATTGTTTAGTAATTCAATAATTGGGCATATCTTGTAACCGTTTTATCAGCTGTGTCATTGTTTATAAAGTGCAGATTTTGCAGAATGTCCTGAAAGCATTTGAGAGGCATGGCATGCTTTAGTCCTTCATTTCCAACACAAGAATCACACTGCCAATACATGTCGATGTATGGCAACTTGTTTACAGACATAATGTATATGATTCCAAGGAAAGCCATCACTTCTTCCGAATCAGTCAAAAACTTTCTTCCACTTTGTGTAGCATATAACATAGACCCCTCCACAAGTAGATTTACTAAGTTCTCCAGGTTTACCACTTTGGAAAAAACATAAAATAATGTTGCATTTTCAAGGAACTCTAGCAAAACAGGCATTTCAAAAGTGCACTCATTTCGCTTGTGTTTTTTAACTCTGCTGTTTCCATTTCATGGCTTGAATGCCATCTTTAACTTTTTTGGATGGAGGTTCGTCAATTTTGCCATGGCTGCCACCAGCAATGTGTATATGAGCATCTGAAGTGGTGAGTTTATGTGGATTGTCCTCAGGTTTTCCAAGTAGTGGTTCATCCAAAACAAATTGTGTCAGAATCCTCCAACAAATTGTCTACATCATCCTCTAAGTCACTATCTATATAATCCAATAATGCGAAAACATCAACACTTGAAATTCCCTGCTCAATGCAAACATGTTTTTTCCCTCTGACTATCCATGACTACTACTGATCCAATCTTGTCAGTACAGCAGTTCAGCAGGATATAAGATGCAAGGAGAAAATCAATCAATCTTATGGTTTGTTTAACAGCTCAACTTGTTTGCACAGCTGCTGAAGTTTCCAGTAGGTCAAAAAGATTGTTTGCCACTTGAAAAAGCTGTTTGCATAATTGTTCCAGCTTCCTCATGTGTTACTGACATAACTGGAATTTAATCTTAATATAGATATAGTATCTGGAGAAGATTACCCCTCATACATCTAAGCAGCTGGTATCATATTGTTTATTATATCATTATTACTCAAGATACAACATTTATGTAGCTTGATAACAGTAGGAGTAATGTGTGACTCAAGTAACATTTTAAATATGCAACAAGTATTCATAGGTTGATATGTGTAGGTACTAGTTGCTATACAGTGTGCAGGCATATCACATACCCTTGTCTACCACAGGGACACTGATGTCCCACAATAAAAAAAATTGATTTAAAATTGATTGAAATTTAAGATGCGTAATCTTTTGATATTGGATATCATTTTTTTCATGCAAAGATAAATTATAAAGAGCTTATAGAACAATAGCAAAAACTCATCTCAGACCCTTTTTGCAGACCCAAATTATTACTTTTACCCACTTATTTAACAAAATATTTTTGCTTTGTTTTGTAAATTAATGTTAGCTAAATGTAACAAAGCGATAATATTGATGATATCTCTTTTATTTGGGGAACTGTGGCAAATTAAAATCCTGGGACACCAAAAATTGCCTTAAACAGACCTCCTTGCACCTTCAAAGGAATCTCTTTCTTTTGTCAGATATAGAAGCACTAGTGATTATTAATTTCACTCTATGCCTTAACTGGGTGCTTGGCCTTGTTATATACTAAACATTGCAAGAGTAAACAACAGGTTTGGTGTTATTTACTTCAGATAATAAGTGTTTAAAGAAATATATAATAGTAATGGTGCTTACGTACATGGATGTTAGCACCAGGTCCAGTGCCTCCGATGAAAATCCAATTTACAAGGCTGGATTCTGATCCTTCTGGGAGAAAACTTGGTCTCTGATAATGTTCTCTTAGTTTACTCATTGTTTCTTTATCATCATCACCCCTAATTTTAAGAAATTTTATTTCAAAATCTGTAAATGCTCAATAATTAAAAATAAAAAATAACTAAAATTTAAATGTTTACACCATAACATAAGTGGTCTCTTCTATCTAGTCTACTAAATGCTTCCTTTGGCTAAAAGATAGAGGATCATGGTTGCTGTATTACATCTTAAAGGGAAAAAGTCTGTTTACACATACCCACTTAATGACAAACCAGGAATGTCAGTAGTGATACAATATTGTTTATGTCATTATAAGTAGTACTGGACTAACAAATATATATATGATGGTCAAATGTTTTCACCACACTCATAACCAAAATATGATCTAGTAGTGTTTTAGTTATAAAATTTGCTATCTCCTCACAAGCATATCAATTTCAACCATTTTTGCTGCTTTCATTTTATTGGATGCAATAAAAATTGATATTACGGGTGACATATTCTGCAATTCAAGAGACTAATTGTTCAAACTTGTAACACTGAACTACCTAATGTTTTAGGAAACCTTGTGCTTTAGTTACAACTGGTGCTGACAAGTTCCGAGGCCACAATAGAAACTTGTAAAAAGTCTAATAATGTAGTTCTTGTGACCTAGAAAAATTGTAATTTATGCTTTTGTTCTGATGCTAGAAACCTAATAGGGGTAAGATATAATAATGTATACATAATGTATAATACACATTATCCTGAGAAGATGCACAAAATAGGTCTACCTTTTGATCTGGAAAGTACTTCTCAACCCTTGATCCAAAAAGTTGCTGCTGGACTCAAAATTGAGTCCTACAAGTTACCTTCTCATTGTCTTTAATACTCCAATTAAAAAGTACCACTTCATTTGTATGCCATTAGGTCTCTTGGTATCATGAGAAAATTTTAAAGCTAAAATGGACAAAGCTTTTGCTAGAGTTTGAGGCACACTTTCTTGTGCTGATGACATCAAACTTCAGGGCTTCAATGAAGAAAGACACAAAATCCATTTCCCTGAGGCAGTGAATCATGCCAAGAAAGCTGGCATCAAATTCAAACTCTACAAGTGCAAAATTAAGCAGCAGAGAATTGAGTATTTTAGGTGAGTTATATCTCCTGATGGAGGTAAGCCATGTTCCAGGAAAGCTCAGCTAATCTCAGAGCTGAAAGTCCCAGATAAGAAAGACTTACTTTAAAGTTTTATTGACTCTATGAGCTTTATGGCCAATTTCATTCCCAATGTTGCAGAAAAGACTTGCCTGATGTGTGTTTGTCTAAAAAAAGATGTACATTATATATAAACAAGTGAGATGGTGAGAGAATTTGACAGCACTCAAAGAGTAATAGCAACTGCAATGCAGCCAAAGTGTTTTGGCACCAAATTGACAGTTGTCATTTGAAGTGATACCTTCCTTAAACACCTTAATGCATCCCTCATTTAGATTTGGTTTTAATGTTATTTTCCCCATTAACTGGGGCTCAGACAGTGCCCTTCATAGGGGCTTGGATTTTGCCAGTGAGGAATTTCTTGGCCAGATGCCCTTCCTGATGCCAACCAATGGCTTTTTCTTTTGTAAAGTTCCAAAGTTGCCCACTTGGGGAATCGATAAATAATTCCTCAGCAAATCTCTTATACCAACAGAAATCAACTATCTAAATATATATAGAGAGTAACTTGCTGTTTTAATTGCATTTGACAAACTGAATTTATACATTTTTTTGAAGATCAGCCATGTTTCACACAGATCACAAACTTCTTTTAAGAGGATTTTTAAAAACCCATAGGTTTAGCTCCTTTAGGACTTGTTGCCTTGACTTGGAACTTACGGCATCCATTAAAAGGAAGATTAAACCAAGTACTATTGGCTGACATGCTTCTTAAGACTTATCAGGCCTGGAAGAGATTAGGCCATCTTGGATCTCAATGTAAGCATTGTACAAGTTCTTAAGATCTCCCCCACACAGTTAGCAATTCTAAAAGAGGAAAACAAATTTGACTCAATCCTGTCACAGCTAAGTGAATTCATTGATGCAGGTTCACCAGGTAGCATACAGGTTAGGTAAAGAGCTGGCAAGATCTACCAGACATAACTACAACCATCCAGATGTTCTGGAGATGACTTTGCTATAGTTGATGGACTTGTTATAAAAGGAAAACCTATTGCAGTCCCTTCCACTCTCAGGGCTGAGACTCACATGCCTTCACAATGGCCATCAAATGAAATAGTTACAAGTCAAAGGAAGTGAACACAGAAAACGTAGACGCCATTTTGATTAACGACTGAAACATATAACTTGTTATTGAAATGCCGTAACTGGCGATAATGTAAACATGATGTAACAAAGATGGCGGGCGAAGTAGCGTATGCAACATCCCCCTTCTTATGAAATAAAAAACTAAATAACAAGATTGGTGTAACTTTATATCCTCATCTTGTCTTATGACATATCGAAGTCCTTAAATCTTAATGGGAGAGTTATTTTTCGTCTTGTATGTTCTGTGTTAGACTTAGTCACAGTTTTTGGTATTTCTGCTAGTGTCTGTTTCATGGGCGTGATTGATAAATCTGATTGTTCTGTGGTAGTGTGAGGCGAATCACTCGGCGGGCTGACACTCTGTGTTGTTTGGCAATGTTCTGCAGGTTTTGTTGGTTGATACGGAACAAGTACTGGTGTGCGTATAATAAGAGGCTCTGATGGAGCAGCTGCTGGTGTAACATGCACTCTGTTTCGTCTGATGAGTGTGTTGTGGGGTGTCTTCAGCGTGTATGATTGATTGTCAGATTCTATTATCTGTCCATACACCCATGGTTTTCCCTGTTTATGTGGTGGAGGTTTTGCATATACATAAGAACCGACATCTGGTTTAGAGTGTACTGGTCCTGCATGTCGGTCATAGTTGATCTTTGCTGTAATACGTTTATCAATAATCTGTTGTCTTGTGTTGGTGATATCAATCGGTGATGGGATGAGGGCACACTTAGATGTTGGAAGTAGAGTTCTTGTACGACGACCCATCATCCTCTGTGCTGGAGAATATGAATGTCCTTGTTGTGGTGTGTTTCTATAGTGTAGCAGAGCTGTGTGCAAGTCATTAGAGCGTTTCAACATGTTCTTGGTGACTTTTACTGCTGCCTCAGCTCTACCATTTCCTTTAGGATAGTATGGGGCTGATCGAGTGTGTTTGAAATCATAATCTTTGGAAAATGTTTTAAATTCATTACTAATATACTGTGGGCCATTATCAGTATGGCATATTTCAGGAATTCCATGGCGAGCAAAATGTGCTTTGGTGTGTTCGATTACTGTTTGGGTGAGTGTGTTTGGAAGATGGTCAACTTCAATCCAGTCTGAAAAATGACATACAGTCACAAGGTAATCATTGTTCTTGTACTCAAAAAGTAGCGTATGCAACAAAATCAGCAACTCCATAAAAAAATAATCACACTTTTCACTGGTTCAACATGTAGAACAATATCACATCAGTGATCCAATGCTGCAGTGACTGCCAGATTCACTAAAACAAGAAGTTATATTCATAAAATATTGACCCTACAGCCACCAGGCCTACGGAAATTTTGAGTTTCAGCCTCATGGGTCCTAAAGGTCATTAAAATTAGTCACTGTGGATTACCATTCTGAATATACCTTTACAGATCCACTGCTCTCTGAGACTGCCACTGCAGTTATAGCCGGAACTAATGACAACTTTTGAAAGTTTGGGCTGGCTAAAAGAATTATCTCAGACAAAGGCCCTTGCTTTAGATCTGAAAAAGTAGAATGTACAGGAAGTACAGGAGAATGATAAGAATATCATGGGGGGCCACAAAACTAATGAGGCAGGTTTCAGGAAATTTGGAACAGTAAGTCTTACCTTTACAGGTCATATTGAAGGCAAAAGATGCAGAGGAAAACCAAGATTAGCATACTTTGTAAGTCTCAAGTGCCATATTAAAAAGTTTATATCAGCAAGGTAAAAAGTGGAGTTCTGCTAAATATGACAAGGGACAGGAATCTGTGGAGAACCATAATCCAACATCTGGAATGGATATGGCACCTAGAGAGAGGTATTGTAACGATGAGTAACCAATGGCTGTAGATGTTTGACAAACCATAGTTTCTGGAAGATAGTGTTAAAGCATAAAAATTATGCCTATTTATGGCCTTTCTGAGTTACTAATGCTGTTAGATTTTCCAGCTATGGGGGTTGTTCCTTGAAATCACAAGGAAAAGGTTCTGTCTTTGCTTAACAAGGTCCACTTTGTCCATCAATTTCAAGAAGCCAAATTTCATTAAAAAATGACAACAACTGTCAATATGAACTATGATCAACACATATTTGTAAACATTGACTAGGATTTACAATGTTAGTTCTTTGCTGCAGCTAAAATCTAATATCCTTCATCACTGATTTCACTTTCAAGAGTCCTATTAATCTTCCATATTTACATAAATGAGCAGAGTAATTTTTCTTCTGACAATTTTATCATCTGATACGTCAAGGAAGTGTGGACTACCTGTTTAAAAATAAGGCTTCAACTCTCTAGAACTGTAGTAAATATTACTATTTGTACTCCCTTCTTGGTGATAAAAAATTAATTAATCTTCTTGTAATGAAGCATCACAAAGAGCTTTAAATCCTAAATGTTTTGTTTGACTGATGAACACTTTGTTCTTAAACCACTATTTGTATTAGAAATTAAAACTCCCCAACTGTGTCCTGTAAACTGCTCAAAAAGTAAACAACTGAATCATACTTATCTTGCATCCAAGCTTTAAAACTGCACGTTTACAAGGTGAAATTCACTTTAAATGAAAATATGTAATCACCCTCATGGAAGTCTTTTCTTTTCCTTCTCCTTCTACCTCACCCCTTTCTCTTCCCTCCTATTTTTCCATACATCAAAAAAGGTTGGAAAGAAAGATAAATTATTTTATTTCCAAAGTTTTTCACCTATTTATTTTTACCTCTAATTCTAATAGAAAGAATGTGAGTGACTTTTTGGGGATTTATTTTTTTTTTAATTTGAAAAAAATGATGCTGTTAAGTGCTTTGTGATGCCAAATTTTTCCCAAACTAAAGTTCTTGTTAACTAATGGGCTTTATTTAACTCAATATTGTGTGACGCTCTTGATTGCTTTGTGGCTTTCCAATTTATCAACAAACGACGTCTTATGATGTATTGCGGTATCTCAAACTTATTTTTGTTTCATTTGTTATGGGAGGGGGTGGGGTTCACGTCACCGTTCGAAATGAATCTCTCTGTACACCCTGTTCTCTAGTTTACGAAAACCAGTAGCGAAAAGGAAGAAATAAATATAAATGTACACGCACTGTGCGAAATTTCAGAAAGAAAGCAGTTTAAGCACCAGAACCAACTTGTTTAAAAGGCTCTGAAACAACCGACCCGAGGTAATATTGCAAAACGACCAGTAAAAAGCCTTTGTAATGCAGACATTTTCACGATATCAGAGTTTGCGCTACACCAAGTTGATTGTAAATCAGCAAAAGAAAGAAAAAAAAGTTGAAAATGTCTCCAAATTCCCCTCAAAAGCACTAACGTTTCTTTTAATGGCAGAGGTATTTTATTGGCAAAGATGACTGTTGTACTCCGGCATGTTTCAACGAGCCCTCAGACAACAGCATTTAAAATATGGGCCCTGCGTAGTTCTGCAAATTCAAGGAAATTGCATGCAAAGGAAGACTTACCATCCAACATACCAATTCATTTCCTTTTGTCGTTTTTTGCTCATGCGGAAAAAATGTCTCAGGGACGCATAATGTGTTTTGTAAGCAAAGAACTGGCGATCAGAGTCTTCTTTCCTTTTCTTTTTGTATAATTTTTTAAAAAAATCAAAGCTGAATGTATTCATTGCAGTCCAATTACGAGTTGCATTAACAATAAGAACTGGTCTTCCAGTATAGGCATGTTCGGCCAAAAATTCTTTTTTGGTCAAGTTGACTTGAATTGCGGTTGACTCTAAACCTTCGCAAATCATGCTACAGTTGGCGATAGGCCTGAAGACTTCCATTGCCAATTGCTGATGTGATATAAGACATGGAGAACGGAGGGTATTTTGCATCCAAATTTGAAAACCGTTCCAATAATCTTCCTCCGGGTTAAATAATAAAGCAAAAACTATAAGAATACATGCAAAGAAAACCCACTTCTGTTTAGATCGTGAGGAGGGGACAAAACTTTGAAAATCTTTGTCACTAATTCCATTCTTTGATCCTTCGTGAAAGAGATGAATCAAGTCCTTCTTTACTGCTTCTTCTGCCATGTGGTCCTGTTACAATAACAAACCACTTTTCCAACAGCTGACCACGCGTGTGTTTACAAACGAATAAACACTTTTTCGTCGTTTCTTTCTGGTTGTTCACATGTGGATTGAAACTGGTCCAGGTAATTGAAACGAGGATAGAAAGAGTAAAAAATAATATGTTAAACGTGCTGAGGTACATGTCAATCGGTGCTTGAAAATCCCCCTTCCCAGGGAATATGTCCCCAACTTAATCACCCTCCAATATTATAACGAAAAAATGCAAGTTTTATCTGAAAATTTCATATAATAAAGTTAAGTTATTTTTCGTATCTTATATCTAAAAATCAGAAAAATGATTTTATGTGGGTTATCTTTACTTTATATCATACACTACAGAATAAGTTTTTGTAAAAATGGGACGAAAAAAGGTCCAGGTATTTAATTTTCGTGAATTCAGTCAATATTTGCGATAAATCAGCACAAAATTAATTGACTTAATGGAATAATTAAAGTAAACACTTTCACATCGTTTCAATATCTCTTCTAACAAAAACTTTAATACAAATGATAAATATATATATACGTATAAAAGTGACAAGTAAAAAACTACATCATTAGGTATAGCAACTGCTGTATGCAAGAAACTATAGTAGTATAGAAACTAAAGTTGCTTTACCTAATATTTTTTTACCTGTCACTTTAATACGTATATATAACCGCTCTGCTTTAATTTCATTGAGCACTCTGGAATATTTATTCGTTAAACTATAACGTATCTATATATATATATATATATATATATATATATATATTTATATACTTTTAAAGACGACTACCCGCTTTGATGAAATATATATATATATATAAAGCAAGGCAACTCAAACAAGTAAAACTACGTATTTTCTGTAACTTTAAGTTCCTTGCTTTAAACATTCATCGATGAATGGTTATTTTGCCATACATCTCTTGAGTTATTTGTTTTAACACTGTTTTCTCTCTCTCTCTCTCTCTCCCTCTCTCTCTCTCTCTCTCTCTCTCTCTCTCTCTCTCT
>RDPX01000013.1:4265236-4276789 GCA_003991215.1 Morbakka virulenta | reverse complement strand
CAGGAAATGTCTGAAACACTATTAACCCAAGAGGAAACTAATTACCTTATTGTTAATTTAGGTCTTGATATCAAATAACAGTCTTCTTTTCTGTAAACAATCTGGAAGGTTTCAGGGTTGGGTGATTTACAGGAGGGACCTTTAGCCCTTATCCTTATCCTTATCCCCCCTTTTCAGCCCAGGCAGCGTTTTAGACATTGCAAAAATCGAAGGTCTTGTGAGCATCAACAGGATATTCACCATTGCTTAAAATCAGTATCCCTTTCGTTTCAAGAGGGTATGGCCCAGATGATTGCTCAAGACAATTTTTTTCTGGGCGGGTCAATTCAATTAATTTACAATTATTTAGATTAGCTGAATTCCCCTGTCCAGCTGAGGTTGTGGCAATTATGGGGCTGGTATTGGTGGATTGGGGCTATAAAAATCGAATAGAGTGGCGATGTTAAGCATGCTTTTTCTGCTCCTAGCAAAAATGCAACAAAAGCAATACTTACCAACCCACATACCAATCCATCTTGATCTGTCTGTCTTTGCTCATTGCTAAGAAACCACTCAGGGTATTGTAACTGGATTTGTAAGCAAAGAACTGTCGGTCATCAATTTCATCTGGTTTGGTATAGTACAACTTTTTAAAAAAATCAAAGCTGAACGTGTTTAAGGCAGTCCAGTTGTGTGTTGAATTTACAACAAGGACTGGTCTTCCTACGTAAGCATGTTCTCGAAGAAATTCTTTTGGGCTCAGATTGGCTTTGACCGGTGTCGACTCCAAACCGTCACATATCATGCTACAGTTGGCGAGTGGCCGTATGAGCTCTGAAAAAAATGATGGCTTTTCAATAAGACAGGGTGCATTAATCGTTTCATCCTTCCAATCCTGGAAATAGTTTTTCGAATTGAAAAGAATAGCAATTAAAATTGGTAGAATAACTGCAAAGTAAACCCATTTAACATTTGGTCGCATGTTAGGCACAAAAGTTTGCATTTCCTTGTCTGTCATTCCGTTCTTTGATCCATTGTGAAAAAAACTAGTCAATTCAGATTGCAGTGACTGGTGTGTCATATCGTAACACTACAATAATTATAAACAATCAAAGCAACTGATAGGAAAATTCTTTCTGTGCAGTTTCTGATGCAAACTTTTTTTCATCGCAAATGAGTTATCGTCACATCGCCTGCTTTTTTCTGCAGTGAGTAAAACGTGGACCAAAGTAGCCCCAACAAAACTTCCTGTTAACAACAGTTCATGCGTACTTCCGCGACATTCACTTTATCAAGTCAGTCAAATTACATTTTCGACTGCATTAAAATGTGATTATCCTGAATTAAGAAGTTGAGAATAGTTCAAAACTGGGATTATTTCGAATAAAAAAACCAAGGTTTTGAACTCTTATTTTCATCTTTTCCTTATAATTTTAATAAATTCTAAATTGTATCGTTGTTAAACAGGCCACTTGGTTTTTTGTAGCGTACTAAAATCGTGACAGGTTGTTGATCAGCCAGCTGGTTGTGGGAGCGAGCCCCAGGTTAGGTTTCTTCCCCGGTTTCTTCATTGACAATTCAAACAATAGTAGATTTGCTAAAAAAGAATTGCCTTAAGCTTAAAAGGTTTTATGTCCTTTTTATTTCTGGCATCTTTATCTACTAGTTCACATAAAACTGGTTGTGTTTTTGTAGTGTTTTTAAAAATGCAGTTGTACCTAACTGCAAAATTGTAATATAATGATAACTATTTAATGGGATAGCGATAAACATGTCAAAAGACAAAAGACAAAAAAATTATAATATAGAGGGATTTTGTATAATTATGTTAATCAAATAACCCATTCCAGATGAGAAGAATGGCTTGTGGCAGATGCAAAAGTCAAAACTCTCGAGAGAAGCATTAGTACAAAATAAAAATTAATGCTAAATCATAATACAGATTTAAAAATTCAAGAAACGTTGATAAAATTCAATCAGAGCTAGCCAAAGGTTTTAATTGAGGTGCAAAAGTCATTAAAGCCAACTCTGATGGCTTTAATGAATCCAGAAGCTGCAACGTGAAGACTAACTTAGATAAACGTCACCTAACGTGGTAATGAATGAAGTTTCCACCAAAGTAAATTTTAATGTTGATACCAAAAAGATAAATTGAGAACGTAGGTAACATTTTGGCTGGCAGCATGGTGTATACACAAAAGAAAAGGGCAGATGTATACTCAGCTGTGCCATTAGGTGGGCTTTCTGTTGTCAATATTTGAATATTTGTTTTTTATAGACTTTCAAATTCTTCCTGTTCCACCTTATCTTAGAAAAGCTCAACAAATACTGGCGTGAAGATAGGGGTGTCAAGGGAGTCCAAGTTCCTGTCCTTTGCCCTCAACCAAAAAACCCTAAAATACTTTGTTAAGTTTTTGTTGTTGGTAGTTTTTGAATTAGCAGGTTGACATCTGGCGGGGCTGTCTTATAGGGAGGAGGGCCTCACCTCTTTTAATGAGGGCAATGTGTAACAGACAATGTCTGCTCTACCTCCGTTTAATAGAGCCCCCAACACTATAGGTCTCGTTTATGATGATCATCTGGTTCTAGTTAATTGTTTCCCACATCTATTTCAAATTTTAATTTTTTTTCATGACAATTTTAATCAAACGAATGACCTCTGCTACATGGAAGATCTTTAATGATCAGGGGGCGAGAAGCATTTCCTGACTCGAAACTGACTTCTCATTCGAGAGTTTAGACCCGAAATGTGTTAGTTCTGTCCCTCAGGAGACCCGGAAAAATCCACTAACTTCAGAAAATAATATCTCCTGAAATATTCGTTCCGATTTTTCTTTTGAAAAAGCTTTTTTATGTTCCGATTCTCCTCATATTCTCCCCATTTGTGAGAAACGTTCAGTGATAGTGTTAGTAACTTGTTGACAGCTATTTACCTTTGTTTTGACTAGACTTTACAACTTATTTAATTGGCCTTGTCCAGTGGCGTAAGCAGCTGTAAAAAATTGGTCGTGTCATGAGCTGGTGACGTATAAAGCGGTGGTGGGAGGCTTGCTCCCGGAAAAATTGTTTGGGACCACGCCCTTCAGAACGTCGGAAAGCGCTCCCGCATAGTGGTTATTAAGGTACCACTAGGGAGGAGACATTTGGCCATCACAATGTTTGGGGTTTTATAAAGGTATTAAAGAGTAAGGAAACGATATGTCAAACTCTCAATATGCTCGTAATCATTGGCAAAATCAAGTGAAAGAAAATTTATTGTCTAAGCAAATTAGTCCCCACTCACAGAATTGGGAGTGAGATAAGCTCAAGCCCCTCATCAAGGGTTTGCCCAATTGCTCAAGTTTTCCAATTGTTTTGTATCCAGAAGAAAACCACCCAGAGCTGAGACAAAAATATCAGCAGCTCGTAGGAAAGCAAACTCCATAGTTCAGGGTATTACAAGATGATGGTGTGATAATAACAGAATTAAATTTCAAAATAACCAACTTCTTACCTTCACTGCCACAGAGCCAATCTTTCCTATTATACCAACTATTTTGGAACACCATGTCCTTACATTTTATTTCTAAATTTGGTCTAGGTTTGCCTTCTTGAATAATAATTCTTTTTGGGCTGTCATTCCTTGAACCAAAGGATCTGAAAAACAAACTAGAGACATTGTCTCCCTAAGCTGCGATCACTTGGTTCATTGTAGGTTAATAGCGAATTCTGGGTGTAAAAAACCCCAACTGAATTCAGTAAAAGCACTTGGAAAAAAAATGTTTCAAATACGGGCGTGCTATTGCTGGTAGCACGACCAGAGACTCCTAAATTTCACATGCGCGGTCGTATCAGCTGATCAAATCGCTTCTTGTTCTAACAAGGAACTCCCCAGATTTCTACAGCCATACACAGTACCCCATCTTAAAGGCAATGTGATAACAGCTTGAAGGGATCATCCGAAGGCCATACCAACTAGAACTTCATCATTCTTCAAAAAGGTTCATTTTTCAACCAATGGCAATGACAGTTCTATTGACTTTTATGAGAAAAGTGAAATCGATGTTACGGAAAACCCAGCTATTTAAGATGATGGCGAAGAAGGTGGGGAAGACAATGTTGTAGTGTCTCCAAAAGGAGATAGACAACAGTCAACAGGGATGAAAGATTATAATGTTACACTGTAGTCAAAAGTGGGTTATTTTACAGTATTGCTTGATTAGTCAAACGCAATGTACATGTAAGGTGAAGTGATGGTAACCTCTCCCACAGTTATCCTGTTTAAAAACGTAATAAAAATCATGAAAATTGTAAAAGATATAATTTCATGAACGATTGATGTATTTATCGTATTTGATTCTCATTTGTGTTGACAGTAGCCTGATTATGTTATGTAGAAGGAATATTTTCAGAAAACAAAATTTGAGAGTTTATACGTTATTAAAGTTGATAAATTGACACTTATTTTGTGGCAGTGGCTCAGTTCGTTATTTTCGTTTGTGTTTTTTGTTGTTGGACAATAATATATTCTGATTACGAATAGTGTTTTTTATGTTGGTAGTTATATGAGGATGTAGTGTATTACTTTTTGGCAGCCATTATGTGTGGGTATGTTTTGTGTGAGTTACATGAAGTATCATAGAAAGGTTAATAGAAAAAGAAATATGGCAGTCAGTGTTACTGCCAGCTAATGAATAATTTTAGTTCTTGTTGCTTTTATAACACTACATTTCTTAACCTGAAACTGATTCACAGACTGAGTTTAAGTTGGTATTGAAAAGTTTGTTCCTGGACCTAGTTACAAAGTGCATGCTAATTGTTCTTCTTCTATTGCTCACTTGGTGTCAAAGGGGTCTCATAGTGGTAGAATCTCTCCTGGATCTCATTCTCAGACTGGTCCTCATGCACCCCAGGGCTCATGAAGCGTCATATATGATCCATCAGTGATCACGTAGCCTCTCTGTTGTCAATCCCGCCTGTATACCTTCACGATGGTGACACTGGAAACGTAAGCTAAACTTACGGCAAAATAAACCGGAGCTAGAGGAGACTACCTCGATAAAAATCCTGTTCTTCTTTATGCTGACAGAAGTTCCTGAGGCGTATGAAAAAAAGGTTTTCATTACGGCAATCGAATGTGTGGTATTGCAGAGGAACAATCTCATTGTCAACGGAGGAACACAACCGTCTCATTAGTGAGACACATAGAAAGGAATTATATGAAGTAGCGCCCTAAGAGGATTCTATTTGCGCAACCGAAACATCAATGATGATACAAGTACACAGCACCAGGGTTCAATCCCCTGAATCAACTATTCTTCTATCTCTAGAAATTCCAAATAGGATTGATGAAGAAGCTCTCTTAAATCCACAAGGAAGGAGAGTTAATGATGGCAAAAATACGCAATAGATTTGCTGAAATTTGCGATGAAAGGAATGAGATTACTGAAGACTATAAAAAATTCATACAGTCGAACCCTGAGGCAGCTGAGAATTTGATTCCAACAAAGAAGAGACAAAGGAAAAAGAAGCTGTCAGAAAACCCTCGCGTTGTGGCAGCAAGGAAAGATCTTCAAAATGGCTTCGAAAGACTTTCTCAAACCACATCCTTTGAGGAACAGCAAATTCTTCAAACCAAAAAAGATGAACTGAACGGAGTCTGTGATGAGATACTTGAAGACATCGTGATACAAAATGTGGAACAAGCTAACACATTTAGCAAACACGGAGAAAGTTGAAAACTCATAAACAACATTACAGGTAGAAAATCTGTTAAAAGGGCATAATACAAGGAAATTAACATGAAGATAGAATAACAAGCTGGGACGGGCGTTTTAGTGGATTGGTTGGAAAGCAACTTGAACGTAGTGGTGATGATGATAAAGAAATACCTGTTCTTCTTACAGATCTAGAAATTTACAATGGGGAATTTACAATCGACGAATTGAAAGTTGCCAAGTCACAACTTCGTGAAGGGAAACAGTCTGGCTCTGATAATATACCACCTGAAGTGCTCAAACGTTGCAACCTAGATGAAATTTTACAGACGTTTGCAAACAAGCTACTCAACGAAAATGCTAAACCCGATCAATGATCAGAAGCTGATATGATGCCTTTGCCTAAACTTGGAGATTTAACCGACAACAGCAACTATAGAGGCATCAGCTTACCGTCAGTTCTAGAAAAATTTGTCAACAAGATGATATTAAATCGAATCCAATCAAGAATGGATAAGCACCTGAGGCATAATCAAAATGGTTTTCGACTTGAAAAATCGACAAATGCACGTATCCTTTGCACTTCGACGTCTAATAGAAAGAGTGAAGAGTCACAACAGAAAAGCAATCATTCTCTATATTGACTTCACAAAAGCCTTTGATTCAATCAATAGGAAAAAGATGTTCAAAATACTAAAAGCCTATGACGTACCACCAAAACTTTTAAGAGCGAGTGTTATAACAACTTAGGAGGAAACAGAGTACTTTGAAATAAAAGCTGGTGTTCTCCAGGGCGATACCCTAGCACCTTATTTGTTCGCCATAGTTTTAGATTATGTCTTGCGCGTAAAAAATGCTGGCAGGAAAGAAGAGCTTGGCTTCAAACTTCACAAACGGAGAAGTCGGAGTGTTCCTCCAGTAATCTTGACCGATCTGGACTTTGCAGACCATCTTGTAATATTTACAGGAGAGTTTAAACAAGCACTAGAACTGCTCACCAGCCTGGAAAATGAAGCAGAAAAAGTTGGACTAAATTGCAATGCAAAAAAGACAGAGATTTAAGTATTCAACTACAACAGTTCGAGTGCTATTAAAGCTAAGGATGGTATTGAGTTGCGAGTGGTACAAAACTTTAAATAACTTTGAGCATGGACAGAAAATTCAGAGAAAGATTTCATGATCAGAAAAGCAAAGTGTGGAATGCTTGTCACAAGTTAAGAAAGATATGGTCATCTGGTCTTTCTGTTGGCTTGAAAATACGACTATTTACGGCAACAGTTGAATCGGTATTCCCATTCGGATCAGATACATTGATACCAGATAAGAAAATGATAAAGCAACTTGATGGATGTTATATCAAGATGCTCAGAATGGTCAAAAATATTCCATGGCACGCACACATGAATAATATTCCGTTGTATGGCAATCTTCCAAAACTTTGAAGTAAAGTCAGGCAAAGAAGGATAGGCCTTTCTGGTCATTGTGTCAGACATCCAGAGGAGGTTGCTAGCAATCTAGTTCTCTGGCAACCAACTGAAGGGCAACCAAGCAGAGAAAGAAGAACGTTGATGTATGTGGATAATCTGCTATAGGATATTGGAATAGCAACAGTTGAAGAACTGAGAATGGCAATGAAAAACAAAACCCAGTGGAGTGGCGAGCTTGTGTCAGCATGTGGTGCGTCCTGAAAAACGGCTAAGGTGAAGGAGGTGAGGTGCTCACTGCAATCATTTCTTTGTCCAGTTTCAAAGTGAAAAAACTAATAAATCTTGGGTTCCTTTCAGATGGTCTAGTAATGCTTGTAAGGGAAAGAGTTTTATGCTAAATCTTGCTATGCTGAATGAGTTTATCAATTTATTTATTTATGAAAACTTGGAAGTCGAGATTGCGGGAGGATTTACAGTTGTATTTTCCTTTCTGAAAAGTGTATTATTTCTCCACATTTTTATGTTGCTCCGTTTTCTATGTTTTTTAGGGAAAAAGCTGATTGCTTTACTCTTTCTAGATTGTTTTCTTCCAATTTTCCTCTAAATGACATCAGGGTTTCTTTGCCGGAGTTTCTTTTGTAAACTAATCGCATTTTGGACTCTGTCATTTTCAATCATAAAGTTGATTGCCAAGATTATTTACGGGCTTGAACAATCTAAAGCTTTTGATCTGAATTCGATTCCAGTAGTTGGCGTGTAGGAATGTGCTTCTGAGCTATCTTCGGTACTGTCCAACCTTTTTAATCTTTCCTTATCGGAGTCTTGTTTCTAATTTTTCCTGGAAAATTCCTAATGTTGTTCCTTCTTTCAAAAATGCAGGTGATCTGTCTGATCCTGGCAAATGTCGACCTGTCAATCTTCTTCTATCCTGAGCAAGGCATTTCAATGGTTTGTTAACAATGCATGTCTGAGATTCTTGCTAAGTCTGACTCTTTCTTTTCCCTCGGCAAACATTTAGAGGATGTCGCTCAATTGATATCTTCAAGGCATTTTATTAGGCATGACACAGCGGGTTGCTTCATAAGCTTTCTGATTATGGGGTATGTGAAAGGGTCTTTGATATCATTCAGTCAGTACTCTCAGATAATAAAACGCATGTCACTGGATGGAATTACACCTGATGAATTTTCCATTAATTCTGGAGTTTCTCATTGTTCTATTTTTGGTCTACATATCTTTCTAGTAACTTCCATCAGTTCATTAGCGTCTATGCTGATGACCCTACCTTGTGCTCCAGCAGTGGACACAAGGCAATTCAGCAGGAACAAGTCAAATTTGAGGAAACTTTAGAATGTAACCTTTAAAGTGTCAGAGAATAGGGAAGAATGAGGTTGGATTTTTTAAATGTGGGGAAAACGCAACTCATGTTGTTAAGTAAAAAGCCGAGTCCTTATCTTTTTCAAATACTCATGGAATTTTTCTGATTTTAATCCTGATGCAATTGCTTCTCCTCTCGAGGAATGCTCCTCAACAAGACTGGATTATTTTTCATTTCCCCAAGATCTTTTTTGGGGTTATTATGTTCAATCTGTTGGAAAGTTTGCTCCTAAAAAATTTCTTCTTTGTATTGTGGTAGAGAATACCTTACGCCAGAGTCCACTTTGTACGTCTACCAGCCACTCTTGCTTGGAATACTGTTGTCACATCAGGACAGATGCTCCTGGATCTAATTTTGTTGTTCCAGTTGGAGTTTTGAGGCGTATTAGTAACGTGATGGGTCCAAATCTTGCTTCTACTTTGGAACCTTTTTCTCATGAGTTTAACAAAGACAATATTCCGATGAGCCTTTTTCGCTGGTGTAACTTTATTTTGTCGCATCCCTTGTGACTCATTCTCTAAACACCTTCTTCCTAATGCAGTTGTTGCCTCTCGCGGCAATTTATCTTTTGATGAATATAGTTTCTTTCCTTGAACAGCTAACTCTTGGAGCTCTTGGCTTTAGAGTGCTTTCTTTCATATTTTGTTGTTCTAGCCTTTCTTTTCCTTTCTTCTCATAGTTCCATACACTTTGTGGCCGTTTGCCTTGAATATTTTTATACCATTTAAAAAATATCGACAAAAAATACATTGGCTAGTAAAGGTTTTTCAGCTGGTCATTCATTGGTTTATAAACAAACCTATGTTCAGTAATTAGCAAAGTACGTTGAGTACTCTGTGGTTCTCTGTAGGTCAGTCATAGAAATGTTGGCCATATTCTTTGACCTCAGGGATATGGCCCATATTCCCTCCATTCCTAGAGTTTCTTATTTGACCCTGGAATATAAGTAATAAAGTTACAGTTTATAAATATACCTGTTAATATTTGTTGAGTAAAATGCCCTTTATATTCACTTTTCTTTTCATGATTTATTATTATTATAATCGCACAAATAGTCACCCCCAACATGAATTCTATCCAAAAACGTCTACATTTTTCTTGGTCCAATATTCAATGGAATCTAAGTAAGTTTTCATTTACAATGCCTTTACTTATGGTTGTCCTAATTTGGCTTTTGCAGTCCCATGTGTACATTATATATAAATATATATATATATATATATACATATATATATAAATAATGTATAAAAATATATATGTGTGTATGTGTGTATCTGTGTGTGGAATGTTATTTGGAATAATTTATTTGTTCTAACAGAAGCTCTGCTGCTTTACTACCTTAGTCTTCAAGTGAACACAGTTGTTTGCATAAAAATACTCAAACTTGGCGTTTATTTTAGATTTATAAATTGTAGATCTCTAGAACGTCATCATACGTCTAAAAGTTACACCGATCTGGTCAAGCTTCTTAGCGCTTATTTCAAGCCATCGCCTATAGTAATCACAGATAGGTACAAATTTTCTACATATTCTCAGTTACGACGAAAATGTCAATTGATTTTATTTCGTCTGAAGCACTTGTCATCACAAGTAACTCTGGCTCAAGTAACTCAAGGACGCCTGGTTTTAGATCTGCATAAGTGGATGGCCGAAGCACAGTGTCTCCTCTTGACAATAACAGATTTAACGCTCACAAGGGCTAAGGAAAAATGTATTTTTAGAGCTTACAGTTTGTAAAATGTACTTTTAGAGCTTACAGTTGTGAAAGGTAATTGTTCATCCTTGTTAAGTAGATGTTAGTTGAATGTTATTAGTTTAGATTGGCAAAGTATTTTTCAGAGTGCCAAGAGCAGCGTTTTTTGCATTTATTTGGTGGTGGTAGTTGTTGGGCAATGCAGTCACTTTTTGCCACATAACACAAATCATTCACAGGACCTTAAAGGTCTGCTCGTACAGTATGGTCACTTGTTAAGTCGACGTTCAGGCCGAATCAAGGGCTTTACAGCGTACCTAGCCAGGATTTGACCCTGTATTTGAGAGGGCTTCACAGGTGCGTTATGGAGTCATAAAAGAGGTAGAAGGACCTTAATTACTGAGGTATCAGAGGCTGTGGAACTTACAAAAGAGTAAATGAAGTTCTAGAGAAAAGCAGGTATAACTTTCTTAACGTGCAAGATATTCTGGCCAAATTGAGGTATACCGAAAGCAAAGCAAAGCAAATTTTTCTGAATTGGACCTAGCAGGAGCTTTTAATCAGTCGCTCTTTGATTATGAATCTGGTCCTTTGTTGGTATAAATAAGATGTTCTGCGATGTTGCTGATGTCTCAGTAGCTACTGAATTGGTTGATGAACATATCAGTACACTAGCACAAACTTTTCAAAGGTTTGAGCAGTACAATGTTAAATAAATGCTGAAAAATGCATGTTTTTAAAGCAAGAGCTCAAATATTTAGGACACATATTGTCCAAGGATGGCATTCAGCAGTCAAAAATAAGGTAAGAAAACTTCAAAATGCTTTAAATCCAACAAATGTTTCTGAGCTTAAGCCATTTCTTGAATAGTCCACTTCTATGGGAAGTTTATACCCAACTTAGGATCTAAGCTTAATCTTTTGTATAGTTGGTTAGAAAAAAAATGCAAATTGGCATTGGTCAGTCATTTGAAAATTCATTTGTGCATGCTAATGAAGTCTTAACAGTGAAAAGCCCCTTGTTCATTTTGACCCAAACAAAAAATTGGTCCTTAGTGTCGATGTCCTTATGGCCCGAGTGCAGCTCTGAGCCATTTTTACATACATATCAACAGCAAAAGGTTATGTATTTTGTTTTCTTTGTTCTTTTTGTTCTTTTTTGTTCTTTTTTGTTCTTTTTTGTTCTTTTTTGTTCTTTTTTGTTCTTTTTTGTTCTTTTTTGTTCTTTTTTGTTCTTTTTTGTTCTTTTTTGTTCTTTTTTGTTCTTTTTTGTTCTTTTTTGTTCTTTTTGTTCTTTTTTGTTCTTTTTTGTTCTTTTTTGGGTTTTTTTGTTCTTTTTTGCTCTTTTTTGTTCTTTTTTGTTCTTTTTTGTTCTTTTTTG
>RDPX01000013.1:4227896-4264639 GCA_003991215.1 Morbakka virulenta | reverse complement strand
TCTTCTTCTTTTTCTTCTGTTCCTTCGGTCTTCCTCCAACGTCAAGTTGGGTCGGCCGCTCGCCATTTCTTCTTCCAAACGTTCCTATTGCTTGCATCGTCCCTTCACCTGTCTTCATATCAATCTGCGCTCTGCCTCTCCATCTCAACTTCTGACGCCCTCTACTTCTTTTTCCAACTATCAGCTGAAAGTACATTTGCTTCACAATACTTTCCTCCTCTCTCCTCAGTAGGTGTCCAAAGCAACGGAGTCTACTGGGCTGCCAAAAAAAAAAAAATAGTTACGAAATGAAAACGCAACCAAGGAACCAAAATAAATTGATAAATAAAGTGCCACCACCAGCAGCAACAAATACGCATACACATGCAGTAGAGAATAGAAGCCATTCTAGCAGCTAACATGTTGTTTATCACTTTTAATGAAGTATCACTTTAGCATAAAAAAGATAAACAAATTTAACTCAAACTCAAAATTCACACAACTAGAAATAGAAAGCCTATTGTTGCTGTGCTGGGCATATCTGGTGGACCAGGACTAAGTTCAGTCTGTGATGAAGTAAACTGAAACAATAGCCAGTTACACTCCACGATACATCCAGTAAACACTTATTAGTCTAAATGCCAGAAAATAAATTTTCTTTTACTAGGTCAGTTCAAATATTACCATCATTGTTTCTATCACACAGATCTACCATAGCCAGAGCTGGATTATATTAGGTACCCACGTGGTGATAATCGATAAAATTAGTTTCACATGAATACAAGGTCTACCAATGAAAACCCATTTTGCTAATGATCTTGTGATGACGAAGGACAGTAAAATAGAATTAAAAAGAAAATGTAGGAGCAGCAAAGGCAATCGTTATTCCAATCTTTCTGATAGACAACATAGGATAATTTCAAAAATTCAAGAACTGCAGCTTCCCAGGAATTTTTGATGTTTTGGTATCCCCTATTTCCATGGTTTGTTGATCCTTGAAGAACATTAGAAATAATCATGTAAGAGTGACTTATTTAAGGGTAATACCAGGTACGCGAATAAATAATCATTCAAACTCTTCAGCATATAAATCCAGATGGTATTTTTATTATTAAATATTTATTTTATTATCAAATAACAGGATGTTTCATTTAGTGGTATGATACTTTGAATACTGAGACTGATTGTATAAAATGAGTTAGTGAAGTTTATAAAGGCTATAAAATTTAGACTTTTGAATTCAATAGACTTTATGATGATCTGTTCTATAGGGTTTTTTTGCTCGATTATCCTTCTTAGTAACTTGCAAATACGGGAAATATTTCTTTAGATCTCCTTTGATGCATGTTGCGATTATGCTTATAAATAGCGGTAAAATTGGGCCGTAATTTTTACAGAAGGGCACCACAATTAGAGCTTCTATGGAAGCATGAGGAATATTACCTGGGGTCAGTACATAATAAAATAATTCTATAAATGCCTCTATTAATAGTGATTTATTTCTTAATTCCCCTACAGTTTTATAATAATGGAATAAATGTTTCTAAAATAAACATGAATTAAATGTAGCTTATGTTAGGTCAATATATGCCAAGTTTTATTGAAAGCAGTATTTAGACATAGAGTTTTTTAGGTTACATTCTTCGGAAACACTGGTGTCCCTGTAGTGGGTCAAGGTAAAATAACAATAGGCACCATCATATCTTTTTTAGATATACAAATGTTGTCAACTTTGAATACCTAGTATAGCTGCTAGGTGGATAATCAAAGGTCTATGCAACCCAAAACAGCCACAAATTCATTACTAATTCAGATGAAACAGGCTGCCTTTCTTGGGGTTTTCTTCCATGATAGTTTTAAGTTACCAAGCTTAGGAGTTTTTTTAGAATGTGATTTTTATATTAAAGATAAATAGAAAAAAAGTCTATAACTCAGGAACTAGTTTCTAGAAATACTAAAAAAATTGAATTTTCCAGACAATAAGACTGCAAGACATGATGACAGAAGCTAAAGATTTGAACTATCATTGGCGTTTCACAAAATTACTTCAACAATCGGTTTTGAATAGTACGTAAGAAAACAAAAGCTGATACCAAAAAACACTTCAAAAACTGCTGTTCCTTGTCCAGATTTATGACTGGTGTAAGTCATCTAGTCAAAGGGGTTTAAGCTTATCATATAGACCACTGTTTCTCAACTGGAGTTATAGCTCTCTGGAAAGCGTTTGCGTTTCTTCAGTAGGCATTGAAGAAAAGGGGAGGCAAGGGAGCGGAGAGACTTTGCAAAAAGCTTCGAAATCACTGTATCTATGAAGGCTTGCCTTGCGATCAGTTGCTGTGTACTTACTGATAGTCCTTTTTATGAATTTTCTGCCCTTTTTCACTTTTCACCGCCGTTCTCCGAGGGAGGGTTTTGTCTGATTCTCTGCTATACCAGGCTTCTACATCTTGAAAGGTCAGTAGTCTCTTGTCGCTTTAAACAAACCAAACGTAGATCATTCTTAATGGTGTCGCTCCACCTTTTGACATCCCCCTCCATGCCTTCACTCCGCTTTTCATATACTCTTCTGATATCTTCCTGTTGGGCAATTCTAGTGGATTGACGTAATGGAAAGGAGATGTAAACTCACAGCTTCATCTGAACTCATCTCATCTTTTCTTCAAAAACGACCTCCTGCTATGTGATAAAGCATCTTGTGTAGTGTATTCATATCTTTGGTTTTCTTCTAGGCTCATTTTAAGACATTGTGTCAACACGCTTCATCCCATTCCTCAATACATTAAGCTGTCTCTCTAGAACTTCTGTCTTTATCACATAGCAGGAGGTCGTCGACAAACAGCGTTGCCCATCGTATGTCTACTTTGATATCATATAATTATATCTTTGATATCATGTAATTACAATGAAAAGTAGTGGGCTAACGGCAGATCCTGTCCACCTTCAATGTTGATGCCATCTGCCTCACCAGATCTTGCAGTTTAATTCTGGGCTAACGGCANCATCTCATCTTTTCTTCAAAAACGACCTCCTGCTATGTGATAAAGCATCTTGTGTAGTGTATTCATATCTTTGGTTTTCTTCTAGGCTCATTTTAAGACATTGTGTCAACACGCTTCATCCCATTCCTCAATACATTAAGCTGTCTCTCTAGAACTTCTGTCTTTATCACATAGCAGGAGGTCGTCGACAAACAGCGTTGCCCATCGTATGTCCACTTTGATATCATATAATTATATCTTTGATATCACGTAATTACAATGAAAAGTAGTGGGCTAGCGGCAGATCCTTGATGCAGTCCACCTTCAATGTTGATGCCATCTGCCTCACCAGATCTTGCGGTTTAATTCTGGTAGTGCTGTTGTTATATACGTCTTTAATGGCATTTATTTATGTTTCTGGAACACCCTCGTACCTCAAACAGTGCCATATTAGTTTTCTAGGGACTGTGTCATAGGCTTTTTCAAGATCAACAAACACCACGAGTAGATGTTTGTTATACTCTCTAAATTTCTCTTGCAATAATCTTAGACAAAACATCGGTTCTGTTGTTTATTTTCTCTTCCGAAATCCACATTGGTTCTTCTTGATAATAACTATCCATGTCAGTCTCACTTCGATCAATCTGTCTATAAGCTTCATGCAATGGCTAAGTAATTTTATCCCACGGTAGCTTCCACAATCCATAAGGTATCCTTTTTGCTGGTAAATTGGAGTTGTTATGCTTTCACGCCAGTCCTGTGGTATGTCATTTCTCATGGCACCTCGCATCACTGTCCCGATACAGGTGGCTCCATTTTGTTTCAGGTGCTTTACTAGGTCGATTGATAATTCGTCTTTTCCAATTGATTTATTAACCTTTATCTCCTTTATCTGGATGCTGTTACTTCCGGTATCGGCACCTGTATTAGTGGGCTCACGGGTAGTTCCTGTTTGTCTTTCTGTGTATTTAATAGCGTGCAAAAATAATTTTTTATCTCTCTTTGGTCTCTTCACCTTAAAAAAGGATATCCCACTCCTCACTTCTAACAAAAGGCAGTTGGTCAATGCCCTTAGATGTCCTGTTTCTGGATTTTTCCAGACGGTGAATTTCTTGGGTACACTTGCAGCTAGCTCCTGTTATAGGTTTTCACTAGCCGCCTCTCTCTCTTATGCAAACTTTACCTTACTGATCTTGTTTATTACCCTAAAATTCTTCCTTGCCTGGTCATCTGTTCTATTTAGCTTCCATGCTTTGTATCCCTCCTTTCTGGTGATTTTGCCTCTTTAACTTATTCATCTTACCATCAAGACTCTTTCTTAATGTATTTCTCTGGAACGGATATTATATGTCCCTGTTCCAGTTACTTTGGGATAGGTTTATTCCCATAACATTTCTAAGTCGCCCTCGAATTTCTTCAACAGATCCCTAAGTTTCTGTACTAAGACTTGCTCCCAATCCTTTTCAGCTTCCACCAATAATTTTCACTTTTCGTTCCCACCTTCTTTGTTTTCTCTTCTCAACGATGAAACCTCTCACTAAGAGACGATGTTGAGAAGCTAAATATTCCCCCAAACTCGTCTTACAATTTTCCACGTAACAAAGAATTTCTCTCTTCACTGCGATGAAGGCGATCAATGTCTGGTTGCACCACTTCGGAAAGTGAAAGTATAAGAGTCACTCTTTGTAAAGAACGTACTTACCCGGACCAGGTCACAAACTCAAAAAAATCTAATATATAAATATATATCTATGCTGATGTTCACTAGTGGCTTGCCCCCGTGCCAAGATTCAAATCCCTCTCTATTCCTATCCACGTGTTCATTTAGGTCATATGCAACAATTAGCTCTTCTGTAACTCTCATGCTATCAGCTACTGATCTGAGTTGACAGCTTAGACTATCAAAACCATCCTAGTTTTTTCCTGATTATAATAAAACTTGCTCATTATCGCATTCTTATTACCTAATTTGTTGGGCGACAAAAAAAAATCAACAAAACTTTGTTTGGAACTGTCAGTTTCATGTTTTCATGATCGTCAGTTAAACATAATGAACATATTTCTCTAGCGTGTCTAGTTATAACTGGAAGAAATTACAAAAGATATAAAATATCCCTCATGGAATTGACATAATTGGTATAATTGAATTTGCAGTAAGAAAAAGACTTGAAAGCACAAACGATTCACCCAATGAATAAGGTTTGCCACATTTTGCAATTAACTTTGCTGTTATGTGATCCACTGATAGGATGAGAAAAGATATTATCCGGATCTTCAACGGTATCAATCTACAAATAGAAATAGCCACTGGACTCCGTTCTGTCAACGTCCTCTGGACCTACTTATGAACTCATTTCGTCCGTACAAGAAATCCAATGACTGCCTTCTCTATGTAAATAAATCTACAAACCAGCCTAAACAGATCCTTAATCAACTACCGAAATCGATTTCCAACAAACTTTCACAAAACTCATCAAACGAAGCAATTTTTAACGAACCAAAAACCGCCTATGAAGATGCATTGAAAAAAAGTGGATACCACAATGCCAAGCTAAATTACAATCCAGACCCGACACACATCAGAAGGAGAAATCAGCCAAAAAACATCATATGGTTTAACCCACCATTTACCAAAAATGTATCTATCAACGTCGCACACAAAGTTCTTAACCTAGTTGATAAACATTTTCCATCATCAAGCCATCTACACAAGCTTTTCAATCGCAACAACAAGAAAGTGAGCTACAGCTGCACTGATAATGTTGGGAAAATCATTAGCTCCCACAATAAAGAACTAGATAAAAATCAGTCATATAAAAATGCGAAGTTAGTGCGCCGGAAGTCCAGAAGAAAGTTTATATTGGGTTGACCGAAAAAGATTTCAAGACAAGATATAACGGACATAAGCAATCATTAAGAAATGAGAAGTACAAAAACAGCACAACTCTTTCATCGTACGTATGGGACCTGAAAGAAAAGAACATCATCCCACCATGAAATGGTCGGTAATAAATCACGCGCAACCCTATTCAGACAATATCGAAAAAGTGCAACCCTTGTTTTCAGGAAAAGTTCGAGATCCTCAATTACGCTAACAGAGAGGAACTGTTGAACAAGCGTAGTGAACCCTTTCCAAAATGTAGATACTTAAATAAATTCCTCTTAGCTAACTATAAATCATAGGACAAGGTGTGATAAAGCAATTAAAAAATCTTTTTATTACTGCATATTCAATTATACCAATTATGTCAATTCCATGAGGGTTATTTTATATCTTTTGTAATTTGTTCTAGTTATAACTAGACACGCTAGAGAAATATGTTCATTATATTTAACTGACGATCGTGAAAACATGAAACTGACAGTTCTAAACTAAGTTTTGTTGATTTTTTTGGTCGTTCATCATATGTTTAATAGTATGTATTTTAGGTTTTGTTGATTCTATTAAATGTATTAACAACTTTAATCATTTGATAGCCTAGTTAACATTCTAAAGGTAGAAATGACCTTTCGAATCCTACTGTTTTCCAAACGCTAGTATTGAATAATGATTTTGGTTGTGTCGATCTAGTCCCATGCCATGCGTCTGTCATCAATTTTTCGAGCAGGAGGTCTACTTTATGACTGGTTATGGTTTCATTAACTCTGACTTCACTGTAGCAGGTACTGTTCCTAGTGCCTTCAGAAGAGTGATGCATCTCCTCATTTTCTGGTGTCCATTATTTCGTTCCTTACCCATCAGGTTGGAATTATTCAAGTTCGTAAGGAGTCTCACATCTCACCTAAATCCCTTGGTTGACTTTCATTTTGTATACTTCTGAAGTATTCTAGACTTCCAATTTTTAAAACCTTGCGATGTTCTTTGTTTCTTTATAAACAGCATTAATCTCAGATATCTTTAAAAGGGTTAAAAAGAATAGTATATCCTCTTCTGGATGAAAAATGCTCCATGCAAAATAGTCCAATAGCTATATGTTTGATGGGGACGTAAAGGTTACATGCTGTATTTTTTGTACGGCCCTTCTAATGCATGTCCTTTTGACAAATTCCCATATTGTTTTTGTTTGTTTCAGAATATTTATTTAGGTGCAGAATACCATCAAATATTTTTCATAGTTTCGGCTTAGTTCGTTTTCCTTTTGCCCATTTTTAGCTTAGTATGGTCCTTTTTCCTTGATAAGCTCCATTTTCTTATTTTGTTGTGATGTCATCTTGCCTGAAGACATCTTTTATGTACCTTTCATGTTAATGAAAAATCTCAAGTTAATGGTAATCTTTTATGCTACGCCTATAAAAAAGTTTTACTTAATAGCAACTTTCGTGCTACAGTTGGGTTTTTATAACAAAAAATATACAGGGGATGCATACAATTTACCTATTTCTTTTATAATGCTCAATAATATCCCATATATTTATATTTATATATTAATAACTTTTATTTTCAGATAAAATGGGTTTTTCCAAGGTTTTTGGCACCAACATGAATATTGACTTTGCTGAGAATTTGGCAAAAGTCCTTATGTCAGCGGATGTTGGGTAAGAACATATATTACTCTAATCTCTTTGAAAAAATATTTTACTGAGAAAACGAATCTTTAAATGTAGAGGAAGACAAGTGAAAAATATAGGTGTACCAGCCTGGAATTGAGTTTCCTTTCTCTCCAAATTTGTTGTGATCAGATATTCCTCCCTTGGGAGAAAGTAGTTTAAGTAGTTGGACTTGTCAGTCAAGGAAGGCAATTCTTCTTGAAGAATGATAATATAATCTGACTTAAAACAAAAAATGGAAAAGCGGGTGAGGGGGGATTAAATGACTTTTATATCTGAGCAGTCTTGTAACCACTGCTTATCTTATAACGTAAGTTGTTCCTCATTGAGAGAGCTTGTCTCAGTGTTTCAGCTTAATAGTTCTGACCAAAATTCCAAGTTAAATTATCACTTCTTTATTTGATTTAATTTGTTTGAGTTAGGATGATGGGGGTAAAAGATCTCAAGATTAACATTATGCCCCAAACAGTACAGGAACACGCACTTTAAAGTACCTACTAAAGAAGCTGTCCTATCACCCGGTACATAACACTGGAGCTGGTATAACCCCATTTAGTAAATAGATCTGGATCGTGCAGTAGTTTTCAATGACGTCTTTCGATGCCATATCAAAATGTATTGTTATGGGTTTATCCTCAGGCTGCCCTATTTTCTTTTTACTGACACCTATGCTGTGGTCCCTTGGATGACATGTGTACCCTGTGATCAAAATATGTCTCTCGTTGAGATTAACTAAACTTTAAATAGGCCTCTGTTACTGAATTGCCTTTGTTAATATTAGGGTTCTGTGCAAAAACTTTCCAGAAGTTGAGTTTTATCATGAGGAGGTTCATCTGGTATTTTCTTTCTTAGTGAATCTGGCTTGAATTCTTCTATCTCAAACAACAATTTTTGTGTATCTGACTCTTCTGTTTAAATAAAAAATGATTGTTTCAGTCTTCATTGGGATGGTCCAGGAGTTCTGGAAAAATAGTTTTTCTTGTGCTCATGATATTTCATATGATAGCATCAAATTTTCTTTTTTGTGCCTCCGGGTGACTTTAGTTCACGTCATTTATTTGTACTTTCTATCGTCCCAAAAAGATGGTACAGCTCTCTTTGATCAGATTGTTGAATAATTGACGAAGTCTTACTATACTAACCAATATTTATTTTTCGTTTTGTATTTAACATTCGCACCATATATATATATATATATATATTTATAAGTTCTCTTTAATATGACTGTGCTTTGAGTTTTGTGGTTCATCCGACGGATTTTGTATATATTGTGTTTTTGCAAGTTGCTTTTCTACATTTTTCAATGCAGAATAAGTGATCTCATGTCTTATTTTCATTAGTTGGTGCTTGATATGGTATAACTTTCATTTTATTTTTCATTAACCTATTGCTCTGCATGTACTAGATGTGAGTCACTGTTTGGGTTGCTTTTACAGTATATATCACCATCAGTATCCTAAATTAACACTATTGGACGAAATTGTTTTTTATCCAGTTTGATTTATGTTGTTGAGAATATCAAAGAACATAAAATGCATATTGTATTTGTTGCTTGCTTGTCAAGATTTTTGTATCAGTGGCTGTAGTATTTGAATATGCTTCTCTACAATTTTGTACATTGGTAACAAATAAATGAATGTGTTTTGAAATTATATTTCAAATGCAAGCAAACTCATTCAAACACCTTCCACAGCTCTCATTGTCTATTTCTATAACACTGGTCAACACGATTTTTCTGGCAAAGGTTTTTAAACGAATTCTAACTAAATTTGGGCTGCGGTTTACGAATATTAAAATTTAGTAAATTATTAGAATTTTATACTGTGAGTAGCACATATTTCTACTAACATACATTATACGCATGGCACGCTTGAACGTTACATAGATTCGTACTACTAAGGTATGGGTGGCGATTGCATCGCTGATGGCGTCCAAAATGACAAGTGACTGATATTAACTAACTGTGACTAATTTTTATAGTTAATCACAATTATATTCAATAATTATGGATATAGAGTCCAGGTAGTGCTTGTTAAGGTATTAAAGAAGGGAGAAAACGTATGGTGGATTTTTGTCTTCTTGTGGATTTTTGATCAAGTTCAGAATATCTGCAATTAAAAATAAACTGGGTTTGCCAGGAGATACTCATAGAATGCCTTTTCACTGGAAAGGCAGATTTCCGTTTTAATTACTAATTGATTTGATTAACTAAGAGGTTGGAATACATAAAGAATATCACTGTACTGCAGTATTTAATTGACATGTCAAGAATGAGACTGCCTAAGATGGGAGAGAGAGAAACGTTTAATCTATTTTCACTGCAACCAATCTGGGAATGAATTGGATAAAGTACCTCTTTGACATGTGTCATAATGTCCAGTGATAATATAATGATAGTTTATGAGAATTAGATGCAGGAGAGACGACAGCATAGGTACAGCAAGTTGAGGACAGTAAGCACTTAAATTGAAATCCATATTTAGGTAGGACAGTACACAGACTACTCTAATGTAAAAACAAGGAGCTTTGCTCCTAAAATAATTATTTGCTCATGTATTAAGGAGGCAATATGCTTTTTTATTAAGAAGGTAATACAAATCGAATTTTTTTAGAGCAAAATACGAATTTCATGATTTAGAAATGGCGATTAAAAACACTTTTTCACTTTTTGTTTGTATACGGTATCACTAATCAACAAACATAAATCATCATGATTATTATTATTATTATTAATGTTAGTCAGGTAGATATATGTCAAATTCTCTTGAGATACCCAATAGCTTGCATCAATAGCAACAAATTTAGTTTTTTTAATTCTTTTATGCGGCTTACACTTTTTTTTAATATGGTGGTAATTTTTTCTACATGCTATATCTGTTATTCAGATAATTTTCACATTGATCTTGAATTTCAGGCTCTTCTCTCTGGGAGCAATATTAAGACGAACACTTAACAAAATATAGCAGTCTCTTGTAAAGCCTAAACGAAACATTACTCTTGTAAAAATGGTGATATTATACTTTACCTTCAAATATATCTTACTTCGTTTTTGTGTCTTGACTACTCTATATTGTTTTCCTTTGAAGGGGGTAGGGGGTGGGGTGTTAAAATATACCTTGAATATTAATTTCTGTCTAAATTTCAATATTCATACAATAAATTTCTAAATTATTCACGACCTCTTCTGTCATACTTCTATCACTTATCACGTTAGCTTTAAGGCAAGATGCTTCTCAGTGTTTTTTTAAATGTGAAAATATTGCATGAAAATGCAATTTCTCGATCGAAGTATAAAGTACAAAATACAAGATGAACAACTCCACATAAGACATTATTTGGTGGAGTTGCATGCAACCATCCCTTAAAGTTATCTCAGATTTGATAATGTTCCAAAGGCCGCGTTTTTAAAACAATTATTAACATTATTAACAATCAATCGTAATTGGCTCTTTACTTAATATCTTTCAAGATTTGATGGATATCTTGAAGGAATATTTTCACCAAAGGCCACCAATGCCCTGTTTGTGGTCCCTAATCCCCCTATAAGTTGTTGAATAACTTTTAATGTGGCCAGCTTTACTTCGAATCTACTATTCTTTTTGAAATTAGCAATAATGCTAGAGTTGTGTCTTGGTTTTCCTTGCGGCTACTATAGCGCCAGTAACTGCTTTGCAAAATACATAATTCGTACTTTTTCTGATCTTTTAGCAATTGGTAGTGAAAAAGTGTTATTAAAGTTAAGATTATTGAGCATAACTCCTTGCTAGTTGGTTTTCACATATTTTCTCATACAGTTGTTTTCTATGGGAAGTGCAGATGGGTCTTTTTTGAAATTCACCTGTTACAAATCCACATTTCTTTGAAAAAAAACTGAATTGGCCTTTGCTTAAAGTACTTGTCGTTGGTCATTTGACTGAATTTGTATAAACCTTTCAATGAGAGGAAAAGCGACTCAACTGATATTAATTTCTTTGTGGATTGAGCCAGATATAATTACAATGTCACTGGGTGCTTACGTCGTCGTATAACTGCGTAGAAACACGGCATTTCGTAGAATGGAATAGTGGTTCGCACCAAAGGACCCCATTTTGTTATTCAGGATTACTAGCAATACTGTTTCTCATCGCTGAGCATTCAACATGCACGACATTTTTGTATTTGTTGTCTGAAAAAGACTGTCATCTAAGTGTTTACCTTGCACAAAAGATGATCATCTTTTTTTAGGACATTGTCTCTCAATTATAATTTCGGCCGAAAGGTAAGCAGTTTTAGTCAGTCTTCCGTTAATAAAGCAGAAATTATCCAGGAGGTTAGCTACCTTCAGAACAAGCTTTTATCTACATCATTAATAATATATTTAAAAATTGACAGTCTATCATCGTTCCTGATACTAATGATCATAATTTAGCCGTATCGCACCCTTTAATACGGCAAGTTTATACTTCTATTGAAGTTGTTAACGGATTTTTTCAAAATTATAGTATTCACTCACAAATCAAACCTTTTAAAGACGTTATATGATGTATTAATCTATTTATTATTCTTAATGATAGCTATATGGCTAAGATTTTATTCTGTTTGGTAGTTACAACTGTAGAAAAAATGTCAAAATTATGAAGTTAAGTAATGACGATTTTTGATGTGCTGAAGAAAGCCTGCTATCATTTCGTACGAGTGAATGAAGAAAGCAAACATTTAATATGAGATGGAAAATTCATCTGAAGCGTAGCGTAGAGGTGGATCAATGTTTTTTTCCTTTTTCAATTTACTTATTAGGATCAACGTAAACAACATTTAAAAAGTCAAGGATCAAATTATAAAACAGTGAAAATCCTTTCAAAAAATTCATTCGTAGAAATGAGAAAAATTCGTGGGAATAACACAGTTAGTTTCATCTTACTTTTTGTCTATCAACTTTAATTTCAAAGCACAGAATTGCATCTAACTGTTCTGGACTGAATAATGACAAGATCTGACCTAAGAAGCTTATGGCCATGGTTACAATCCACGAAAATCATACTTTATGACGAAACTAGACTGCGGAGAAATGTTTAAAGTTTAGATGTCATTGATGGATTTAACTAGAATTCGCACCATGAAAACATCAAGGAAGATTACTAGAGGTATTAACAATCCTGTACAAGCCAAGGAAAACATTAGACAATTCACATAAACATCTCATCCAAGTAAGATATTTAAGGTACAGTCTGAAATCCAACGATGCCCGATTCTTTGAAAAAAGTCCATGGTAACTTTAGCACAGGATAAGTCGATAATCTGTTGTTAATATCACATGCTCACATCAAGAGCAAGTCAACGTACCAATACCTCGGATTTAATTTTACTTGACTTGGTTGATAATTGTCTTTGACAAAAGTGGAAGGAAAATATCGTTGTTATTTAGATCCTTGAAATTTTTCAATTTTTTTGTTTCAGAGATCTGGACAATAATTTAATACAAGAAATACCTCACGAAGGGATTCGCAGGAATTTCACACCTCCGAAGCATGTAGGTATTTGGGAGCAAAAGAAGTTGTTATTTTTCTTACCTTGACTAAGTTCTACTTTATTTTTTAAACGATAGAAAAAAGAGGTTGCCCCGTAAAAACTTTGATTGTCAGGCGCTCTTAATTTCAAATACAAGGTTGAGAAATTAAAAATTCCTATATATATATATATATATAAAATTCCTGATAGCTATTGACCCGAAAAAAATTATTGTTCACTAAAAGTAAGAAATTACGTCTTTTACAGAAAGGTGGTATATTTAACTTTCAAGGTGAATTTCTTGAAAATATATCACAGTGATTTCAGGTGTGGGTTCCAATGTATAAAACATTGTCCCTCGGATTTACTCACAGACATTTTAAATACGAACAGTGCACTTAATGAGCGCAGAGCGTAGAATAGTACCCCTTTCATTTTGGTAATTAACAGACACTAGTGTTCCCAAATTTTAACTAGAAGTGTAGAGTGAGGATTGATCCACCTGGTTTTAATAAAAACCAACTTTATGGGGCCTAGAGTAGACAATATAGCATTTAACAAAATCGTATATACCATATGTTGAATATATAGATAAATTATAGATCAAGTAAAAGTTGCTATTCAGATATCAAAATTAAAGAAATAAATTTGAGTTTAGTACGTCTTTCAGATCGCATCGACAGTACACAAAATGTCTCTTCATTGAAAAATGTACTTTTGTTAATTTATGTATTAAACCAAATTTGTTTTTACTAAGAAAGCCAATCGAGATTATCTATATTGGACTCTGTGGTAGTTTAAAAGTTGAAAATCGTAAAAATAGGTATTGACTAGTCTTGCGGTTAATCATTTATCACGAACAGATTTTTTAGTAATTGAAAAAACAAGTCTGAGGGCATTAAATTTTTTGTGCTAGAAATTAGGTTAGACATAAAATGTGCAATAAAGACTTGTGTTTTTACCACCGTATAAATCGATATTCATCATGTTCGCTGTCTGACAANTTAAACCAAATTTGTTTTTACTAAGAAAGCCAATCGAGATTATCTATATTGGACTCTGTGGTAGTTTAAAAGTTGAAAATCGTAAAAATAGGTATTGACTAGTCTTGCGGTTAATCATTTATCACGAACAGATTTTTTAGTAATTGAAAAAACAAGTCTGAGGGCATTAAATTTTTTGTGCTAAAAATTAGGTTAGACATAAAATGTGCAATAAAGACTTGTGTTTTTACCACCGTATAAATCGATATTCATCATGTTCGCTGTCTGACAAGCAACCAACCAATATTTATCATCATTAAAAAAACATATCTTTATATATTTATGTAAATATCTACGATGTGTCTTTGATTTTTTTATTTACCTACCTATCTTTGTACTGATTTCCCTCCCACTTCTCTTTAATATATGTATATATATATATATATATAATTTGTGTATGATATGTCTTTCTGACCTATCTATTTTCCTATCTATCTATCTATCTATCTATCTATCTATCTATCTATCTATCTATCTATCTATCTATCTATCTATCCATCTATCTATCTATCTATCTATCTGTCTATCTCTCTATCCAATTTTGTTGTAATTTCGAAATTATATTAACTACTTTTGTATTTATCTATAGATATAGTTTATGTATATAATCTTACGTAATTATATATTCAGAAGTAGAGTTATTATCACCATAATTTTTTATGTGGTTGATGCTTTGAACATATTCATTCTGCTACAGTTGCAGTATTCCTAATAAAAACATATGTTTTAACATTCATTTGCATTTATTGGTAAAAATTTATTTTTCAAAACTTGTATCATGACAGAAAAAAGTTCCATATAACTAATAGTTTTACAACATTTGGAAGAACATTACACCTAAAAACATTGATTGTGGATAGGGCAGGAAAAAAGGGTGTTTTTTCCTTTGATTTACTTTGGAAAAAGGTTTTTCGTAAGTTAAGAAAATTGAACTCGTGTTAAATGTTTGACCTCAGTTAACTTTATATGCCCCAAAATCGAGAATCCAAAGATTTAATTTGACAGATTAAGATTCTATTGAGTGACAAAAGGAGAGCATCTTATCCTCCCTTTGAGGTACAGTCAACAAGGAACTTTCTTTTAGGTGGTCACAAAAGTAGTAGTATTTTCTTTGATGTGTATATTTATTGTATTAAAAAAGAGATGAAATATTTCTTTTCTATTTTTACCTCAGCTTGAAAATGTTTGGTACAAAACTACACGTCATAAGTAACAAAGGACATAGCTATGTCGTACATATTATTCCGATTTCTGCTGCAGTTCCGTTTACCAATCTGTTCTTTAATCTCCATATTGAACTTGCAGCTGGTATTTTATCCTGATACTTTACTCTGAGGACCTTGTCTTCTGGCTTTTAATGATAGTATAAATCCTAAGTCACAATACAGCTTCATACAAAGTCAATCTCGTATTATCAATGGNAAGTAGTAGTATTTTCTTTGATGTGTATATTTATTGTATTAAAAAAGAGATGAAATATTTCTTTTCTATTTTTACCTCAGCTTGAAAATGTTTGGTACAAAACTACACGTCATAAGTAACAAAGGACATAGCTATGTCGTACATATTATTCCGATTTCTGCTGCAGTTCCGTTTACCAATCTGTTCTTTAATCTCCATATTGAACTTGCAGCTGGTATTTTATCCTGATACTTTACTCTGAGGACCTTGTCTTCTGGCTTTTAATGATAGTATAAATCCTAAGTCACAATACAGCTTCATACAAAGTCCATCTCGTATTATCAATGGTCCACTTAATAACAGCTGGGTATAATGTGTCTGTTAACCCTATAACCTTACTTACATGATTGTGAAGTTTAATGGAATTACGTAGTAGACCTGTATTTTTACAACCATCTATTGCAACAAACATTTGCTATTTTTTAGTATCTATAGCATCTTTTCTTTTTTCCAGTGCTTTGTTAACAAAAACGTCAAATAGTCACTTTACAATGAAAGAAGTCCCTTTTACAATAAGCTTAATGTATAAGTCAACATCTCTTCCCATATGGTCCCTTTGATATATAAAGTCAAATTAATGAAAATTAATAATAAAAATTTTGTATTTAAATAATTGTTTCCTAAGGCATGAAAAGATTCTAATCTGTTCTGAAATAAATTCTTAACTTTATGATTATGTTGGATGCATCACATGACACAGGGGATTCTCCAAAGCAAATAAATGGACGTTGTTGCTGCCGTGAATCCCAAGTAGATAGGAATGTTTCCAATACATAGAGGCAACGCTAACCTCTGGACTTGCGTACCTCCAAATGTGTTATATAATATGTGACAGAAGGGCTAGCTTGCTAGTAGATACAACTGTGTATGATATATATAAATATGTGTGCATTTGATTTGATCTAAGGACACACGCGTTTCACTATCCCACAGCTCATCAGTATAGATTGGAACCTTTAAATGTTGGCATTCCATACAAAGACCCCCATCAATTGCCATTAAGACAATAACGTGGAACATTGCTGGGCATCGGTAAACTCAGTTGCCAGAGACCTTGTGATGGGCCAGGGTGCTTGAACGACTACAAGAGCAGTGAGCGTCAGATAGTCCCTACGAACAACGTCAGAACTCTCAAGAATGTTCAGCATATATAATCCACGGCTTCCGACTCCCCCCCCCATACACACACACTTCTGGCACACAGCATTCATTTATACAAGTAATGAAAAGGCAGGAGACTGGAATATTTTGACGGGTTTGCAAGAAAAAAGATTTTTTAACACATTTAGAACTGATCCGCTCCTGCTTTGATCCCATTAGACGGTTCACCAACTTTATTTGGGCAAAGAATTAAATAGCATCAAGGGTATAGTTATTTATGCAATACACAGCAAAAGCCATTACTCAAAATATTCTGAGAAAAAAAAAGAGAGAATAGCTAGAATCGGAAGTTGACTTGCCATTCCAAAACTATAGTTAGTTGTCCCTACCTTATGCAACCATTAAAAATTGGTCAAATTTTAAACAAAAAAGTCTGATAAGCCGAACTGTTACCCCTTTGATTTCACGCAAGCAAAAATTTTATTCCTAGGCTGAAAATATGAGTTCAAAATAGCGTGTTTCCTTTTCTTGTTTTCAGTGTTGATCATGCTTAAAACCATCTTGTAGATCTCTTTTAGGCTGTATCCTCTGCTTGCGCCATACAAGTCACTTTGACGTTATGTGAAACCAAGATGCTGCAGTTTGTGAAGCACATTTATTGTCGAAGCAGGAACTACCTACTTTGAACCAGTCAAGCATTGGATAGTATCAAGAATGGTCACATTTTTAGCTACTATGCAAATATCATTGCATTCATCAAGGAGACAGGAAACTTGGCATCTATTGGTGGCACCTTTCTGGTAGTGTTTAGTACAAGAAAAGTAGGCTGCAGTTGTCAAAAAAATCTCCTCATTTTGTTCTTTGGACAATGCTTGATTTTCTGCAACCACGAACTGAGCAATGCAGAGGTCATCCACGCTTTGCTGTTGTTCTCCTATATCACACAAACCCTACTGGCTGTTGCAGGTTTGAAACAGCGCTGATTCTTAGATTTCTCAACAATAAGGGGTCAAAGCTTGTGCCCGTCATCAAGAGGAGGAATCAGAACAAAAATGTTTTCACTGGAAAACTTACTATCATTCGAGTCACTTTTAGCAAAAATGATTTTGTTTAAAATTTCCCAAAGAAAAAGACCTGATACATACAATATCCCTAAAAAAGCGCAGCCAGACATGTTCCAAGCTGTTTATGATATTGATAGTGATGTAGGCTGATGCTGTGACCTAAAATGACGTCGCTTGTCAAGCAAAATAATTTCTGATCAAGCTTGACTTGGATTGCCTCTTTGACCAATTTATTTTATAGAGCTTAAAGAAAGTAACCTTGCACTGTGTACATAATTAATAAAGTTCTATCTGTTGGTCAGGGTAGGTAGTCTTCCTCTTTAAGGAAGGTTAGAAAACAAAGTAATGCATGTTAAACTGTATAAAGGGAGAGGTCGGCTAGGGGAAGGTTTGCATAAAGAAGAGACTATTGTGTATGGGTGAAATACCATTCAGTCAACTTAGAAAAGAAAGCAATGTGTTTTTGTGAAGGGAGAGACAGAGTAATAATCACAGGGAGGTTTAAAAGTAAAGCAATAGGTAAATAGTTTGCACTGCAATCGATTGACGATGAATCAATAATGATAGTAGAAATAATGATTGCTTTCACCAAGCAAAGCCTCTATGAGAAAATCTAGGAGTTATTTGAGAATAGAGAGCAAGTTACACTTATTGTTTGAAAAGGAAAACGGAATTTTATTTAAAGAAGAAGATAAAGCAAGCAATAGAGCAAATTAAATATACAGTCTTAGTGTAATAAAGGACTCGAGAGACTAATGGTAAACAGGTATTACTATCTAGGTACTAAATCAACTATACAAGAAAGTAGAATAGTTCATTCTTTTCTACTCCTTTCTTCTCCGAAGTACCTCGGAATAACACTTGACTGATCTTTAACATATAAAGAGCATCTTCAGAACAACTAAGAGAAAATTCACGCCAGATCAGATTCACTTCGTTGCATTGCAAGCAATCGATGGGATGCTTCATTCGATGTCCTCCAAACTTGTGCTTTGTCGCCCTGCTATTCCACTGCTGAGTACTGTGTCCCTTTTTGGTGTGGTAGATCGCATGTGAAACATCTAGTCTCTGCTCTTAGTGACAGCATGTGCATTATTAGTGGATACACCCGCTCTACACCTCTTCATCTGCTCCCTATTCTCTCAGGGACTGACGAGGAGAGAAAACACCATTCTTAAGACCTACACCAGAGTGTTCAACAGTCCATATCACCTACTCCTCTTCATAGCAACTACTCACAGAGAGGCCCCACAAGGGCTCTCATCCAGACAATCTCTATCCACAGGAATGCAGAACATTGCACGTGACACAAACAGCAGCTCTCCGGATCTATGGACAGTAGGAAAGTGGTAGGACAGCTGGAACAGTACTGAGTGTAGATTGAAGCAGTACATACCAGAGGCGTCAACTGCGCCTCGAAGGCACGATCTGCATCGGGAGCCATGGGCTTTGCTTAATAGACTAAGGACAGACCACGAAAGCTATGCCGACTTCATGTACAGAATCAGTCTAACACAGAGGAATCAGTGCATATGCAAGGAAAGAAAAACACCAGAACACGAGCTATACCACAGAACCATTAGTCTTCAAGGGAAGCTGCAAACTGTGAAGGAAGAGCTTCGACAGTGGCTGCTATCTATAAACTTTGTCTTGTAATATGAATTTCCCTGACACTTGAACAATCATACTTTTAGCTAATACGTATATATATGTGTGTAATCTACTCCAGTTCTACTTTTGCGGTGTTTGCTGAAAATTTCCGATAGATTTGGAAACCAAAGTAGGAAAGCCACTCTCCGTGCCAGTTGTCCACCAAATATTCTACCTAACCGTTGCCAGTAATACCATCAAAAAGAAACAATTCTTACCAATTGCATATTATTGCGTTGACAGCTTGTATAGCTAGTCAAACTACAGTAGATTTTTGCCATCATTTTCAACTAGATTAAAGATGTCACTGTAGTACTTATGAAAAATTGTTTGTAATATGATGAACTGGACATTTCAAATCACTAGGGATGGGAAAAATTGCTCTGTCAGGTGTGTGAATACAGCAAACTTAGATTTGCCAGATACTTAACATAAAAACAAACGGGTATTAAATACAGTTCTCCTTACAAAGGTGATTTGTAAAACTTAAGGTAAAGGACCAATGCAAAGACTTCGTAAAACCCTAACACCCCTAACAGTTGGCTGAATTTGTTAAGAAGTTTTGAAGTAGTTTTAAAGCCTTTGAACACTAAAAAATTTGGCATTGTCTGCACGATAAGTTTTAATGGGGATGATAAATAATTCCAACTGAAGTCATGAATGTGAAGAAAAAGTTAGTTTGATTATGTTGTCATGATAATGGATAACAATGCCTTTAAAAATCAAAGAGTGTGCTGGTCGAGTACAATAACCCAAAAGTTAAATATTCTCTTAAATTTGAAATGACTTGCAATCTCCCAGTTGGGTGCGTAATTGAGTCATCACAATATAGCTGTTTGCCCAACTATCATTGCTCTTCCTGTAACTAGGAGGTTTATCGCCACTGAAATGGAAAGAGAACAACAGGAGACAACGCAAGTCATCCTCTTGAAAACCACTGGGAAAAATTAGTCCTCTTAATCTGGAAACACCATTGTCATACTTCAAAAATTCCAGGACAGCAAATGATACCACAAAGCAGAACAATACGCAAAGACTTGCTTCTAAATTGCACATCACTGCATAACGAAGGATGACGTAAGGTCTGCTGAAATACAAACAACTCAGACTGCCACTGGAGGGGATGGGATTACAAAACAGTGAGTACATTTTGACACAATACTCATAAGAGGACCAAGGTGTTTCGAGAAAGACAAGACAGCGTTGACTGAATCTGCTTTTTCTCACTTAGATTATTGGTGCGAGGAGATACGATGAGAAGATATAAAAAATACAATTACATAGACAGGATAAAAACTTCATAGCAACTAAAGTCCCTTATAAACTATTCAATCTGGACTGGGATATTTGATAGCATTGTCTGTTCCAGACTTACACTCACGGAAACAACAACAACAAAAAACTACTACTACTACTACTACTACTACTACTACTACTACTACTACTTATTATTATTATGATCATTATATTATTAATAATAATAATAATAAAAAAAAATATGATAAGAGGGCGTTAAAATAGGCTTGACAAAATTAGAGGAAGAAAAGAGTCTAAAGGAATCAAAGTGATTGTAAAAAATGAAAGTTTCAACACGCCAGTACGAAAAGCTAAGTCATTTGGGAGCCATTACTATAAACAGAAGGAAAAAAGTACAAGGAAGACTGTAAATGATTGCAAGGTAGGCTAAATCAGGTGCTTCTTTTTGTTCTAATTTTTTATATCTATCAGTTTGGTTGGTTGCTTGTTGATGATAAATGAATTACCCGGATCAAAATCTGTAGGGTTTTCTTATACAGACGGAAAACAAGAGAAAGATGATTTCACCTTTTTGTTTTACCTGAGGTTGCTTATGTTGACTAGATTTTTATCAATATTTGTATTTTATACAAATTTTGAATCATTATTAATGGGCTTCCTCATTTCATATTTTTAGTTCTTTATCAGAAAATCGAATAAAGAAATTGGGAAACAGGATATTTAGCGGTATTCAAAGGGAACTGATTGTGTAAGTTTAATTAAATTTGCATGATAATTTCCTTTATTGCTCTTTCCATTTTAATGTTAGTAGTTTTGATTAAAGTTGGTAGGTTGTAAATCTCAAAAATAAATTTTGCTGAAGAAGCTTAGTAAATTCTGTAGTAGATTTCAATATTCTGTCTGATGTGGTTAAAAATGCAGCTGAAAGTAACTGTTCAATCCTAGGAAGTCTGAGTGAAGGGCTAGCCACATTCAGGAATGATTAAACTAGAAGATTAATTAACAAGTGAATTTAAAGCTTGGGGGCTTGTAAGAAGAATTGTAGTTCTGTCAGTATAAGTAATAGCAAGTATCTGAGATATGGAAGAGCGGAATTTTATATTGATATTTATATCTTGACTCACAAATGTTATCTAACAGACATAGTTGCACAGAGGAACGTATATGAGTGGCTATCATAATATGAGTCTATTACGATGTAAACATTAAATGACTGCTAATAGTAAAATTAATTAATTTATTGATCAACTAATTTACAAATACATCAATCTTTGAAAATTATGTAGAACGGGTAGATTTGGAAGGCACTTAAATATGAAAAGTAGAAAAGTTTGATTGCTCCGAATATTATTCATCTTAGGCTTTCTTCATGTTTCCTTTGCATAAATGGTCATTGCAAACGTTTATTATAAACAGCTACAGCACTCGACGACTTTAAGATAAACTAACAACCAGATGTGCAAAAAAAAGGCTTGCTGGATCCGACAAGATTAAAGACCACAGAACTTCGACCGCCCTAATGCATATCCAGGCCATCGCTACCGTACGAATTTGTAGCGATATTTTATGAGACCTATTTCCATCTGCCCAGTGTAAGCATAAAAGTATAAGATAAATGTGCTCTTATCGATAAAATTTCAATTTTTGAAAGAGTAGACCACAAGGTCCCATATCTTAATCTTCCCGCTCCTCGCTAAGTAAAGAAAGAAATAACTGACGAGGGTACATGTAAAATAATGATGGGAATTAAACGTACCACATTAAACAAAAATTTAGAAAATAAGTAGGTGAGTGTTAGGGCAATGGTATCACAGTAAAAACTGGGTGTCGTAGCGTAATGTATTGTGCCTTATACAGTGCAGGAATCGAAAGAAACCGGCTGAAATATTTCTGATTAATTTACTTTTCATTATTAGTATTTTGTAATCCACCGCCATTGTTTTGCATGTTTCTTTCTGGTGTCTTTAGGTATTAAAAATATTTTGGCTTCATTTGTATGTTCTCAGCTGTAATGTCATAAGCATCACAGAGTACCTAATTAAACAAGAGGGTTTTTTTGTTAAAGTTCCATCTTCAAGGCCCACCATATACTGAAAGTAGTGTAATTAGGTTGTTTTTCCACTAAAATTGGCCGAAGGGCGAAGGATCAGTTTTAAAAGCGATCTTGAGAAATCCAAACAAAAATTAATAGGCATGGGAATAGCACGGATATATTGTATGTGCGCTTGCGATTTGGTGTCAAATGGTCGGTTAAATCAGTTAATGATAGTGCTTGGTACAATAAAAATATGAAGAAGCTGTTGACACCAGTATGACCAGGTGAAGCACAGAATTAAGGTCAGTGAAACAGGAAAGGCTTTTGGAAAATGTTCAAGGAGTATGTTAAAGGAGATAGACAGACATATCCTTGAAGTGTCCTTCTTTTTTTTCACTGTCTCTTCCCCACTGATGGTAAATTTGTCTTACACGGAATATTTCATTTCAAACAGACCGTGTCCAAGTGACAAAACACCTTGACATGACCACTATCGACTGAAGGGAAAAATTGTCCCGAGTGGGCAATTTTGCTGTATCATAGGACAACAAAAAAACCTGAGAGGGAGAAAAAATAGAGAAAAAACACTATCTGAAGCAGAGGAACACCTGAAAAAGTGGCGTGACGCCCTAGAGAGAAGAGGAACAAAAGTAAGCAGAGCAAAAACGGTATACCTTGTCTTGAACAAGAGAGACTAGATTGAAATAAGAATGCAAGGAAAGGAAGTAAAAAAGGTGGAAGATTGTAACAGAGAAGTACCAAAGCAAGTTCTGGCTGAATGGAATGGATTGAGAAAATAAGACGAGTATCGTGTAACAGAAAGTAAAAGAAGTGAAAGGAAAAGTTTTTAAGTCGGCAGTCAGACCAGCATCACCGATTGTAGTTGAGATATGAAAACATATAAAAAACAAGACGTCGAGCTAAAAGTTGCAGGATTCAGAATCCTCCGGTGGTCATTTGGCTTACAAAGTTGAATAGGATTCGGACGAATATGCAAAGAATACACTACACTTTAGGAGACTGGTAGAAATGTAAAGGGAAGCACGGAAATATTACGCGGAGAAAAGAGGAATGTATTAGGAGAAGAATACTGGAGATGGATGTGCCATTGAGAAGAAAGAGAGGAAGTGCAAAGAGAAGATACATGGATGTGATAGCAGAGGATATGACAGCAACAGAAGTACAAGAAGAGGTCGCCGCATTCTGTGGAAAATTGAGTAGATTAATTTGCTGCGGCTTACAGCCGATAATAAAGGAGATAGCCACATGGTGAGAAAATTGAAAAAGATATGGAACATAAAAATAAAATTTATCCCGAGTGTCACTAGGGATTTAAAATCACTTTCAAAGAAATTACCTGACGGGGTAAAAAACTAGGAGCAAAAACACGTTTGTTAGTCAAATAGATAACTGAAACTCCTTGCTAAAATTTACAATAAGTAATAATATAATAATAAAATAATATTTTAGTAATAGATGTCTTCTACAGACAACAACGCTAAAGACAATTGAAAAGCACACACCCAAGCTAGTGGGATAAAGGAGACCCCACAGTTCTCCATGCTGAGGCCACATCTTTTCCCACGAATTGAGTCCCAGCCACTATAATAATAATAATAATAATAATAATAATAATAATAATAATTGTTATGGTATTTTCTGTAACCATTAAAGATAAAACAAAGGTTAATAAAAACTTTGAAAACTACCCTGACTTATAAAAAGAAATGGCCCAATCAGTCCGAAAGTAAAAATATGATTAATTGTATGATTATTTCCCTAAATATAGTGAAAACGATGAAATACTACGACAACGACAACAACAACTTCTACTTCTACTACTACTACTACTACTACTTACTACTACTACTATTACTACTACTACTACTACTACTACTACTACCACTACCACTACTATTGCTACATCTGCTACTACTGCTGCGAATGATGATGATGACAATAACAAAATTAATAATAATAATAATAATAATAATAATAATAATAATAATAATAATAGGCTTGTTCAATGTAGGTTATTTTTTATTTATTAACAGTACATAGCCTCTTGTAAAAATATCGTAATATTGACAATACCTAAACCTCAGTGTCTATGGCACTAGACCCTCTACTGTATTAACGCACTTAGCAAGAAACCCAAGGAAATCAAGGATAAGGTAATGCCCCAATAACCACGATGGTTACTCTAAGATGACACAAAACACAAGTTTTATACAAGATAATTTGTTAATTTTTCAGAGGAATTTTTCAGGACATATGTAACTTTTTATAGGGCTTTTTTCTCCAACTGTCCATAAATTATTAAGGAAAACCAGAATCGTCCAGACAACTTTTCAAACTTGCAAATAGTACAATGAAATTCATTTGAGCACCAATTTATCGTTAAAAGCTGGTTGATCAGTTCTGTTAAGAAATCTATTGGAAACGACTTAGACATAGGAGCTCAGCTACAAATATTTAACTTACTAAGGAAACCTTGAGGACTGAAATCATAAAAGAATACACCTTTCCCGAGATTTTCTTCTGCTGCGTGAAAACGAGGCTGAACTTGCGAAAAAAAAAATCAAAATAAACTATTTCAGCATGGAGGACGCACAGAATCTTATAAAGTTACTGCTGAAAAATGTTGATGAGAAAATCAATATTGTTGTTATGAAAGAAGAAAAGAAATTGAAGTGGGGAAAAGATCTTTTAAACTTGCCATTGTTTACAATAAAAGAGATAGAAAAGCATCGTTTAAAGAGTGGTAAAAGAGGAAAGTCGATAGTAAAAACAATGAACAGGGGCAGAAAATTCAAGGAAGAGGGATATGTTCTGAGAAAAGCTTTGTTCACGAGATTAACAAAACGCTTTTTTTATGTTAAGGGACAATGCAAAGCTAGTATGAAAAGAGAAGTTAGAAGTATGACAGTTGGTTTGAGAAAAGACAATGGAGACGTTTGTGAGGCTAAATGTGATTGTCCGGCTGGGAAATCTGGATACTGTAATCATGTTATGGCTCTTTTATATGAATTAGCAGATTATTCACTGCATCAACTAAAGAAAATTCCTGAGGAAATTGCTTGTACAAGTACATCAAGACGATGGGGTGTACCCTCAGACAATGCCAAGTACCCCCAACCAGTTATGGATATTTATATTCAGAAGCAAGAAAAGTCTAAAGGTGTTACATGTACTCTTTATAATCCCAGAATAAATGTGGAAAATGATAATTTGATTGAACGAACAGCTATAGCACATCTTAATCTGGTTACAAAGGATAAAAGAATTGGATATGGCCATGTAATAAATTATTCTTTGCCAAAAGTATCCACTGCTTATGGTGATTTTTTTACTGGTTCTCCACTGTCACATCAACTAAGTGTATTTGAAGCAAATTTTAATGTTGTTACGAATTTCGACACTTCTTTTATTTCAGCAAATATTAATGTAAATCATCAACATTGCCCTTTACCATTTGATTTGATTTCAAAAGAAAGTGATTATGTTCCTACAGATTGGGACATGTTAAATCACTCAGAATTGCTAACACTGTCTCAGATATTTCCTGAAACCTTAGAGAATTGTAGGATACTAGAGCAAGATACTGTGGGACAAGCCTCAAACAATCTTTGGATAGATGCAAGAAAGAAACGTATAACATCAAGTAATTGTCATAAAATATTTATTCGTCAAAAAAATTTTGAAACTTTGGCTAAAACTTTAATTAAAAAAAAAGACGAGAAGCTATTGCCAAAAATAGTACAAGAAGCATTTAAACATGGACGTGAATATGAACCTGTTGCTCGACAAAAATTTGAACAATACATGAAGTTCACCCTTAAACGAGATATCATAATTCGTGAAACTGGAATAGTAGTTCAACCGTTCCTTTTCTGGCTTGCTGCTAGTCCAGATGGCTTAATCACTGATAGAAATAAAAAATTGCCAGGGCTTATTGAGATTAAATGTCCGAAAATAAAAAGAAATTCAACTGCAAATGAATTAGTTAATGATGAAAAGTTTTATGTTGGAAAAGATTCAAATGGTAGATTATTTCTCAAAAAAAATCACAGTTATGGTTACTACAGCCAAATTCAGTTAGCAATGGGATTGTCACAAATATCATATTGCTATTTCATTGTTTACACATTCAAAGGATTGCTTATTGTTAGGACTGAATTTGATGAACCTTACTTTGCAACATTAGTGGAAAGATTAACTAGATTCTACAAGCAATATTTACTACCATGTTTATAGTTATATACTTATATAATTATATATACATATGTTTTTCAAAGGGAAGGGCGGTATTGATACTGAAATGTTACAGATTTATATATATATATATATATATATATATTTATATATATATATATATATATATATATATATTCTAACTCAGAAAAACTTAGCAATGTTGAGAAAATTCTGTCTTTTAAAAACTGAGAAATGAAACATTTTGTGTGACCTGAAAACTTCAGATAAAAAATGTTGTATTTTTTTTTTTAAAAAAAAAATTGCTTTCACTTCAGTAAAATTTCACAAAATTTGTCTTCTAAGTATCAAATTCCTCCCTTTTGAAATTAATTCATAGTTACCTGTGGTTGAAACTTTGTCAAAGTCCCTAATCTTCTTTTTGAATCAAAGGAGCCATAAAATTACACAATAAACATGAGACTGTCCATATTTGATTAATCGATCCATTTAGTGTTAAAGGAATTTCATTTCTAACTTGTCTAAATTTTTTTACTCTTCTAATGGCTCGCTCGACATGAATCCTCACAGAAGCAATGGTCTGGCTTTCTTTAACTTCATCTTCAGATAATTGTGAACGACCTTCAAGAAATGAAGGTATGTTAAGTTCAACATCCAGTGGTTTCAAAAGGTCTTTAATAGTAAAGCCTCGGTCAGCCATGAGACTGTCTCCTTTTTCCCAAAGAATTGGATTGATTAAGCCGCAACGTTCCACAATTTCTTTGTCTGATATGGAACCTTCATAAAGCTGACTTACAAAAGTAATTGCTCCTGAAGGGGCAATACCAAGCAGTCCTTTATATGTCACATGGCTTTTATAATATGAGTACATGCTACTTTGAGTTGCCAATGATGATGGCCTCTGACAAAAGAGTTCAGTGCAATCAATAATACATCTCGTAGATGGATAAATTTCTTTAAAAACTTTTGGCATAGTTTCCTGGATTTGGGCTTTAGAAGGCCATATAGGTATTGAACCTAAAGTGAAGTACATTAAGTTGATCCATGTTATTATGTACCTTGATGTTGTTGACTTTGATATATCAAAAAGCCAAGATGTGTGATTTAAGCTGAAGCCACCTTTGAGCCACGTGAGTACTAACAGAAGTTGATCCTTAGGTCTAAGCTTCACCTTTGGTCCCTGTTTTTTATTTGTTGGTGATATTAACTTTTCTTTACTTTTTGTTTTTGAGTCATAAAATTTTATGTTGTGACAGTTTTCCTTGACATCTAGTAATATATATAACTCATTGAATGTGGAAATTGTTAAACCAGTTTCAGATTTAAATAACTTTTCATTTTTAGATAAATTCTCATGATTGTAACTATTTGTCTTTAGGTTATCAAGTTCAGTTTTAAGATATATATTTTCATGTTCAAGTTCCTCAATTCTTAACTTCAAACGTTTAATTTCCTTTTCTTTTTCATCTTCCTCGTTTTCATTACTGGTACTTGAACCAGAATCTGTAAAATAATTTTCATCTTCATTTAGCAATCGTTTTTTAGGAGATTTTCTCTTTGAATCTACTACTTCTGGTTTAAAAGAAAATATTTTTGGTACAGTTCCTTTCTTTAAAGTTTTTCTTCCTTGTCCCAAGCTAACTTTGATGTCTTTTGCCTCAAAATGAAATTCACAAAGTACAGTAGTCCTCTTTATTTGAAAATTATCTCCAGTACCTTTCCTTCTATATTGATTTATTATACGTTTCCACTGACGATAAAGCTTAGCATCTTTGGGTAGTGTGAAAAAACCAATGCCAGTTGGATTTATTTTGCTGTCATACGTTCTACTTTTGCAATTTGGCATGCAGCAGTACACTCCCAATCCACCTTTTTCAATTTGTTTTGGTCTAGAGGCAGACGAACCAGCATAATTTTCTGAAGACTCCATTTTTATATTAAGCAATCAATTTCTCATAACACAAGAAACGCCATTTTCTCTTTCAAAGCACTTGCTGGCTGTATGTTTTGATTTTTTCGCAAGTTCCGCCTCGTTTTCATGCAGCGAAAAAAAATCTCGGGAAAGGTGTATTGGTCTAACTGTCTTTCTTTTCCTTGTTCTTAACCTGGCCATTAAGATATGTTGTGTCTTTATCTGTATCGCAGCTTGAGCGGTCTAAATGTATGTTTTGTACAAAAAATACACATGGTGTTTTTGTTATTCCTGAGTTGGTTGCATCAAGATAATATTTACTTGCATGTATCAAATCTTTGTTGAATAATCCTGTCATACAAAATTCTCGAAAGATATCAGTTGATAACACAACTGTATCTCATTTGAACAAGTGTCATCAGTGGCAGCAAAGGCGCCCCGCAGTCTACATTACATGTTACTTAGAATTGTCCTGTTTTGACCCATGGGCAGATGTTTACAGTCTGAGCTACTTAAAGGCAGACACAAAAAGAATTATTACAATTAGCTTGAAGCTCGCCGCTTTTCATAGTTTCAAGTGAAAAACAATATCATCGAGGTCAATATTATTAATATTTGTGCTCTTTTGTTCTCAAATAATCTCTAGACCAGAGACAGAGCAATATTCTTTAAATTGTATTTTTCACCAGCGTGTTAAAGAATAGAAAATCATTAAACTAAATCGTTTTCTCGTACTGTCTTTAGTTTTGCGGAAACAACTTTACTAAAAGACTATACATTGCAGCGTTAAGGACTGGGGATGGGGATGCTGTCAGAAGAAGAGCATTTCTTTAAACACTCATTTTCTTGAATAAATTTTGGCAGATGTCAAGATTGTATGATTAAACAGGAAAACGAGAACAACTTATTAATTTTCATTATTTTGTTTAAAAAAGATACAATAACTAAATAGGAAGTTTGGAATTCAATTTTAAGACATGACAACAGTATTCTGTCGCTTTCACTTTTATCACAAGCAAATATAACCTTCTGTTCCTACCTGGTACCATAAATTCAAAGAAATTGGGACATGTTCTTCACCTTCAGCACAACACAATGATAAATATTTACTCCAAACTCAAGACAGTCTTTCAAAACCCTCCTATTTTGTGATTCAGAAGAAACAAAACCTTAAATGATATCGTGCTAAAATCTGATATATCCTATTCCCCACAAGCTAATTGTGGAAAATCTCTGGTCTGTCAACATTTGTCTTCCTATACAGATATTACTATTACCGGTACCAATATGATATACTGTACCACTGGACGAATTTCTTTTACACAAGGACGAAAATGTTTTTCATCCAAACTTTTATTTGGCTGCATTTACGCGGGTAAACGCAACAAACACAAATTGATTGATATATGCTATGGAACTCGGCAGTCATATCAAAGAATGAGTGTGAAATGAAAACATTAGCTGTAATCTGGTTGGACACTATGATGGTCAATTTTAAAAGTGTCAAGAAATACATTTTGGAGCAATACATTAAAGGTGATTTTGCTGCCTGTGAGCTTGCCGAAGACATAAATTGTCAGACTTTCCACTATTCACCCTTACAACCTCACCTTGTCATTCAGTGATTATGAACAATCTTACGTTTGTTTGTTTTAATTTGTCCAGTAATATCGCACTAGAATTTTTTTGAAGCTGAAAAGGCCCGAAGGATATGTTCTGGTGCAGAAACTGAAGGACTGTTTAGAGAAGTTGGAGAACGAGTCAAGTATTTCTTTTCAAGAAACCTATCCCAACTTAGTTAAAGCAGCCAAAGAGATACTACGAATGTCAGTTCTAGGGAAATATCTCGAGAAAGAGTCCTGCTAGTGGGATGAAGAAGTGAAAGAGTTAGTATTAACAAAGAAGGAGCAATACAAAGCTTGGAAGCTAGATAGATCAGATGATGAGGCAAAGGAAAACTACAGAGAAATCAACATGATTAGTAAGGTTAAAGGTCCAAGAACGAGAGGCGGCAAGTGAAAAAGTATACAGGGAGCGTGCTGAAAATGGATCCACCGCATAACAAAAACCAGAAACAGGAGATCAGAGGGTATTGGCCGACTACCCTTTGTTAGAAGCAAGGAGGGAAAAACCCTTTGTGAAGATGACGAAATTAAAGATAGACGGAGAAAATATTTTGACACACTATTAAACACTTAGAACAACAGAGAAGAACTACTCGAAATTCCAGCAATTCAGTGGCCGATACAAGAAGTGGCAGATAGAGGGGTTAACAGCCAGATACAAAAGACGAAGGGTAATAAATCAACTGCACCGGAGGAACTGGCAATTGACTCCATGAAAGGCCTGGAATGAAGTGGAGCCACTTGGATAAAGGCAGTGGTTCAAAGCATCAGGAGGAATGGAATCTACAGAACTGGCCTGAAAGTGCGACAACCCCGGTCTACCAAGAGAAAGGAGTACCTCTGGAATGTGGAAACATCTGAGGGATAAAGTTACTCAGCCATTGGGTGAAGCACGTGGAGGGAGAGTGATCGAGGCAAGATTGAGAGAGATAGTCACCAGCAAGAAAAGCAAATACGGGTTCCGTAAGGGAAAGACTAAACCAGAAGAAATTGGTTTTGCCTCAGATTGTTACAAGAGAAATTTAGCGAGTACAACAAACCACTACACATGCTGTGCGTATGACTCTGTAACAAGGACCCTTATATGACATTGCTTGAGGTTGAGGAGAGCTTCAGAGGCGTACATAAGCATTGTTCAAGACATGTATGAGAACAGCACCATCAGAGTAAACACCAGTTCAGTGGAAAAGGTAAACATCAACATTGGAGTTGACTTACATTAGGAATTTGTCATTAGCTCACTCCTCTTTGTCATTATTATAGGCAAGGTAACGGAGAATATTAATGAGGACAACCCATGGGCAATGCTGTTTGCCGATGATTTCGTGTTATGCAATGGAGACTGAGAAGTTCTGCAGAGAAGGATTGAGGTGTGGAGAGATAGGATAGAGCGTGTTGGACTGAAGCTGAGCAGGTCAATACAGAGCACTTACCTCCGACGGGGGAGCTATGAAACATTAAAATAAGGAATTACAATTTACACGAGCTAGCAACATTGCAAAAATGTCGAAGTTTAAATTCCTGGGCACCACCATTCAACAAGAAGGACGCTGTCAAAAGGAGGTTGAGATTCGAGTATTTAAGGCTTCCTCCAAGCAGCATATTTTCTCTCATGTTGGGATTTTTACTAAATACAGTGCTCCTGCATTCATTTTGAGATATGAAATCAAATGCTTTGTGCAATAATCATACGGTTCCATAATCATCGTCGTCAACATTTCCTGAAAATTTATCCAAATATGTTTATATCTATTTGAATTATTTTGCACACAATCAGACAAAGAGACAAACAAACGAGCAAACAAATAATGACGAACCCGTATTCCTTGAATTAAAGAGCGACCCCTATTATTCTCACAATTAAAAAAATTACATTTTAACTTAATATTTTTCCATCTCAGAACGATTTTTTCTCACTGTTAACCATTATAGAAGAAGAAAAAAGACCATGTTACCTCTATAATGTTCAATTTAAGTGGGTTCAGAAGAATTAAAACATATTTCCGCAAAGCAAAAAATAAATGTAGGCTTGCTATGGGATATTACTTATTAGGATGTTGGACTATGAACCAAAGAGGATCTCTGAGCCAAACCCTCGATTTTTCCAAAGCCTCAGTCAATGTATAATTTTGGGTTTTTATAATGTAGACTTTAGCATTAGAATACAGATACATATTACATTTATTTTTAAACTGTAGACTTGCTACCTATTTAACGTATGGCTTGGTTTGTTTTCATAGAAATCTCAAAAATGCCAAGAGCAACAAAGAGTATAATTTTGTGTAGATTCTTAATCACCGATGTTCTGTAGAACCATAGTAGATAAATCGAAAAAGAAGAGGAGGATTAAAACATCGATACTGAGATAGTTAAAACAAAAATATTCCCTGGATAATGTCTCATATAACATTATGATTTTTGTAATTTTAAGAACCCTTTTCAATGTAGCATCCTAAAGAATCAAAGATAATAAAGAACTAGGAAAAAACCCAAGGAAAAAGTGTAACAACACAGTCTTTTGAGATTCTTCAACTCTGGCCGCTATCTCAATCTCCTTCAGTCTTTTTTCAATGCCTTTGGTGTTGTTCCTTGCTCTCCAATTATAACTGGGAATATTTTCACTTCTTTGTTCCATATTTTTTTGAGTTTCCTTGATAAGCCTTAATATTTCAATTTTTTTCTCTTTCTTTTTCATCGATCCTGATATCGTATGTAACAGCAAAGTTTATAATCTGGCTTCTTTTTTCTTGTCAACTATAATCATATCGGGTCTTCTTGCTTGAACATGATCTGTTGGTATTGAAAAGTCCCATAAGATCTTATCCTTTCATTTTTGAATACAGGCTGTGGTTCACTTTCATACCATTTTTCTTTCGTTTCATGACCGTATTTCCTGCATATCTCCTAATGTACCTTTTTTCCTACCCTGTGTTTATACTCCTTTTGTGCCATTTTATTACATTCACTTAAGACGTGATTGATGCTTTCATAAGTTTTACCACACATCCTACATTTACTTTCTTGTTGGGTCTTATCAATTTTTGCTTTCACTAAATTTGTTTTCACTCCCTGTCCTTGGGCTGTCATAATGAGTATCTCGGTTTCTCTCTTCAGGTCTCCTTCTTTCAGCCACAATCATTGATATTTATCCGCCACATCCTCAGTTTGTCTGATGAACTGGCCATACAACACATTCTTTTTCCAGTTGCTTTTTTTGTTGTATCCTCCTTCTTTTAATCTTTCTTCCTTTTTCAGCATCCTTATACTCAGTATCACCTTTAGCTGCAAATAACAGTTTCTCACTGCTGTTTTCGACTTATCTTTTTAGGCCAATTATGGAAAGATTAAGAATATCTTTAACGCTCATGAGACCCCTTCCCCCATCTTTCCTGGGTATGTATAACCTATCAATATTCCTTTCTGGTTGGAGTGCCTTGTGCATAGTTCAGAGATTTCTTGTTCTTCGATCCATCTCTTGAAGTTCTGTCTTTTTGCAGTAGAGAAAAGCGGCCGAGTATCTCAATCCCTGAAATATAAGTCTTTTAATCTTAATCTCTCCTAATGATTCATTACCACATATCAACTTAATCCTTACATCTATAAGGAGAATGCTAATCACTTCTTTTCATTTAAAAATAATCAGTTTTCTCAGTAACTGACTCTCAAGTAATATGTGTTACCCAATCTGACAAGTTGTGTTGGTTTAATTGCTTTTCTTGCGTTATGTAGAAATCAAATATTATTTTTTAGGTTGCCATTGTAATAACTTTTACATTTACAAGAGCTCAAAAAATTCCTTCCTTGATTTGTTGTTTTAAATCCAGTTACTGTTTTTTTTTACCAATTTTAACACTCATTGCGTAGGGAATAACTTAACACTGATAGTTACCAATGGTGACATTTACCCCTTCAACAATTTCTCCATCACAGCACTCCACTGCATTTAGCCCATGTACCATTCACCCCCACGACAGTTACCCCGGGTGACATTCAGCTCCAAGGAAAATTACCTCCAGAAAATTAAATATTAAGGAAGCTGTATTATTCCAAATACTGACTCATTGAGAAATTGTATTTTGTATCTCCAAAGGAATTTTGTTACACGAGTTCATAAAATCCAACTTCGGATCCCCTTAGTAGGGGGTTGTTAGAAACAACTCTGAAAACTAGTTACTCTTGGAGAGCTTAATTGTAAAGGGGCCTTTGTGACGCATTTTAACATAACATCAAATTACTTAGTCATATGTTCAACTGTGAAGATGCGCACCTGAATAAATTGGTTCCCATCCATTTAGTCTCTTTTAAGCACCAACTGGACACTAAACTTCGCATAAAAACTCTATCGTGGCGGGTTATGCCAATCGTCAACCTATTGACTTTTTGGGGGCTTTAACCTACACTATAGCATGATACATACTGTATCTTTCGTAGAAGTTTTATGTTATGTCTATTTTTTCTAACATTTGCTTGTACAGAAAAGATTGCCTTCTTTGCTCTGATATTAGATTAAAGTCTTTGACTTGCAAAGCGTAAAAACAGTCCCACAAACTGGGAAGAACCAATGGGAAGTTTGGTCCCACTCCACTCAAAACTGAAATCCCGATAAGATCAATAGGAAGCACTGTGGGTAAATGTTGCTGGTGTTAGTGTCAGATCAACGCTTACAGCATCTGAGCTGTAACAAGTAACTTTGAGCCAACTGGTAAACTGTAATGACGGGAACATAAAACTAGTGACCAGTAACTAGCAATATTTTCTTCTGGCTGGCAAATGGTAAAGCATATTTAGTTCATGAGACAAAACGACTTCGGCTGTTTACTGCAAGAAATTTAATTATGGTCACAGTACTGAAAGGATTTTATTAAAACTCAACTTTTGCGGAATGAAAGATGTTTAGGAGTAAAAGCGAAAACTTTATATTTATTTCTAGGATGTTTTAGAAATATTTTATAGTAAGTTAAGATACAAGACAAAAATGTCAAATAAATGTGTACACACTTTTGAGATAGTTTTTCAGCTAAGATAAGTTCGAATCGAAGTGTGGCTGAACATATTTCAGCAGTGATACAAAGCTCACCAAGAAGCAGTTTCTTACAAAAACGTATAGTAACAGAACTTATTTTTTTTGTTTATTAACCCCTCATTTTCTTATGCTCATTGATACATAACATGCTCTACTGGAGTGTGGCTTCAAATCCTCGTTAATTCAAGGAAGCAAATATTGATTGAAGATTCGTGACAACCGGTGGAAGACGGCAAACAGCATAAATCGTGCTTATTGAGAAATTAATTTATTACATCACGGTAAAACAAGGCTGCCCACGCAATTCTGGAATATGCAAAAACAAAGTCTCTAACTACTGACATTCCATAAATTCGAGAACTATTACGCAAGGAACAAGCGTCACTGGTTTGTAAACGGACAATAAATGCAAGTTCGGTTTCGACAGAACCGTGTTGTTAGAAGCTATCAGGAAAATCAATTATGAAATAGCATCTTTAATAAAGGCTTAATTAAATGAAAATAAAGACTAACTAGTAAGATAGAGCTGATAGTTAGACGTAATAACCAACCGGATATTTCCTATCTAGTTACTAGTAAAAAGCAAAGGTTAGGCCATTAATAACATGCAGCTACCACTAATTCCTTGGGTACGCAGCGGGGGTTGGCTTTCACAGACAACCAATAACCTGCAAGGAGGTGTGAGGCGCTCCTTCCCTGCGCAGTCTTGGGGTAGACCTTGAGCAAGTCGAGCAACCCCAAAGCTCCCCTACCAGGGTAACGGTGAAGTTGAGGGCAGCAGCTCAATGGATGATGCATTAGGCGGATGAATCCCTAGATCGTGACCAACGGCTGATGCATCAGGCGGTCAGGCGGAAGATCCGACAAACAGGACAACGGCTGGGCGCATCCCCTAACTGTAGGGACTGCGGTGGTAGAAAGGACGTTGGGGGCCCTACTAGCACTACAAACACCTCCAGACTACTTCTTTCGTCATGACTACGACACAAAGAAATCCATACCACATCGTCCGTCGCGTGGGTAAACAAGGGACGCGTTGCACAGTAGGCGACCAGGCTGGCAATGACAAATTGGTTACTGGAAGAACACAACTGAGGAAGCCTCTTAATATTGGAACATGGAACGTCAGAAAGATGAAAGAACCTGGAAAGCTGAAGATAGTGTGCGATGAGATGGACCGATGCAACATTCAAATCTTGGGCATCTGTGAGACAAACTGGAGAGGGAAAGGAAGTTTTAGATCAGAAAGGAAAACTATTTGTTTTTCAGGTAAGGAGGAAGGCGAAGGATACAGTCACGGAGTGGGAGTCATTATATCAGAGGCAGTATCCAAGTCCATCATAGGATATAGCCCAATTAGTGACC
>RDPX01000013.1:4049086-4227626 GCA_003991215.1 Morbakka virulenta | reverse complement strand
AGATGGAAGAATTAGACAGCGAACCTGTACCATTGCTAGAAGAGATCAGGGAAGCCATCAAAGAGCTAAAGGAAGGCAAGAGCGCAGGAGATGATGAAATTACTGCAGAGTTGATAAGGAATTCTGGGAAAGCAGGCGTCTTGTTCTATCACAGACTTTGCACCAAGATTTGGGAAGAAAAGCAATGGCCACAAGACTGGTTGAATTCGGTTTTTATACCCATACCAAAGAAAGGAGATACATTACAATGTTGCAATAACAGAACAATTGCATTGATCAGTCACAGTAGCAAAACCATCTTGAAAGTAGTTGCAAAAAGACTAAAGTTGACACTGGATCATGAAGTGGCAGAGGAACAAGCGGCTTACCGACCAGGCAGAGGAACGAGAAATCAAATCCTTAACCTGAAGATGGTTATAGAAAAGAATAGAGAAAGAAATAGGGACATCTTCCTATGCTTCATTGATTACTCTAAAGCTTTTGATATGGTTTCGCATGACAGGCTATGGACAAACATGAAACAAATCGGTATCCCTGTACATATCATCCAACTGCTGATGGGATTGTACGAAAACCAGAAAGCAAAGGTGCGCACGACCTATGGAGATTCTGAATGGTTCCCAATCGAAAAGGGGGTACGACAAGGATGCGTAATCTCCCCACACCTATTCAACATATATTCAGAGTGCATTATGAGAGAAGCACTAGAAGGATATGAAGGCAGTGTGAAAGTAGGGGGCAGGACTATCTCCAACCTCAGATATGCTGATGATGTAGTTTTGATAGGAAGCACAATGGAGGAGCTACAAGAACTGGTAGATAGAGTAAAAGAAGCCTCAGAAAATGCTGGACTATCACTAAATGCAAAGAAGACAAAAGTGCTGAAAATCATGAGCCAAAACACCAGGAATGAACACAGCATTTTTGTAAATGGACAACCACTGGAAAATGTCAATCAAATGACCTACTTGGGAGCACTCTTCACCAATGACTACAATGACACCCCAGAGATAAGAAAGCGCATTGCTGTAGCCAAAAATGCAACATCAGCTCTCACAACGGTCTGGAGAGATAGATCGATATCCAAGAAGACGAAAAAGAGACTGCTGAATACACTAGTCTTCCCCATCGCAACCTATGGTAGTGAAACGTGGATTCTGAAGAAAAGCGACAGGATAAGACTCAGAAATTTTGAGATGTGGTGTTACAGGAGAGCCTTGAGGATAAGTTGGACAGAGAGAGTAACTAATGAGGAAGTTTTGCGCAGAATAGAATGCGACAAGCGTCTTTCACAGACTTTAGTGAACCGGAGACTGTCATACCTGGGACACGTACTAAGGAGCGAGACACTGGAGAAAACGCTAATCATGGGTATGGTCTACGGGTCTAGGAAAAAGGGCAGGCCAAGAACAAGGTACATGGAGAACATCAAAGAAGAATCTGGACTAACTGTCATCCAGGCGTACAGGGCAGCACAAGACCGGGTTAAGTGGAGAGCCATGACGAAAGAAGCCACGGCGACTCAACCATGAGCCTTCCGTCCATGATGACCACTAATTCCAAGTCAAAAGTTTTCCGTATACAGTAACTATGTACTAACTACTTACAAATGGCGACTAAGATCTGGCAAATGATAAGTAAAAACTAATAACTGAAAACGGTCCAAATAAAGGCAATCTCATTTGAATACGTATTAAATTGGAAAAAGTTAAAAGAAAAGAGTAATCAATATCTAGCAATTAATATCTAACATAAGATAAAAACAACTAGCAACTGGCAACCAAGAAAAATCGAAGCAAAACATATTTTCTATTGATAATGATTGTATTTAGTTCTATTTTTACAACTTGTCAAACTAAAAAGATACTTTGCTGTCGCACATGTATTCCCATAATTGTTTGAGATAGTATGACTTAATTTGAATGGTTTTAAATAGGGCAAAAAAACATTCAGAACCAAATGATACTGATAAAAGAGACAATAAATGTCCACACCAACAGGCGTGGAACCTGTCCTTGCATGGAGCATTCATAAAAATTTATTGTTTTTGCTCTCAAAGTCCATTTTTCGGAATTTGTAGGTACCACAACCACGGAAGTCTAAAATTTTTTTTGAAAATGGATAAACGAAACCTGCTTTTGAAAGTCTTAATTTATGCTATGTTTTGAATCGTGCGCTCTAATGGATTGTCTTAGCGCTTCTTGCTCGTCTGAATATTGGCTAGGCACTTGCTGTAGTAATGCTTACAGTATTACCAGAATGTTTCAGTTGAAATCTGCAATAGAAGATAACGAAATGCCCCCTTTTCAGGTTTTTTCACCCAAGCAATAGGAGAAGTATCAATTTCGGTTTTAAAATAATACTCCTCGCTCGGTCGGACTAATAAATATGGAATTCAGATCATAATCAGAGACGCAGAAAAAATGCATATCAGCTCTATTTCCCGACTAAGACCGAATACTACTAGAACCCACATTGTTCTAGCATACTCCTTTCAGTATAGTTTGTACTTTCATATGGACAATCTGGTACTGGCTAAAGTTTTAATTCTGAATCTGAATCCAATGGAAAGAATTACAAAAAAATTCTAACTAAGGACTTGTTTAAAAATAGTTTAATGATCGGGTTTGTCTCCACCAATATTTGATTTTGGCTTTCTACTAAGGTGTTCAAGAGAAATTCTTTTAGGATGACTATACATAAAACTAAGACTACAGTTGAGTGACAAATTAATTGCGTATTGCAAAAATTAAAATTAGTTACAGCAGTGGATTACAGCTACAGAAAATATGAGATAGTTTATTCAAAGAAAAAAGGGATGTTGGTAGTCGGTGTGTTGGGAAGTTGCATTCTGCAACAATAGATTGTGTGATTATATTAAATATTTAAATATTTCTGACGTTGTCATTCTTCAAGCTAAATAGATTCCTCTCTTAATTGCTCAGGATGGGATATATATATGTTGGCCCTAATAATGTCACAATAAAAAATAATACGTTAAATTCAAATCCTGCAATCTGCACCGGTGGCATAATGCACACTAACATGGAATACCAAATACCTACAACTGTCCTCGTCAACTACACTATTCCTCTTTTCGTTAGCCCTGCCCTCCAAACATCTTCCTTACGCCGCATTCCATTCGTTTAGGGCGTTTTTTCTTTCCAATAAGCGCATCATTTATTGTTGATTGGAATATTATCGCGTATGCACTTTAATTTTATTAACCAAATTGATTAATGATAATTCGGTGATTGTATTAGATCCTAAATTATGACAAGGTCTGAAAGTACGATGTCAGATATTAAGTCACATTATTTGACAAAAGTGTTCCTGTGAGAGGATTTTTTGTTCGGTTCTCTCCCACCAAAAGCTTAGCCAATTAAATTATACTTCATATTTTCATTTAGGATTATACTTCTTTACCCTCCTTTGCATAAGAGCCAGAATGAAGAATGGCTCACTCAAGAATCTTCTGTCTTTTCTTGGGGCTTTCTTTTCTTGATTTTCTCCAGTAAAAATAGAATCTTTAGGTTTTGCGTTTAGGTTTTGCCTATGAACTAGGATTTTTTGTATGCGGAAGTTTGCCTATACTTTGCGCGAAGTTTTGGATAAACTCCGCGCAAAGTATAGGCAAATATAAGGATGGACGTGGGAAATCTTATAAAAATCCGAAAAAAATCCAATTTGCTGGCGCTTGTAACAACGTTCTACTAGTATCCAGAGCGTGAAAAATAATTTAGACAGTTCTTCACGACAAAGAGAGACTCGTCATTGATTTATTGCAACATCGCTGATTTGATGAAATCAGTGTGGATGGACTATGTTACTGCAGAATGGAGACTTTTCATCGACCCGTCCAGCAGAAGTTTCAAGGCAATTCTCCTTCTTATTGAAATAAATACTCTTTGATTCCAATTGGTCATTCTGTGCGAATGAAAGAAACCCACAATAAGATGGATCATTTGCGGTCTGCTCTGAACTACCATAAGCATGTTTGGTTGATCTGTGGAGATCTTAAGGTTGTTAAATTGGTTTTAGGACTACAGGGTGAGCACACAAGTATTCATGCTTTCTGTGTTTGGGGCAGTCGGGCTGATGATCAACATTATATCAGACAAGAATGGCCGCCAAGACAAAGGTTGGAAACTGGTTTGTACAATGTTTAGTCTTGCTCTCTTGTTGAACGAAACAAGATATTACTTCCACCCTTACATATCCAACTAGGTGTTATGTAGACCTTTGTAAAGTCAATAGACAGGTAAGGCAGAGGGCTTACTTGCCTTCAGCAGAAGTTTTCCTGGATGAGCTTTGAAAAGCTTAAGGCTGCCATTTTTGATGGGTTTCAGATACTGGAACTCATAAAGGACTCAATGTTCGATGATGCACTGGGTGCAGTTCAGCTGTCTGCTTGGCTGTCGCTTAAGTCAGTGATTAGAACCTTTCTTGTAAACAACCAGAGTGCCGGATATGAGAAGCAAGTCGATGAGCTCCTGAAGAAGTTTCGAAAATTGGGAGCTCTCATGTCAGTCAAAATGCACTATCTACGATCCCACTTAGACTATTTCCCTCAGAACTGTGGATACTTAAATGAGGAACAGGAAGAGCGTTTCCACCAGGGCATTGGTGTCATGGAAGAACGCTAACAATGTCGGTGGGATGTGAACTTTCTTGCGGACTATTGTTGGTGTTTGAAAGGAGATGTGGTGGCTACTCAATGTTAAAAGGCCCTTTATCCATGATTAGCTTTTGTGTAATGTATAATCCTTATTTTCTGAAGTTTATTAGATAAAATGCATGCTTTTTGTGAAGCACTAAATCCAAAATTAAAGGTAGCACTAAATAGCACTAAAGGGCGTTAATAACAGTTCTTTTACGACCTGGTATCTCAAAACCTTGGCCTGATTGGATAAAATAATTTTTGGATTTTGCATAACAAACAACCTTAGTATCAGCTTTCACATATTTGACCCTTAAAACTTCGCAGACCAGTGAAATCAATTGATCACAAACTCTTGAGGAAATGTAACTGTCAAAATTTAATAAGTGGGATTAATGGGATAAAAGAATGGATGGGTCATAACAAGTCTTGAAAAATAATAAGGTTTGGGACAACCTGAAAGTAAGCAAACTTAATGGGGGTTACAGTGGAAATATAAGATATCCCCAGATTTTCAATGTAACTCGCGAGAGGCTAAACACTCCTCTTGAAATTGTACTTTGATTTGTTTGAAAGAAAAGCATTTACGGGGATTTTTAGGACTTTTATTCAACACAAAGTAATTCCTTTGTGGTGGAGTACGAGATTTTTAGAATGACATTGCCTCTCAGTTCCGTTTATTCAAACAGACCGACTAGAAATCATTTGATCACTTCTATTATCGTATTATTCTGACCGCTTGTTATTTTCTAGTATAAATTTCTAGTAGTTTATTCTCTGTCAGAATAATTTAGACTGTTTTATTATTATTGTATGGAAGAATATAAAGAATGAGATGAAATGGGCGTTGTTTACAAAGATACATGAATGACAAAAGAACCATAGACAACCTTTGTCGTTTTCAGCTCATTCTTGAATGAAACCATCAATCGCACCAATGATATAATTTTGACTTGCAAACATAGAAATAAACCAAACTAACTTTGATGACAATATGGTAAAGTAGCTGTGAGTGCTTCTGTGCAAAGGTAAACAAATGGGAGTTTCATGATTTATTCTGCGTAGCCTACTATCTTAAGGTAAATAAATTAGAATCACATGTAAAAAAGTCTTCTGCGCATGTTAACGGTCCTTTTTCATCATGTTTTCTATTGTTTTCTTCTTAGGCTATGCGCTGCACACAATGGCTTGCTGTCTAAGTTGATTAGGTCATTTTTTGTTGTTAAAATGGCGGCAGGGGTCAAATGCAGGAAATCAACTTAATGTTGCTTTACGCCATTCTATACACCTTTGGTTACAGGATACCCAAGCTATATAAAGAGTGCATGATAAGTATCATACATGTTTTTTCCCCCACAGAGTTGTATAGAAAACTGCGCACATAAAATGTTTAGAGAGATATTTACGAAGGATTAAGTTGGTTTTTAGATGCTACTAACCAAAAGGTATAAAATAGAAGTTTTTTTCCAGTCAATTAATTCTTATGCAGTTGTGCTATGGTGAAACAACAAGAAGATATGTACAGTTAAATATTTTTTTAACAAAGTACGAAAGGTACCATTCCTACAGCGAGTAAAAAAGTTACATATTATCATATTTTTACTTTAGATATCTCGAAGCTAATCAGATTTCATCTAGAAGTAAAAAAGTATTCAATGGATTTACAAAGCTTCGTTTTTTGTAAGTATATTACCGTGATATATATATATTACCTTTTTTTCTTTCATTCATGAATGTGTATTAATATCATCTTTTTACCTATAATTCTACTTGATTTGACATTTCAGTGTTCCGACATAACAAAATACATTTATCTGAGTGCTATGACCTTTCAAACATTTCTAGAAAGAAGGAAGATTAATTTATCTATTTAAAGTGCATTTTAGAAGAAGGCTGCCTCTTCAAATATTCGTTTCCTTAATGCTGGTCTTCAAATGAAATTGTTGTGTCGAGTCAAGTTTCTTCGGAAGATATTTTAGATTGGTAGCCTCAAAGTCTCTCTCTGAAGAACAGTGAGAAAAACAGAAAAAGTTACTATAGATAGCTGAGAACGTAGTTTGCATTGATATTATATCGCCTTTATAAAAACGTGTTTACTTCGGCAGGTCAACTGATCACCAAGTAAACTTTAAGATTTTGTTTTCTTCTCACTTGATGGGGTCTCGTTTTCAAGACAACTCCTGTAGTCATGAAATAGCTTAATTGTCATTCATCTTGGGTTATCTGCCTTGAAATTTAAATAAAATTATTCCAATATGGCCAGTAAATAACCTTAATTAGTAGTTAAGTTGACTGGTATTACTATATGTTGCCAGAATTTCCACTATTGCCTATGAACTAACCAATTTATTGAAAAACTCCTATTAGTTTTTTTGCAAAGAAATAATGAATTCCAAAACAACAGAAAAAAAACCCACAAAAAAGTTTCAATTTTTAGACACAACATGACAATATTCAATAATTAGAAAGGTAGTTGGTCTACATTTTTTTACTGAAAAAGCAATATTTAAATATCATTTCACTTAAAGTAGCTGGTAATTACCCGTATGAGATAGGAGCTTTTGAATGACCTACTTGTTCCCTGGTGCATCTTCTTCCCTTTTCCGTGGAGAATAGTTTGACGACAGGAGGTCTCCACCTGGGTAAATATTCTTCCATTTTACACCCTTTTGTGCAATCATTTCAAATATTTTAAACCCGAAACAAATGTGACATTTTGTATCCTTACCCCTCGAAGGAAAAAATGGCTCTTAGATATCCTGTGTGTAAAAAAGTTGTACCTGTAGCAACGATTTCCTTAATTTTTTTTCGTCCAGAAATTTTTTATTTTAACTATTTTTATTAAAAAATTTGTGAAATACACAGTGAAACTACGAATGTTGTGATATTTGTAAGGACATATCACTAAAAGTTGTTATTTTATCATGTATTAAATATTTTGTTGACTTTTGTGAAAATTTACCTATGTGAACATCCTTTTCTGTATGTTTTCCTATTGTTGAGGGCAGGTAAAATGTAGAGAATTGAAATAAAGCGATGACGAAGACTTCTCCAAGCAGGTTTTGCTTTTATTCCGGCACACATTTTTAAACTATTGAAATCTCTTTAAAAATAGAAACATAAATATTTAATATTTCACTGAAATATGGTATCTATAACACTGACTCTTTGTTATTGCTTAACGATGGTAAATTTTGTGTCTTATGAATGTAAAATCCTTTAAAAGCAGTGACATTTGCTGACGAGCATGATCGTTTTGTCGATACGTAATAGTTGAGAGAGCCATTTAAACTGAACTGAGCTAAACTAGACATCAAGAGGTACAGTGAACCACCAAGGATACTGGAGCTTACCCCTTGAAGTGACAGTTGGGTAATTAAATCAAAGACTTTGGTAGTAGGTAACTACATATTATTTCTAATTATTATTTTTCAGAACATTAAAAAATAACCTGCTAACAGAAATTCCAAAGGATACTTTCAATGGTATTCATGGACTTTTTCTCCTGTAAGTAATTTTGAAAGTTTTAATTTTGATTATATTGCTTTGTCTATATATAAATATAAATATATATATATATATATATATATATATACTCAATCTGCAGACAGTACTGTTTCGCCCTTTGTGGGCTCGTCAGTGCAGCACAGAGCTTCTGAGAAATAACTCACTGGCCATGTTGCCGGAGCAAACACAGCTTAAAGAGTTATTGTGGGATCCTGCCAGAGTGCTCAAACTACGCACGCGCAGTGAGCATTGCATTACGCTAACAACAGGTTCACATCTATAAATAATAATATATAAATATAATATACACTTATTTCTCTTTGTGTGCGTGTGTGCTGGCCTCTTTCTTTCTACATATTTGCATTTCCCTTTGTTTTTTTACGTTATAGTTTGTAAACTGTAAGCAAAAGTAGAAAAGAGGACAAAAATAAACAGAATATCATCATCAAGTTGAGAGAGAGCAAGAGAGAGCAAGCATGCCTCTCCTCTTGTACTCAGCTTTCTCCTCTATCAAAGCTGATAGGCGTATAGGAATGCAATAAAAATAGTTGTTCTGCGTACATGCTGGTTTCTCTTGTGAAGGAGTGTCCACAAAGCTTTGCCTACCAGTTCTTTTTTAAAATGGCAAGAGAAATCGGCTAGGCATAAACTCCTCTCTCTAATGGTGGACATGGCCAACGGAATTTAAAACAGAGCCTTTTCTATGTGCGGTGCCAGCTCTAACTGATCTTCAACAGTGCTTGTAGAACAGGGTTTATCTATTAACAGTTCCGATTTCTATTGAGTTCACAATATAGAACTACATTTGAATTAAGATTCAACAGCAGCTTAAAAGGAATCTCTTTTATTTTGCAGGCATTGCAGCCTTTTACAATTAAGTCTGTCAAGAACACTCAGTCTTCCCTTTGTGATTCTGTTTTTCTCATTTGGTTTAATGTATATTGGTGCCAAGGTAGACTAATTCATCTATTTGCTTAATTTATATTCATCCACATATTTTTTCCTCTCTCTCTCTTGGTAATGTATAATACATTTTTTTTCCAGAAAGTAATTAAAATAAATTTTTTTTGCAAAGCAAATTCGAATTTGCATTTTGCAGTCATGTGTCAAGAGAAATATATTGTTACATTAATCACAATTCATAAATTTTCTCTGCCTGACAGGTGGATAAAGATAATTAAAAAAGGAATTTTTAAAACTGAGTTCTGTTCTTTGTTATCTGAGAGAACGTAGTTTTAGTTGCACTTTGTTATTTAATACCAACCCGTTATTACAAATAGAAAGCTACCTCTCCTTTTCTTTTTCATTTCAATTTCAAAAGATCTGGCCTTAAATAAGATACAACGTCTTGATAAGAGCTCTTTCAGTGGATTACAAAGTTTAGATAAATTGTAAGTATGATATTTTGATCAACGCTATGAAAGACGAGCAGCAGCTATGCCTTAAATTCCTTTGAAAACTAACGAAAAACCCCGTATTTGGTCCCAAGATTATTTGCTTATAGTTTCCTGTTAAGGTTTTAATGTTGTTGTTGCATACCGACCTAAAATATACGTAGATAAAACAGTCATTTGTAAAAATAAACAAAGAAACAGAAAATATACTAAAAATATTACTTCTACTTAAAAATATTTTTACAGTTTTACAATATATTTGTTCAAAAAACAGTACACAAAATGGTAGAAAAAGAAAGGGTGAGTAAGAGTCAGTGACAGGAAGAGAAGGAAAAGAGAAGGAGACCTTAGAAGGATACACATCCTTACAACTCGACCGATGATATTGCATGGCCCTAATTTTGTATCTCTCTACTTCAAAATCCCTTTTTAAACTTCAGCGAGTTAAGCAAGTGAAGTTTTAACAGCACATTGAAGTTAAAAAATAAAAGTTGTTACTTAAATACACTTACTTAAATAAACTTGTTTATGAAAAACTAGGAAAGACATCATATGCAGTTTTGTGCCACTCAATATTGAAAACTTCATTTGACGAAGTTTCATTCCTGACTAAAATTTAGTTTATGAATCTTAAGGTAAGAAAGTAGATGTTTAAAATGTCGGAGTCACAGAATGCAAAGAAAATCTGCAACAGTCAACAGTTTTTTTCGTTTTCCTCGTTCTTTGAGGAAATGCCAGTTTGAACAATAAAAATTTCAAAGAAGCAAATACGACGAAAAGAGTCGTGAAATTTTCAGTACTCATTCATTTGCGATTAGAACACATCTGGTACATTCGAATGTTACACGTTTAATTAATTAGATAATTGTTTGAGGACACTCTTTGTACTTCATAACAAATCAATTAAAAAAGGGATGATCTTACGAAATGTCTATTGTTTTGGTTACAGATATATTCAACTAGGCTGAATTGTATTGACGGGAGCAAAAGTATCCTAAACTTCCCCCCATATTGCAACTATGTTGTAATATTAATTATAACCAAGCTGGTTATTTTTCTTGTAATTGCTATTTCTTTGAAGCTTAATTTTCTCATCACATAATTTAGCCATCGCTTCTCTTGCTAGTGATCGAAGAGGAAATCAGATTTCAGGTATACCCGAAGAAGCGTTTGCAAACCTTAATGACGGAGTCAAAGTGTAAGTTCACAATTTTGCTTAATGAAAGTTCATAAAAGTCTCTTCGTTTCTGTTTGAAATCGAGTTCAATAAACCAATACATTACTGACCTTTTAAGTGGTACATTTAATAAAGTCACAACTTGTATTTGAAGCAAGCTAGGAGAAATGTTTTGTTCTTCTTCTTTCAAACATTTCTGCTCGCATCACAAATTACTCTCATGTACCTATTTACAAAACAGGAAAAGTAGATAACCCGGACACGCTAATGCATCAGGAAGCCACAGTTATGATGCCTTGTTCTGTAGTCCTGAAAAAATCAGACTACTCTCACACAGAAATGGAGCGGTAATGTGTATTGTACAGTTATTAAAAAAGCATCCTTTCTAAGAATGCAATTAGACTAGAACAATAAAAATGTGCACAGTTGTACCACAAAGACTTACAAAGGTTGAAAAGTGACAGCATGATACTTGCAAATGTGCCAGTACCAGGCCAGTACCATGATCTTACTAAATCACCAAAGTTGTTTTTTGATTATTGTAGTGTCTATTCTTAGGTGGAGCCCCATATTTAATCAATTACAATGATGAACATGACAATATATTCACGAGAAGTTTGTACATAATTTTGGCTGCAGCAGGAGTAACTGAATTTTATTTTTCATTTTATTTTAGTAACTTTTTATTTGCAAAAGTGTATGGCTGGATGTAAATATTTTATACAATGATTTCACTTACAAGTGCTGAAAGAGACTTCAAAAACAACAAAATCAAGGCTTTTCTTTTCTGGAATAGTACTAGTATTCTGGTCTTACTGTGGAGCGGCTACCTAAAGTCTGCAAGAAAATTTCCTTTCTTCCACTACTAGTAAAGATTGAATATATAAGAGGAGGTTTATAGCTGAAATCTGATCAGCTCCTCACGGTATCTTAATAAAAATTACGAGAGAAGCAAGTAAGCACTGCATTTACGCTGAAGCTCGACAATGACAATGTTTATGATAAGGATGTATGGGCTGCAATTTTTTAGCAGTATGACGTTTTTGTCATGTCTTTCACACTAGTTTTACAATGACTTCATTAACGTTTTGCCGAGGTGTTTTGTATGGACCAAAAAATGCTATATTTCTGCAGAATCATCTATGTTTAGTCTTTAATAACTCAACTTATTGCATGTTCAGATATCTCAGTTAATGCAATGTTAATGGAGTAATAGTGAAATCTTACCTTTTTTTAATCCTTTTACACTCCTTATAAATCCAGTGTGTAGTCTTCTTGCAGTTGTTGTGTCTATCAGTCAACTTGACCAATAACAACACGACATTCAGACGATCCCTATGTAAAGACTTGTAGAAGGCCATTTAATAGCTGTACTTGCTTTCTTTTCCTTTCACAGAACTATGTTTAACAATCCTCTTATTTGCGATTGCACTTTGGCAAATATTATAAAGAATGAGACGATCAAACAAAAAATATCTGAGATAAGTCAAATCACTTGTAAAGAAAGTAAAGAGCTAGTGCTTCGTGCCATAGCACTGTTAAATTGTGGTAAGTAAATTGATAATAATTTATTTTAGTCAATTGTGTACATTAATACAGTTTTTTCCTAAAGAAATTTTCATTTAAGTTTTGATTTGTTCATTTGTATCGCTATTCCTCTGGTACTAGAGTTTTTCTGCTATTCTTCCGAGAGCTATGTGCAATAATGAAATGAGAATACATATACAATGTTGATTGACATTTTTACCTTACCGCGGTCACACCTTAGCAAGTGACATTTGGGTTGCAGGTTGTTGGATTATTGGGTTGCATTTAATTTATGCAGTACTGTTATAGTAACCAAGGCCTATTTTATTTCCATGAACCATTAGTGGCGTACTGTAAAACTGAATGATACAGCAAATTTTCCATTCTTAGTGTATTCTTGTGTTCGAAACAAAAGGTGGTGAGACCCCTTATTCATTTGTCAGATTCACGTGTAGCTCGCAACCCATTGGTTCAAACAGTTGGTAGAAACTTTTCTTAGCTGGAAATTATGTGGAAGATAAGGTTGACAGGGGCAGGAAGGATTTCAAATTACGTTACCCGACCATTGTTTTTTTAACAGAGTTAGAAATATTGTAGATAAAATGACTTACGAATATGTTCCTAGAATATCCAGAGTATAAGAAATGCTTGATTGTAAAGTCTGTTTTAATATTAAAGAAATAATGAGTAAATTAAGGAAAAAATTATTAAAGCAGATTTAAGAAAAAGCAAGAGCACAGGATGACATTTTCTTATCCTGCGTTATTAAAAAGTTTATATATAAAGAAATTTAAAACAATATTTGGACAAGGCACATTTATTTCAAAATTTCTCTAGGGACTGTCACTAAGCCTGAAAGTATTTGTGCCTCAAATAGTCTCTTCTGCTAAATTACTACTTGTAATAAAAAGCTACAAATGCCAAGGGAACTGTCTCTCCATCATAGCGTCAAAAGACACACTTATGCACCAAGCGTAGCAGGAAAAGGGTAGGCAATTTAATGATGTTGCATGTTCTCAGGGGAAGACAGACGTAACTCACATGATTTTGTAGCAAATACCTTTATAAAAGACAAAGAAAATTGCCTGTAGCTTTTAGGACTGAGTTGCTACCCCCCGCTCTCTGTTTCCCGCTGTCTGTCCCCCACTGTCCCGCTGTCTGCAGTCTCATTTTGGCAACCAAAAAAATTAACTTCAACAAATAACACAGGCCAATAAAAAAGAATTTTTTTCCCATTGTTTAAAAAAAAAGGAATCCTTTTATACTAATTTGGTGGTGCTGATTTCAAATATGCAATCAGAAATGCCCTATCACATTAGGTTTTTGAATTATTTATATGCTTTGTTTCTCAAAATAGTGACAAAATGGCTATTTTGTATTATATTTGTTCAAGCTAGTTGCTAGTAATATGCCTTATAAAAATACTTAAGGTTGTTTTTACCACTATTTTCTCCCGTTTAAGCAGTTTTAATTGAATTGGGGGGGTTAAAAGCAGCAAATATCGAGTTAGCAAATGAGCAGTTTGGATTTTAAATGTCCCAATGGACATGAGTAAAGAAACTCAGCTAAGCTAGACCAGAATTTCAGCTTTTATAAACTGATGCTTTACAACATAGCAGGCGCAAGAATAAAACAAACAGAGTCAAGTCCCACTATTTTGTTCAAGAATGATGCACCTGAAGATGATGATGATGATGATGATGATGATGATGATGATGATGAGGGTGAAAAAAAAATTTGCTTTGCATTTGTGGGTGTTTTGTTAACAATGACACTACCAATAATACGATAGTTGACAAATTGTTCCTCAAACGTTTAGTTGGACAATGATCTATTTCTATTACGGTAAAAGCAAACCAAATTTTCTTCTTTGTGCTCTAACAATTTCTGACAGTACTTTTAAAGAAAAGAATGGTTATTAATTTTTATGAAAATATGCTTCCCCTTGAGATATGATTACACAGCCCATAAATGATTTTGCTGGTTTTGATAACTGATTCTATTTAATATGGGCACGCTGATTTCAAAAATGTGATTTCAAAAATGTGAATCCATTTTTCCCCATCACGTCACATTTTTTAACAATTGAAGATTCGAATTTTGGCATAATTTTATCATTTAAAAAGATTTTTTTTAAATCAAACACTTAGTTTTTTTCCATTTCTTGTTGCAAAAATTATAAAAATCAAACGGAAACCTTGCGATAAGCACAAGGTTATTGATACTTTATCAAGGTAAACAGGTTAAAAAAATTTTCAAATTGTTAAAATTATGCCACAAAGTCTAGTCTAGTTGGAAGAATGAAAAATTATTCTGGAATTGAATTTTATTCTTACGATAGGCTTAATAGGTGAGAACTCATCGATTAGTTCTCGAAATCTATTTTTTTACCAATAATTGACATACCCTCCCCCCCCACTCCAGAGCTCACAAATTTTCTCTTACAGGATTTCCTAGAATGCTGTTTGGTGGGAACAGTCTCTTTTTAATGACCAGCAGTAGTCAGCCAGCATGCGGATGTCCCATCTGCTTTGATCGCGTTCTTCCATCACTTTTATATGTTAATGAAAGCGTTTACCTTGTTCTTCGTTTACGGCACCAAGATTATCAGGAAAATCATCCAGGTGACTGTGCAAGAAGTAGTAAATTATGATGCTCATGTTGCATCCTAAAATTTGGAAGCTCTCTAACAATTCGTTAACAATAAAAGTGTAGTTAGGGCTTTTAGTGTTACCTAGAAAGTTTGTTAACTACATCTACGAAGGTCAACCAGGCCCTTAATTCAATTTCTGACATTGTAGTAATAAAATGATTGTCCTTCACCAACTTTGGAATTTGGGGCCCATCAAATATACCCGCTTCAATTTTTTCATAACTCAGACCCGGGAAGCTTTTACAAATGTAGTCAAAACAATTCCCTTCTCTATTCAATGCTTTGACAAACTGCTTCATAAGCCCAAGTTTGATGTGCAACGGGGAAAAAGTAAATTTATTCCTATTGACCAACGCTTCATTAATGATGTTTTACGATCCCACACATAAAGTTTCCCTCGATGGTCATTCCTTTCTTATCCAACGCTCACCCTTACCTCGACTGTCCCATAAACAAAGAAAACATGGAAACTTTGTGTGGCCGTCCGGTTGACCAAGGACAAAATTAACCAATTTAAGGTCCACACAAATTACCCAGTCATGAAGATTGTAGTTAAGCATCTCCATCACCATTTTAATGCTTTTGTACTCTTCCTTCAAATGCACTGAATGGCCGATAGGCACAGCACCAACTTCGTTTCCATTGTGAAGGAGAACACATTTCAAATTTCGTTTTGAACTGTCAATAAAATGTCTCCAATCGCTAGGATCATACTATGAGACATCCATAGCGTGCAGAAGGCCTTCTGTGTCAACACAGTGAACAAAGTCGTTTCTCGAAGCAAAAAACATTAAAATTTGGATTCGCTGTTTTGATAGACAGATATTTGGTTTCTGAGAGTAATAGCTGTTTTTAAGCCAATCTTGACGCCAACAATTCGGATGATTCCTTTGAAAGTGCTAAGTCAAGAATTAGATCATTTAACTCGTGTTGAGAAAATCTTGAAAATGATGTTGACGACGATGGCTGTGAAAAATCAGGGTCGGTGGAGTCACATTGAGTCTCCTCAAGTAGATTCGAATCCTCATCCTCTGAAAGTTCTGGAAGTTTCGTATAAAGAGGTACGGGCATTTTGGTGGAATGAGGTAAGGGCTTCATTGCAGAGTCTAAATTTGGGTATTCAAGGTGGTGTTTATTCTTTGCATTGAAGCCGGAGACATTAACCAAGCAAAAATAGCAATCATCGGAATGATTCCTCTGTTCTCTGCAAACCATATTAATTCCAAATGGTAAATTTTTTCTTTTTCCAGCAGTCCATTGCCTTAAAGACTCGATGCAAGTTCTACAAGCAATGTGAGTTGCCCATGGCTTATCTTGATCTCCCAGCTTAATCTTGAAATGGGCAAGATAAGCCTGTTTTGCAAACTCTGTAATTTTCATCCTTTGCTTCACCAAGGTAAAATTACCACAGATGTAACAAAATATATCTGGATTGTTTAAGCACTTTCTTCTTGCAGAAGACATTATGGCAGCAACCAAATTGACACCTCTCACCAATAACAGATTACAGATTACTAACTGTAAATTCACCTATATGATACCTGTCCTTGTGTTGCTATGTGACTTTCACTTTCACAAAAAACATGGCAAATGTCCTTGCCCAGTGAAAGGAGAACGTAAGCAAAGCAGCTGGTCTATTTGATGACATTCGGGATCCTTCCATGTACCTTTGTCTAGCTGTTCAGTTCCGAAGTGGAAATCAATGCTTAACAAGCATGCAAAACTAATAATATTAGTAGAATGTTTGTCAGCTTATTTTCAATTCAAGTGAAACCAGCTATTTTGAAAGTGGTCTTGGCGGGGGTATATGATATATAAAGCTTGTCTTTTTTAGCTTTTTTAACATATAAATGTCCGGCAACAGGGGTGAGGTGTGGGTAACTACTAATGGATGTGTCATTACGTCCACTTAACAGCGTATGTTAACTCTCATTAATTATACTCCATTTATTGCAGCTCTGTGCTTTTTACTTGCGGCTACCGTAATTAAAGCAGATCTTAGAACTGAAAGAGACATTGTTGTTGGGAAGAAGTTGATAGCGACAAAGATAGAATACAGATAAATTGAAGCGCTCTAGTAACAATGTTCATAAAACCAAAATTGTAGTATTCTTCAGGTGACACAATTGTTCTTTTTTTGACTTAAATTCCTTTGACAACCACGAGGGAACGTTCTACACCTTAAACTTTTAAACACCATCATTTTGACATTATTCTCATTTTCATTACTACAAAATTTTTCCTAACAAAAACTCTGACAACTCGCCTTTTTAGATTTATTAATTGTTGCAGGTCCAAAAGTAGTTTGAATCTTATTTGTGTTGAAATGTATGTTGGCGTTTATATATATATATAATATATATTGACTTTTAGAGCCGGCAACAACAAGCTCTCCGACACCCACAGAAATACCAATAACACAAGGTCATGGAGGTTTACGTACTCCAAAACCAGTTACAGGTACGATACAAATTCATCCTACGTTTCCTAGTTTTTTAACTGACAAATGTGTATAAATCAGCTATCATGTATCTGTGTATTTATATATTCACTGGACATGAAACTACTTTCAAAACATAAAACATTACAACAAAATTTGTGCATGGGATTCAGGGTATTTCAACTGATTCGTTTCAAATCGAAGACAAGGAAGGCGGTGAAATTGCTAGACTTTATGTATATTTTGTATAAATACTGTAAAAATGCACCAGTGTGTTGTACATATGTGAATAGATTTTTAACCAGCTTTGAGTCTTGTCTGTTACTCAAACACTTACTGAAAAAAGTATATATATATAAATAATTGTATATTCAAAAATCATGTTTAGAGAAAGACAAAATATCTGCTACAATAATAAAATAAAACTTTTTATTAATACTGGTAGTTATTTTGCGTTATAAAAATTTTTAGTCCCTTACAGATTATTTTTAATACTGTATTTTTGATAATGGTTTACTTGGTAGAGATCCACAACTTGAAAAAACTCTGTAAAACCGTATTCAAACAGAAGAGAAAAATTAAAGTATTTAGGAGTTCTGGTTATGAAAATGAAAATGTGCGGATGGGCATGTGGACAAACGCTGCAAGGTCACGTGAGGAATGATACTATTAGGGAGAATATGGGTGTTGAGAACATCACAGAGAGATGCAGAAGAGCAAGATTGAGGTGATTCGGGCATGTTAAAAGGCAGGAAGAGAACTATGTCTCCAGGAGAATAATAGGGCGCCCCAAGCTAAAGTAGATGGAATGCATCCGAAAGGACATGAAGGGAGTTGGGACAGAAAAGAATGACGCCCTGGCTTTGAAAATCGTGGAGGAGATTGACTGCCGCAGCAACCACATGCTGAAGGTGGGATAAAGAAAGAAGAAGGAAAGAAGGAAGGAAGGAGTTCTAGTTATTAAACAGATAAATCTAATGTCGAACAAAAATTAATAATAACTTGGTCTCGCTTTGCGAAAGTTAATACCATTCTGGATATTGGCATGCTATTAAAATGTGAAATTTCTCACTCAAAAAGAAATCTTTAAGGATTTAAAACACCTTTATTCTGTTTTTGCTGTAGAAGACTAACAATTATTTAATACTTTTTGCTAAAGCTTAAAAATTCCATTCATTCAAATTTGTTTTTTTCTTTGATATATAAAGATAGCCTGGTGGGCCATGCAATTCAACCCTAACTTCAGTTGCCAGTTCTAATTGTTTTGCTGTCTCAACATCAGTTAGAATTTTATCTCCAAATGTTTGGAAAAGACAAAATCGACTTCGCTGATGTTATGTGGTTGTCAGTGTATTCAAAGACAAACCTATTTTGATACAGTTTTGTTAGCCCATAAGTTTTTTTTGAATTTTCAAGTGTTGTCCACTGTCCCTTTTCATTAAACTAATTATAATAGTTTGGTTTTATTATAGAGGTGTTCATTTTGGTGTGAATAACGGTAATTTCAGGGGGTACTGGACTGGATTCTATTATGTCAACAAAACGTTTTTACAGATTTTTACTATTGAGATTTAATTTGGAATAAGGTGTAACACATTAAGAGCAGTTATTCTATCTTGTATGCCTTTCCTTAAGAAAATATTTTTCGATGGCTATTCTCAACAACAATTGACAATCATGTACACATAAGGCTGCTGCATACGTATCATTTAAACAACCCAAATTCAAAAAGAAATAGAAAATGTAAGTAGTTAATTATATGGTAAGTATATTGTAAGCAAGTAAAATGTAAACGAACAGGATTCGAGCTAGTGTCTTTGGGTTTCATTTCCATTTACACTACGTTATACTCGAGGCCATTTTTACAGCTAGTCTTCCATTCAATTTCAATTTACATCTATTGTTTTCCTCGACATATTATTTATGTAAGTTTCACGAATTCAATTCATTCTTAATTTGTTTTCTCCATCATCTTCAAAATGATTTTAGATACCTTCCTTTTTTATAAGGCATGTAGTACTTTCTGCGTCCGCAAAGAGTACCTAAGGAAAAAGGTTCTGAGTGTTTGGGTTTTTTTGTTTCGTATTTCACTCTTTTTACAAATCTAGTACATAATCGGAAGAACAGAAGATAGCTGTAATGATGGAAAGACAACTAAGTTGATGAAATTGATATTAGTACAAGTCTAAATTATTGGTATTATCATTAAATAACAAAGCCATTTTTTCTACTTACTCCCAGGTTCATCAAATCATCTTCCATTGCTGATTAGCATTATTTTAGGGGTTTTCATCATTTTGACTATAACAACAGTGTTCGTTTATCTATGCCGAAGACCAATAATAGGGAGGATAGTCAGGTAAACGTTTTTGAATTTTGAGTTTGCAATGCCTGTTTGTTAGCAGTCCATAGTGGATTTTAAGTTTTAAATTGACAGAGGAAATAAAAACAGAAACAAATAAATTTTTTGTCAATATTTCTGCCCACTATCATCAGATATCAATGTGCAACATCCCCCTAGTAGATAAGTTTCTACTTTGTATTGCGACATGCTATAGTAGCACACGGCCCATGACGAATGGCGACCTAAAACGATTCAGTGTACATTTAATACCTTGAAATTCAGAATATCGGATCGTCTGACTTGCATATGACTGATATTAATGGTTCACGAATAATGGTGTCCTTAAAGGAATTTTCCCTTAAAAACAAAGCTATCTAATATTGTAATGAGATATGGTGGTTTAGGAAAGGTGCTACAGGGCCGTTTGCATATTCGTAGATTTCTCCAGCTAAGGCAGTATATGACGTTTAATATGGGCTCTAAAGGGGTGCAGATCAATTCAATACTGCTGCTTTAAGAACCCAAACTGTAATTGCCAAAGCCAAAATAAACTGACTGTAAAATTAATAATCCGTTACTCACCCAATGCTGTTCTCAAAACTCAAGAAGCCTGATGATGAGGATGATGTTTATGAAATTTATTCCAACAATAGTAAGTAGTACATTGGTCTCTTCTTCTGTGAGGTCGATTCTGCAGACTTGTTATTAACGAGAAAATGAAGCAAAGTTTATTAAATAGTGTCGTAAGGCTTTGAGTATCGTACATCAATTTACACATATTCATAACAAAGAAAGAGTTCATTGTGAGATATTTTCGTGCACGTAAAAATAACAATCAGAAGGATACCTTAATTTTGCTTGTTGTACCAGTTTAGAAGGTTGGTCTATGTGCTGTTCTTGAACCAAGTACCTGCAGGTTAATCAATGAGACGAGGACTGTACAGAGGTCTTGAGGTAAATGTCCTGACCCTCAAAGAGTCCTATTCTTGACATTTTTCTTTGATTTTTTCACTGCTTGGATTATTCCCCATAAAGTCTTACATTTCATTAAATAACTCAAATTCTCCTTTTTTATTTTTAGGGTACAGACACTTTCCTATCACAAAAGAGCTGAAATAAAGGTCAAAGTTTCTTCCAGAGATCAACTTGATGGAAGTCCTGGAAGCATGAGAGACCTTCCTGATTCCGCGTTTGCTTAAAATCTAGGGAGTTCGCCTAATCAAAATAATAAAAGTTTACAAAAGCAAGAAGAGACTCTATTCTCAAAATAAAAAAGTGTTTTTCCTTTGTTGAAGGCTGCGGAAGAATGGATAGTTATTTACAACATCCAGGTCTGTAAGATAAAGTGGCTCTTAACGTAAGGAGGTCTCAATGCAAATAAGATGGTCGTAACAAATATACAAAGTAACGATCTGTTACTAAGTCTCCTCCACTAAACGGATTGCATGAAAATGTTGCTCTATTAAGTGATAACATGTGAAGCACAGGAAACTTAGAGAAAAGACTCCAGCCCAATTCACTGGTTTGAAGTTCACAGCATACAACAAGAAATAACAAATCGCAATCACCAATGTATTAAATACAACTGAATACAACGAAAATAATTACTTTTTGAGTTGCTCTCTCGAACAGTATGAGAAAACCACAGAGAGCTTTTAATTTAGATTTTACTTAAGTACTCTAGCTAATATAGATAATTAAACCTGATTGCCAGAGGACACACATAAAAACTTATGGACAAATTGATTTTGTGTGGCAATAGGATTTCAAATATTACCATATAACATATTGTTAAAATTACAACAGATTATTTGACAGTAAGATTAATAGAATAATTGCAACAGTAGAAATGACCTATTGAGATAAGACTGTCAGAACTCAGGGGCTCAACTGGAAATCTTTCTGGCTCTGATTGAAAAGAACAGATAGACTCAAAAGCTGATACTATTTTGTTTGGAATAGCTGCATTGTATGGTACATACAACTTCTACAGAGACAAAATTCTAACGAATGAAAAAATCGTAGTATATTTCCCAAATTTGAGGTTTATATTATTGATTGCAGCAAAGAGAATATTTTATTGCGGGGATCAGGTAGAGTATCATCAAGCTACTACATTAACATCTCGTTTAACTTAGGCCTAACAAGCAATGGATGAGGATATAGATTGTCTAGGTGATAATAGAAAAAATTATGACAATGAACTGTAACAGAACTCTATTACTATCACAAGTTCTCACAAAAGCAATACCACAATACCACTTTGACTACAAGATAAACTCTTTTAGCTACTTATACGAATGCAATGTAGAAGGATGACTGAAAATGCATCAGCAACATGTCTTTTGAGAAGAAATGAACGAATTAACTTTAAAAAAAGTGTTAGGTTTGAAAAAAAATTTGATTTTTGCATCGATTTTTATATAAAATGTTTCGTATTTTCTGCCTTTGGTAGACTTATGTTACATGATCGCCTTCTGCAGTTGACTGTACTGTTAAGAAAGAGACATTGTTATTCAATGTTAATATGTATATTTTTTATTGTTTTTCTTACTGTCATCCTTTTTATTGTCATTTAATGACATTTTGGAACTTATTAGTAGATAAGTGGGCATATTTAAATGTGGTTAATACAATACTTGCTTTGTAATCATTATGTATAATAGTTTAAATGCTAGATTCACATTAGTAGCAATTTGACAAGAATAACATGACAAGAAATGGTGAGAACTCTTAGTTTCTGATCAAACTGGAATAATCTTTTTGCGCAATGTCAAAAGAAATGTGACATCAGAACAAATCTTAGTTCTGCTTCAACTTGTCTCTTTTAATAGTCATACCATCTTGGCACAATTAAAAAGAAATTGAACGTTTTGCTTGACTCAGACAAATATTATCAGCTTAGAAATTTGATAAGATCACAATAATTTCATACTAGGTTTGAGCTATAGGATCCTTCATACAATACAAGTTACAGAAAGGTTCATTCCCACCTTCCTTCAGCGAGGTAAGGTCTTTGAGAGGCTTGGTTAGTGAATAGCAACAACCTAATTCTAAAGAATTCATGGAACTTCATCATCCTTACATTTGAACCTTCTTTTACCATAAGGAGAGGAAGATTTCTTGACTGGCTAGATAAGCTGCATGTTTGTTTCCATTTTATAGCAGCCATTTTGAAACTAAAACCGGGAATACAAATCACCTTGAAATATTTTGTTGGAAAATAAATTGAATTTTTATATCCTTTGTTTTGTGAAAAACATAAAGTTTGCTACCCTTAAAAGCAGATAGGAGAAGTTAAAACCACATCTGAAATGAGTATAGTTTAAAAGGAAAAGACATCGGGGTTGCGTCTAAATATTACGGTTTTACTTTGTTTTATTTAATTGACAAAGGGACATTTACATTTAGTGTACTGTTTTCATAATGTTAATGCTGACATTTATTTTATCAGCTTGCCAACTACTTTGTCTCGTGATTGGTTGATATTTGCTTTAAGTAATCAACTGTCTTTTTTCAAGAGCAGTCCTTTTTTAAATGGATACCTAAAGAAACAAAAGTACAATATTACAACGGGTGAATAAAGTGGTGGCATGGGAATAACCTTTTCTGTTATTAACAGCAAAAATATTTACATCTGTGGGTCAATATTCCATTATACTCCACAATGCGGTCAATAATTATAACAGGAGTCACTGTTCGCGTGAAGTAACAGTGAGTACTTCCAAGAAAGCTATAGCACAAAACCAGGCAACACATCGAATATCAACTTACCAAGTTTATTTTCTTTACTGGCAAATGCAGGCAATTTTTTTCTGCCTTTATGTTTCCAGCAACACCTTACCACCATGTGGATAAAATTTCAAGTAAGTTTAAAGCACAATAAAGAAGCCTATTATTCGATGTGAGAGGGATATTAAGAGTGTCAATTAGATTTATTGTTCTGCCATATCAACAAGTTTCAACTTTAGGAACACTTTTATTGTGCATTTCTAATTCACACATTTGTAATATTGTTGTCTTGTTTATTGTGTTTACTGAGTTTGTACATCAATAAAAGGATTTTATGTGAGCGTCTGTATACAGAATGCTCTTTGCTTTGTAGAATATTTCCTACTTTTAAAAGTTTACAATTTGTAGATAGCTGGTAACGTTATGTGTTTATAATTTAATTGTTAATTCTTCGCGACAGTCGAATATTTATAAAATAGTAAGCCTGCAAAACAAATTATCACAACGTCTCTTGTTTGCCGACATGGATAAGTAATCTCTGACTCTTATGCTCTATTGTCAAAATATAGTTTTACTGTGGTACAATAGTTAGTTATTTTACACACTTCTAAACAACTTAACGTAAATACATGAACAAATGTCAAGGCAACTATTTAGTTGATGATTTTTTTCATCGGGGTTGCCTATCTAGAGTTTTGCCATTTGAAAGGCAGAGTTTATTCTAGAATAGGCTCAATGTATACTGGTGATATAAAGCCCCCAACACAAACAGAACATAGTTATATCTGCAAAATGAAGCGAAAGGCCATCTATTACCTCCACACAGATAATATTATGGTAATCAGCCTCCACCTCACTAATTCTAGAGGTAAATTTAGGTTCAGCTAATCACAGCACAAAACAACACAACTTAATTTGTTCAAAAATCCACCATGAAGTCTTTTACAATTACAATTCTGGTTATTCTAAATGAACTACTTCATTTTGCCTGATTTAAGATAAGCTCAGTGAGTTCAACTCCAGTTAAGTTTTATTACTACAAAAATTATACAAGGATAATTGAGTTACTATAAGAAAAACAACAAAAACAGGCACACGAAATTCATTTCTTTCTTTCTTTTTTTCTTTTTCTGCTGACATGTCCCTTGCTAGGGGTCGTCATAGCGAATGTGGCTTCTCCACCGAAATTCATTTAATATTACAAAACAATCTGCCAATTCTCATAAAGTATAATGAATATTGAAATATGTCTAATAAATGGATTTCTTGATGTCTTACTTTTGCGAAATATTGCTCTTACACAGAATGCATTATTTCACAAAACTATATGTGATAGAGTAGCAATAAGTGGCGTATCTATGGTTGTTGTAACGGAGACATCCTTTGTAATCTGGACTGCCTAGGAAAGTACGACCTGTAACTCACTTTGTGGTTTAAGTGGCCATGGAAGTCATAGGCACTGGTTCCAAGCCAGTTTAGAGCAGTTGCGGTTTTATTGCTTTTCTTTATGTACTAGTGAGTCACCACACATCAGGGCTAAAAGCCACTCGAGGATGAGGGTTAATGAGATGGATAGACTGACAGGTGGATGATGATAAGTATTGTGAAAGGGACGAAAGATATAAATGAATGGATAAAATTTGATGACTTGTAAGGGAGGTTTTGGCGAGTGTTTATTGACATTTGATTTAAAGATGTCCATGTTGTAGCCCTCCGAGAAGCAATCTTGTGGCAAAGTGTTCCACAGATTGGAGGTTCTTGGAAAAAAACTCTTTTCATGGAAATCCCGTTTGATGTTAGGTACACGGTGGAAAAAAAAGAAAATTCTTTGCAGTAGTGATAGCAAGAAAAGTTCTTGCTGTAAAAGTTTTACAAGGAGGAATTAGGGATTGAAGCTCAGTCGAGCACTTACCATGGAAATACCGATAGAGTAGAGAAAGACTAGCAACTTCTCTTCTATGAGAAAGGGGTTGTAGAGAATTAAACAGATCATCTCCGACAAGATTGCGAAGTCGATTTTGAACTCTGTCAAGGCAAGAAAGAGTGCTCTTGGCAGCACCTCCCCAGATATGGCGCAGTACTCTTCTTAGGGCGTATCTGACTTTTGTACCGGCAGAGGATTTAATCAGGCGTCAGATACTTTCTGGGACGGTAGAAAGATCAAAGCATCCGCATCAGCAGCCTTAGCAACAGGTTGAAAGTAAGTATTCCACTTTAGATCAGGAGTGTAAGTCAGTCCTAGTAGCTTATTAAAGCAAGGGGCTTCTTCAAGAAGAGAGCCGTTCATTTAAACAGAAGCAAAACTAGTATCTGAACGTTGGTGGTGAAAAGAGAGAGGCTTGGATTTGGAGGTGCTAAAGATAGAAAGCCATTTATTCCCCATTCCACTACATACCCCAGGTCAGAAGCAAGGGTATCCGTAAGTCCTTGGTCACCAATGCTCTTCGAGGTGCAGCCATAGACAGTTATGTCGTCTGCATAGATATCAATAAATGATTTTAGAATGTGATTTGAAAGATGGTTTGAAAATCAAGAAGAGAGTTGGGCCACGAATAGAACCTGGAGGAAGACCTGCGTTGATACAATGTGCTTCGGATTTCTTCCCATTAACAACTACCTTCATAGACCTATCAGAGAGAAAGGATTTGATCGTTGAGAAGACATTGCCAGATATTAGATACCTAGCAAGTTTGTAAAGCAACCCTTTGTGACATATCAAAAGCCTTATCAAAGGCTTTTGATATGTCAAGTGTCACTGCCCTAGAAATAAAGCCCCCATCAAGAGATTCACAGCTTCTATGAGATATCACAGTCAGCACATCAGCAGTTGATCTTGCTGTACGAAATCCATATTGCTTGTCACAAAGTAGATTGTTTTTGATGAGGTGATTGACAACCGCTTGGTTTAGCAAGGATTTAAACAACTTACTAATGACACTAAGAAAACTGATTGGTCTATACTGCGATGAAGATGAATGTTCTCCAGTATTTTTGAATACTGGGCAGACTTATGAAATTTTGCAAAGAGATGAAAAGCACTTTTCTTTTAAGCAACAATTGAATAGCTTTGTAAGGATAAGTGCAAGTTCCAGCAACAGATTCTTAAGGACAATGGATGGAATATTGTAAAGACTAGTTGCCTTGCTGGAATCAGGGTCCTTAATAAGTTTGACAAGTTCTCGCACAGTTAAATGGATATCGCTTAGTTTATTTTTAGTCAATGGGGGAAATTCCGGAATTGGATGTCCTTGATCGTCAAGGGTGGAATTTGAAGCAAATATAGTTTCAAAAAGCTTTGCCTTGTCAGAAGCTGAGGAAATCACCTCAGGGCCGTTAATGATGGTTGGAATAGTGGTTTTTCATCTATTCAGCACTTTGTTTGTTACCCTCCAAAACTCTCGGGAGCCAAATCTCTCCTCAGCAATTCTTAACTTAACAGACTGGACAGAGGACTCTTTAGCATTTCTTTGAATTCATTTGCAGTGGTTATGAGCAATCCTAAAGGCAGCTTTGGTTTCAGGGCATGTGTTCCGATGATAGCAATGGAAGTAGTGATTTTGGTGAGCAATGGCAGCAGCACACTCAGTGGTATACTATGACTGGCTGTTTGGCCTCTGTTGGAATTTCTTACACGGTATAAAACTCTCAATAACATTAGCGATTAACCAACTAGGTATATCGGTGGCAATAAGTGACACATTCTCTTTGAAAACTAAGCGCAAAGGAATTTTAGAAATAAAAGATCTAAAGCTATTCCATGCAGCCTTTGTGTATCGATACACACTGCGATGAAAAGGGACATCAGAGAATTTTATCTTAATGGAAACAACTGAGGGATCAGAAGATTCCAAAAGGAGATAGAACAGTAGGTGTACACTGTTTGGGGCAAGTTGTCAGAAAAAAATCAAGAAGGCTTGCAAAATGTCCATCAATATCAGGTACGCGGGTGGGTTTATCTACAGCTTGGGTTAACTCATAAGCAGAGGAAAATTCATGACAAAACCTTCCTTCATCATCAGTCTTGTTGGAATGGACTTAACATTCCACATTGTGAACATTAAAATCACCACAGATATTAATGTTAGCAGAAGGATATTCAGACAGGATCTTGTCAATTTTTTCAGCGATTTGTTCAATGACAGTAACTCCATTGTCTTGAGGACGATAGAGGGCAAAGATGAAAGAAGTGCAGTGAACAAGAGATACACGGAAACACAATTAAGGTAACTCGGGATATTCATTTGAAATGTCCCTACCACATGGAAAACTGTCTTTGATAGGCACAATTTTCATGGCCATAGCGGTTTTGTAGGTCGTGTTTAGTGGCCATGATAGAGTAATCTTGAATCCTGTAGAAATCACCAACAGAGTTTGATGAGCCAATACCGGTTTTACAAGGCAACAGCAAATCAGGTTTGGTCTCATCTGAATGAATTTCAACCTCTGGAAAGTAAAAACGCAGACTCCTAATGTTGGTAAAGGAAACCTGATAGTAGGGATCTACGTTAGGAGATGAGGAGCTAGGCTTGCACTTATTATTTGTTTGAGAAAAAGTCATTGTATAAATATTTGGAGGGGTTCAGTAGATGTATTGAAAGCAGACACAGAGAGAATGAATGAACTATCATTGAGAACCATTGAAGGAAAAAGAGCCATAGCAATTCCCACTAATATGGCATTAAGAGGCCCACCGGACACTATTGCATGGCTCAGACTCCATTCACAAAAATGGCAATATAGCACCCCCGATATTATACACCTGCTGATAGAACAGCCTCCTTGGGGGTTACTAAGGTTCGGGTCCCTGTACTATCAGGCGGATAACGTCAACCCAGGTAAACGTTTATCTCCAACACCCTTGTTAGTGACGTGGTATCAAAGAAAGAAAATCCCCATAGCACCTCCACATACCACTTGTGATCAACAACAACTGACCCTGAAAGGAACAATTCATTCCCCTTTGTCAGAAACATCACCAATGAAGTATGAGGACTAAAGGACAAAATAGGAAAAGTGAGAGTTACGAGGCTATCGAAAGTAAACACAAGGTCCACTTTCTACTCTCCATTTGCGTGGATTGCCATTGGCTCCAATAGAGCTCCTCCGCCCTTTGACAGCTCTTGTTTTTAGTGCTGCTGGGTGTCTACAACACTCACCTCATCAGACAAGCCAAGGCCTGCCTGATGGGGGTGCCAGTTTAGTAGCCGACAACTCGACCATGAAACAGGTAGTACTAGTTTACATGGTACTAGTAGCAGGTATGAAAGCAGACCTGACCTGACTAAAGAGTTTGGTTTAAGTATGGTTTGTGTCAACAGTCTCAATCATCCCCTTTTCTATAAAAATGATATTTAAATCAAAATACAACTCCTATGAATCCTATTTCTTTATGTCAAATTTAATGGTTGGTACGATTCTTCAACGTACGTATATTGCTGTTTCTGTAATCCACTGTATTCTTTTTTTTAAATATACTTTGTCTTTAGTTCTATTCTATTCTAATACATTTCATCTGGCCAAGATAAGGGTGGTATTTTGCCATGATCTTGTCGAAGTTTCTCTGTACAGCTTTTCTTTGTAGAACTGGTCATGTTGTGAAGAATAATTTTTTACTTGCTTGTTTTATTGGGTTTTAATTGTTTTGTACAGTGTAGAATATAACCTTTCAGTATATCTTTAAAAAGGTATAAAGATTAATGTAAAGTTCCAGATATTGTTTGTTTTCCATTTGGCAATAAATGATAACCACTTAATTGCTGACAGCCTTGTTAGGCTTGTTCAGGAGAGTCATGTATTTAATTCGTAAAATGAATCTCTTTGGTCCTTTAAAACTTCTCCGTGTCATTATCTGGTATCTCAGATGGACATATTATAATAGGTTATTTTATTTATTATACAATATATTAAATTGCTTATTACTTGCAAAATAACAATTGTTACAGAATTTGAAAGAAATTGGAAGCTGAGGAGGATAGTGGTTTCGAAGTTTAGAGCAAGAGTTTTCCAGCCTTTGCACTTATTGTCTTGTGTTTTGTATAGGGGAAAAGATAATTTTATTTATGATTTTAGGCTATCGGTCATAGATTATAGGTTATAGTCAAAATGGTCATTGTTTAAGTAGGCTAGATCTATATTGGCTCAAATTCCTTTGTTTGAAAAAGTTCCACTTACCGTAAGACCGAAAACTACCCAACCAACTACCTACCTCACTACCTACCTACCTAACTAGCAGTTAGTTGCTTAGTTAGTAAGTCATAAAGTTTGTTTATTTGTTATTTAGTTAGTTACTACCTACCTACCTTCCGGAAAACTAACTTAGTAATTAGCTAGCTTACTAACTAAATAATGTTCTATCAGCTCAAAAGATTATCTTTGTATAAAAGAATGTGTAAGATTCGCATACCTGAATTTTGGTAGGTTAACCAATTCACAAAAGATCATATACTTAATTTTTGTCTTTCATTCATTCATTCTTCTTTTTCTTTTTCTTTATCTTTTTCTTCTTCTTCAGGTTTCTTTCTATAGGGTAGCTTTTGACTGATCCAATGATCTCCACTTTGTTCTACCTTGTGCATACTTGGGATTAGCTTCGGCTGCATCCATATCCTCTCTGGTGTTGTCACTTAATCTTCTCTTTGGTCTTTGGTTGGTCTCTTTTCCTTTTTCCAGGTATTCTATGCTCATAATTCTCTTTGTCCTGTGTTTAGCTTCTCGTTTTTCCACGTGTCCACACCACCTCAGTCGTGCCTCTTTATATTTGTCTTCAATGGACCTTACTCCTACACTTTCGTAAATCTTGGCATTCCTAATCTTGTCCTTCAATGTGTGACCACATGCCCATCTATTTATTTTCATGGCCGCTATGCAGTTTCCTCTCTTGTTTTTTCGAGAGAAAGTGTTTCTATAGCATACGTCATTGCTGGATGTACCGCTGTACGTAAGATCTTTCCTTTCACTTTCATGGAGCATTCTTGTCGCCAAGGATACCTTTACATCCTTCCAGTTCCTCCTTCTTCTCTGCAATCTCCTACGAACGTCAGAAGTAGATTCGATGAAGTTAGAAGGATTACTGAACGTCCTGAGTGCTTGAACTCCTCTATTTGCGGTTAACTCGGGAGCCAGGTTTTACAAGCTCTTTCCCCGCATCATTAAAGCACAGGTATTCCGTCTTTGATTTCGATATCTGCATGCCAGATTATTCTCCATCTCTGCCTTACTCTAACTACACAAAAAATTCATCATAGACAAACATCATTTGCCACGGTGTCTTCTTGCGGATGCCCTTCTGCGAGATACACCATGATAATTCCAAAGAGCAATGGACTCAATACCGAGCCTTGATGCAAACCTACTTAAAATCAAATGGATCAATATCCCTATGTGTAGGTCTGATGCTTGTTCTGCTGCCTTTGTACATATCCTCGACTATCCAAACACATTTCTCTGGAACTTTCACTCCATTAACTTAACAACATGTCTGATTGTGAAAAAAGCAACATATCCAGGCCGAGAAACATATTCAATAAAATACCAGTTTCACGAAACTTAGAATTTTGGCCAAAAATTAATTTTAACTGATACAACCAAACAAGGCCGGATCTTATTAGCCTTTTTTGTTAGCTGCATATGTAATAGATACTCCCTGTACCAGTTATTACCCATCACAGATTAGATGTTCATACGTTAGAGAGAGAGAGCAGTTTTGTCTCAACTAGGGTATAAGTGAGATCATTTTAAGGAAGGTGTGTGGACGCTTATTCCAAAATTCGAAATCAGATCGTGTATGCTTTTTCTAAATATTTAATTCCCATTCCAGCAATTTTATCAACTGTACAACATGCACAACCATCAGTAGTGTACATATATACTTGAAAAGGTTAAGGTTTTAATCTGCAAAAATAGGAATTAAAGCTAATTGTGTGCAAAACAAAGCTTTTTAGACGATTTGTTGAAAAACGCTCAATGTCTCGGATATTTCACTTTACTTAAAAGCGGTGTTTAAACAGCCTGTTATACTTTACCATTTAGGGGAAATTATCTACAACCACAGTATCCAATGTGACAATAAAATATTCTTTTTACATTGGTTGAAAATTGGAGCTTAGTAAACAAAATGCTTCCTTTAAAAATTTCAGTTAAAACTCTGGAAATTTGATTTTTGAAATAAACACTCAAACAAAATAGTATAGATTGATACCAGATTTTTAAAAAATTGAGAATACCCTCATCCAAAAATATACATCATTTGTTGTCGATTATGCACCATTTCACTAAAGTATCAGTATAGGTAAGAAGATATCGCAAGACGTATCAAGTTGCCTGGCTTGTTTTATAGGAACTTGACATAGGTCTTATAAGTTTTCCGCCGATATAGACCAAAGCTTAACAATCTCAAACAAACTTTATCGTATTTCTTTCTACCTGTTGTTTACCACTATACTATAGTTAAATATGATGGCTGCAGCTACTAGGCTAGATTCTATCTCAGCAACTGTACTAAAGCTTAGTTAAGTAGCAATAGTCCTATCATGGAAGCATAAAATGTACACGGGATAGCATCTGGACTTGCCAAATGTTCCTTCCACCTCTTGACATTCTTCATACACATCCTTACAGAATGCTTTTGTATTCTTACCGTTTATACTCTGAGGATGGTAGTTTCAATTAATACTATGTAATACCATTTGCACAGCTTATATATATATATATATATATATATAATGTACATAATAAATAATATTTATATAAATCTACATATATACTTATATACCTATATATATATATAAGTTTATATATGCTATTTGATTCTATTAATTTAGATCCCATTGTTTCTTAACAGGTTTCTTAAATTTCTTTTCTGTTTCGTTTCTCAAATACGTACTCATGCAAACCCAAGAATATGGCAAACTACGTAACACGTGATGCTACGAATAAAACCACTGCAAGACAGTGATATTAATTTCACAGAAGTCGTCAAATTTAAACCAGCCTTTGCACAGGTCTTTAAACAGGGCACGGAAGTACTCCACGTTTTTCTTGCGACAAAGAGCAACAGCAATATGCCTGTTGTTAAAAAGCACTAATGTCTTTTAGTTACCCATCTCATGATTGAATATTCGATCTTCTACACGATCGATCGTTAGCAGTTAGATTTTTCTAGCTTGCTTATTTTTGTACATTTTCACTATCTGTATCAATATCTTTAGATTGCTTAGGTATTACTGGTATATGGCACTTATCTCGGAAGACATTTCAGTTGACATCAGTATTGCAATATGTAGTCATTCAGCCTCTCCGGTAAAATCTTGGATTATCTGTGCTGTTGGCTGTTAACAAATAAAAGGTCATTTTTAAACATCTGCACCTAAAAATAAAGATAAACTGCAAAAAACAACAGACATTCAGATATTTTGCGGGCTTGTGAAAACCAGACAGAAAGTACAAAAGAGGGTATTTTTAAAGGAAGTAGGAGAACTTCTCCAGGCCGCTAGATACCGCGTAATCAAGTACTGTGGTCTGTAACTATATTTTATGCAACGTTTTATTTCTTGATTTTCACTAGTTTATCTAACTGAAGTTCAAAAATCAACATGTGGGAATTAAATGCTAATTTATAATCATAATGCTTGTCCTGCCCCTATTACTGAACGAGGGAAGTTTTAGACAAACTGCTAATTGGCGTTCAAATTCCACAAAAATACAACTCATGTCTGCCATTATTTTCAAACCAAATTCAAGATTTAAAAAATATATTTCATGATAAACCTTGTCTCTATGTGGATTTGGCTGCCAGTAGATATTTATTTCCGCTTAGTATGTTTTGGTTTCGTCATCGGCTATTTTTCTGCTTGCATAACGAAAGACGATAGCTTACGATACTTGTCTCGATGTGGATTTGGCTACCAGTAGGTATTTATTTCCGCATAGTATGTTTTGGTTTCGTCATCGGCTATTTTTCTGGTTGCATAACGAAAGACGATAGCTTACGATACTTGTCTCGATGTGGATTTGGCTGCCAGTAGGTATTTATTTCCGCATAGTATGTTTTGGTTTCGTCATCGGCTATTTTTCTGCTTGCATAACGAAAGACGATAATATCAAAAGAAATTACACTTGTAAATTGGGTTGCCTTTTAACCAGTGCATACGTAATTTAAATTTTCCTCACTTGGAAATTCAATAGCCATAATCTGTACTTGGACATAAAGTTACGCCCGATTTGGATAGAAAAGGAAAGATGAAATCATTGACATGTATGTGAAATCTTGACTATACCCCTTTTAATTTGTATAACAAATATTGTAGTATCACAAAATAGATAAAATTAATAATGTTCAAAGAGAAAATTGCCTTGGGTTGATTGTAAAAAATATCTTGCAGTGACAAAAGCTCTATTGAACTGAAATTTCCTGGTCAATACTAATAACTACCAAATGCTCAATGCGATTCTCTCCCATTTTTGCTCTCAAGTATGTGTTGATGATTTTTACTTTGCTGTGCGATCCCTCGCATGATGCAGTTGTGACAAGAATGTAAGCTGCTATTTTTAGCACTCTATGTAGACTTGGAAAATAGATTTTTCAAATCACTACCTCTAAATTTCCTCAGTGTCAAAGGTAGAAATGGACTTTTCCATTTTTTTCTTTTTTCATTCATCCATCTCCCTCCTCAATAGTGACTGGGAGAAGCTCGCATTTGCAAATAGGAAATGCTCTCCTCTGGTATCCCATAATTTTGTGCATATCCTGTCTATCCATCTCGGCTGTCGTTCCATTTGTAAGGTTTAAATGCAGACAACTAGAACATAACCTGTCACCATTGTAATGAAAACCTTTTTAACAACTCTTTTAAAAGGATATCCAAAAACGGGCAATAGAATTCTTGTCAAATTACTGCCATATTTTCTTCTCAATTCTTTGTAGCAATGCTGTGACTGAATATGAATGGTATCAGTAAGTGTTTGTATGTCTGCAAATTTGGTAATTATATCATGCTTCTTTTTTCTTTGGGTATCAAAGTCTTCTTGAATTACACAGCCGACGCGAATTTTTTTTGCTTTTTCCATGAATGGAAGCTTGTCCTCGTTTCTGAATACATTGAGTTGACTGGTGTCTAGATTACGTCAACTCCCGTGACCATATCTGTATCTTCTTGTTGAAAATACTCAGATGCATACCTTATGAACATGAAACATACTTTTAAAATAGTTAGCTTTAACACAAACTGAAACGAATTATTCTTTTCAGGGGCCCCAGACACACCTATTTCGTCGTCTTTTAGCTCTTCGACAGTCGCCATTAATGCTTGTAGCACTTTGTGTGTTGTTGCCAGGTTTTCGTCTCTTGTTGCCTAGCTTGTGTTTAAAATTGATCAAAGTGCTGTTTATCTTTCATTACTCTTGTATGCTGTTAAGACGCTCTCAAACACCTCTTTCGTTTTTGAAGAACCCTTCAATTTTTTGTAAATTGCACACCAATTGTGTTAAAAACATCTTGCACAGGTTGAATTGCCTCTGACACTTTTGCAAGGACAAGGTTGAATTTGTGAGCAAAGCAATGAAAATATGACGACAGAGTAGCCCCTGCTTCTGTCAATTTCTTTTGCATTCCGTTGTCCTTTTCTAACATGTTGCTTGGGTCATCAAATCTCAATAAACACATAAAAAAGAAACGTGCCTTTTGTGGTATCTGCATGTGTTAACGGAAGCAAACTCTTGTTTTTTACATTCTCAGAAACATATCGAATTACTTTGGACATGTACGCAGCTTTATGGCTTTAAATTCGTCATATTTTACTGAATAAAATTTACTCTCCATAATTTGTTCCTTCAAAGTTGCAATTTTCGTCGCTGAAATGATTTCTAACAGTTATTTCAAATATCATGGCTAAGGCAGGAAACATTTTCTGGATGATTATCATGACAATTCTGTGAGGGCTTATTGCACTTAGCAAGGAACTTTATCTCTTCAAGAAACGTGCCTTGCTACAGAGAGGAAGATGATTCATCATGACCACTGCATGGCCCACTTTGTAAAGCAAGATGGCGTGCCATGTCAAAAACGATTTAAACAATATGCCTGTTTATTGTTTTTTGCTTCTCTCTCTTGATGTTAGAAAGGTCTCAGCTTTCGACAGCTGAAAATTAATTGGTACTTGAAACGCAAGGAAAATTGCATTCTCCCTACTCAATTGATGCATTCTTGAATTCACATGTTTTTCAAATCTTCCTGTTATCTCAGTAGATTTTCTCCTGTTTCTGAACCCCCTTTCAAAAGAGTTCTTATTAGCACAGCCAACTACAAAAGAACAAGACCTTCACCATTTGCCTACTTCTGTAAAAGAAAGGAATATAAAGCTTGCACAAGATGAACATAGATGTTATTCTAAACTGGTATAATGGGCTCTATTTCCCTTTACTTGATGACGTATTTCACACACGTTTGACAATTTATATATTTGCATTATCTTAGAAAATCAAATAGATCCTGAAGTCTCATGATTACGGTGCAATGCATTATACTCCAAGAATGGTTGCAAGCTACACAAATTTCAATCCATTTCTGATGACTATATTGCACATGCTGTAAGATTTATGGTTCATAACACAGCATATCAGAACGAAACTAGGAAATTTTATGCTTTTGTAATTGTATAACATTTAAGATACAGATACAACAAAGCAAATAATTTCTCCTGCTTCAGTTTCTGTTGTTAAATTGTTTTGACTGCGAGGAACCACAGGGTCCAGGGCTTTTTTTCTCATTCGTGCGAGCTTGGAAGCGGTAAGGCGTCCCCAAAAGACAAGATTATATAAAAGGTATAGCTTGAATGTAAGGTAAAATACGTTAGCCTAAGAAACACTTTTAATTGAAAAAGGAGAATATATGACAGAAAGCAAGTAATTCCTGTCAAAATGGAAGTCGAAAGGATGACAACGTTATAACGTACGATCCATAACAAAGGTTATCCATCATAGGGCACCTAAGTTCGTTGTGGTAGGATTTCCTGAAAGAACCAAATTGAATTACCATTCAGATTGTCATTGTAGCACAAAATATCTAAAATACGCAGGTAGGTGAGAATACACACTTATTAAAACGGTTATTTATCCTAGAACATTCAAGTTATCAAATGCCAGTTTTTTAATATCTCTTTCATTTATAATTCAAAGAGTAATTAAAGAATGAATTTTGAATGAAGAGATCACATGTACATAAATTTGCATGACATATACAAGGGCTATTTGCATAAAATTTACTATCTGTTTTTTTAGAATAATATGCTTAATACACAATAGATAAGCATCAAAACATTGAAGGCATTATTAAATGACTTCTAAGAGATTAGAACAAGACTATTTACAACCATAAATTTCAGAAATTTAATTGGAATATAATCTGAACGTAAAATAAGTTTCAGTCAGCGACGTCAAAGACCAAATAGGTTTTCTATCGCATTCGTTATGTGCACGTTTAATCACAATGTTTAATATTTTATAACAAAATTATCTTGTTAGTACTAAGTAACATACAGTGTAGGTTCAATAAAAAAGTACTTCTTATACCTGTCACAAAATCCTGTAAATCAAGAGGCAGTGTATAGGTCGGTCCCAGGTTTTAATTACAGTGTAACCAAATTTATTAAAAAATCGGCGTGGCATTTGTTACTGTTATCTTATTTGTGGACAAAATTATTTTACATTAAATTTTTTAAATTTAAATCAAATGATTATGCTATCCTTGCAGCAAATATGTACATACAGTATCCCAGTTTCCGATTCCTTTCATGCTACTGTTTTTCAATAGCGAAATATTTATGTAACAACCCCTACATGATTTTTCCTTTTCTTGAAAAGTGAAAATATCATCATCTTCATTCCTGTTCTAATCTCAGAGATTTGCATTCCAAATAACATTGGATTAATTACACTGTTTATATTTGCAATGAATAAGGCCCATCCATAACCAACAAATCGTTGATCAGAAAATGTTTTCGATGCCAATCCAGAATAAGCGATAGAAAGTATTATAACGGCCGGTGAATAGCACACGATCATAGTAACTACTATGACTGAAGCTAGCCAGGCAACTTTTCTGTCATGTTGATACTCCCTGTGATCTCGGTTTACTGCTGTTCTTGTTATTTGTCTCACCTGATTACTACTGGCATTACACAGCCTTTTGACAAGGACTGCAATCTTTGCCTGGACATAGAGCATCCACACCGTCGAAATGGGTGCCAAAATGACAGTGAGGATAGTATATAATATAAAACGTTTTGTGAAAAAGCTACTTATAACTGACAGTATAACTATGATCCAAAAAAACAATGTTATCTTCATGGGCAAGAATGGATCGTGTGTATTTCTTTCGTAATAATATGGATGAAAAACAGAAATGTATCGATCTGTAGACAGTAGCCAAACTGAAAATAATGACGTCCCAATAGAGATGTAACCCAGAGCAAATCCTGAAACATACAAATAACAAGACATCCACCCCCTGTATACAGCCGTGTATATAAAACCAGTAGCTGGCATTGATAATAATCCTGCCAGAAGATCTGACATTGCAAGCCCACAGATGAAAAAGTAAATGTTTTTCCATAGGTGCTTTTTATTGTATACTGTCAACAATATCATACCATTTAATAAAACAACGATAGGCGATAATACAAAAAAGCCAACAGCAATGCCCAGCCAGTTATATCGAATAAGTCCATCTATTTGAAACTGGTAGACAACACTCAAACATGTACCAGCCAAGTCCTCCGTTCTATTGTATGTCATTGTAACATTCACTAAGTTGCATAAACCTCGGTTGCTGTCGTTAAAGAGGTTTCTCTTAGAATGGTCCTGCACAAGAAAAAAAAGAAAGTTATTTTGTTACTTATTTTAAGATCTTTGGAACTGTAAAGAAGAAAACAAGGCTTTTCGATATGTAAGGTATTTATCAAATAAACAGGGAAATGGTTGACAAGGAGATAAATACAACAGTGATAGGACCTGAATACCGTATCATGAGATAAATTACCCAATAAAAAATAAAGAGCAGTAGTATACAAAAATAGACAGTAATATGTAGAAAATAATTAGGTAGGTAAAAAATAGCTCTGATCTGTCCTGATGAGGGCAGAAAAATAAAAGTTTATGTATAAGTAAAAGATATCTTTAAGCTATATCTACTCCAATGTAGCAACAAATTCTTCTAGAATACCTTTGTTACACTGTAGTACTTAGACAGCTTTTATTTTTATCTTTTAAGGCTTCTCAGACGTATGAATTTAAACTGCTACAGTCACACTATAATATATAAACCCTGTATATTCCTTATCTTGCAATCACATGTGTTATCTGGTGTATCTAATGTATTCCGGTTTTACTATTAAGAAATTTTCACTGTAATTACCTAATTGTACATTGCTCTTTCCAACCTTTGATTAAATGTCCTGTATTTAGCTTGATTGTCCTTTACTGATAAAGACGAAAGCTGAAACGTTTAACAACTTAACTTTTTTTCTGGGTAGCTAAATAAATTAATTTTAAAATTTCAATGCAGTAAAAAAATTATGAATATAAATATATACATACATACATATATATAAATGTATGAACATGTATATGTATATATATATATATATATATATATATATATGTGTGTGAGATAACTCAATAAGGGAACAACATCTTTATCAGAGTATCCTATAAGAGTTTATATTTTTCCTCCTAAAGCAGCTTTAATTATACATTAATGCATGTAATTATGCTTTAAACATTTATTTGCTCTTTTAGCTGTTTAGTTCTGGGAGGAATAGTCTACAGATACTTGATAAATTTAATATTTATTTATTTTTATATATTTTTTAAATTTTTATATATTATTTTTATATTTATTTTAAATTTAATATTTATTTATTTTTTTAAGTTTTTTTCAAAAAATTGTGCCACAATAGGTTTATTTCGGAATTTTGGTCTTAGGACAAACCAATAACTGGGTAGCTACCAGATATCAAAGGACTGAAAATACATTTAGTCCCTCAATTTTACATTTTATTTATTTGCTATTAATAACGTTTCAGTTAAAAAGAAACTCATTTCATTGCTTCGAAAACGTCGGTAGTATAGTGAAAAATTTGTTCTTTGGGGAAGGGACTAAGGTTCTCTCTTATAAACTGTTTCTGAAAAACACTTGCTTTTGCACAAAATTGTTCCCTTGAATATGTTGAGCAGCATTTAAACGAGTTATGTGTACTTTATGTGTACTTATGTATATACCGACACCGACATGAGATGTGCAACCGAAGGATAGAAATGATCAACCTTTACGTCATGATTTTATTTAGTTCACTTTGTAATTGAATTGATAATCACTGCATTTACTTAATAAATATACTGTATGTATCTGCTCAGCTTTTGTTTTATGTACTTGTCAAAGAAGGGGCAGACATGAGATATAAATTCTAACAAGCAGTTGCAAAGAACGGAAAGTCATGGTGAGGGATGGAGAGACAGTCATCAGGAGTCATTACTCAGTATCCTTAATAGAGTTAAATTTTTTATTGTTTCTATTCAAAAAAAAATTAATATATAACGAATATTTATACAGGTATATCAGGTCTGAGATATTAACAAAACGTCTCTTATCAATATTTTACCTGACTAATTTATATATATATAAATATATATATATATATATATATATATATATAAAAGTAAGTATAAATAAGTAAATTAGTTCAAAATCAAATATGTTTTTCAAAATGGTGATTATGTCATCCAGCTTTTTGTTTTAAAGGAAACCAAGTATTGTGAAATGAGTCATTTTGGGGGACTGTTAACCTCTTCACCAGTAAATGTCTTAAGGTGTTTGCTGTTCTCAATACTGGCAACTGGTTCTTGTATTTGGTTGGAAAGGATACTCAGATACTCAATTTTGTCAAATTACTGCAAGGACAGTCGATTAATTGGGAAAGGGAATCCAGTAATATTCAGATAAGATACAACAGGATTTTTCATTATGTATGAACAATAGAAAAGATGGTGATGATTATCTGAAAACTATTTCTTTATAAATCTCAGAATAAATCATTTTAATAAGTTTCTCATGCATTTCTACACTTTTTTAGGAATCTTAAGTAGGTACAAAAATGCCTACAACATTCATACACAAAAACCTGACGCCTTAGTGAGATTACCATTGGTGTAAGCAATTTGAAATATAGTAATGTGGTCTTCATGTCACATTCTTACAAAGCCTTTATATCATGCCCATGCAAGGTTTTTGTGTTGCTCTGTCTTTATAATGCGCTCTCACCATAACTTAGTGTCACATCCTCCAAAGTTTTCGATTGAGGCCTCACGTTGGTCTTGCAGTTCATTATTGATTTAGCGTTCTAGCTTCATTAAAAATATCAACTGAAACTGCCAAAAACGTTTGGAAAATTGCAGATTTTAAAGTCTGAATTGAATTTTTTGGACTGTGTCAAGCCAACTTGTAACTAACCACTGAAGACTTTTGCTGCTAAAATTTGCTTTTAAGTCTACTGAAAAGGTACGATATTTGATAATTGCCATAGATCTTGTTTTATGAAAAAAGGCGTGATTGGTTTAGTTAAAGTTAAATTATATAAAAAACGGATATTCCTTAGAGAAAGGAAAAAAAAATTATCTGTGATAATTTATCCATGCATACACTCAATAAATCGCATCCTTGTGTTTTAAAGGCTTGCACAGAAAATGAGACTCTTTAATTTAGAAATTAAATTCTGTTACATTTTGGTTTCAGTTATAAAGCTCTAATACATAAGGACAAAAAGATACATTTCAAAGAGTTTTCAATTCATGAAGAAAAGAAAGACTATAATATATAAGTAAAGACTGAGGGAAAAATGCGTTTTTTTATTACTGTATTGGCTGTCTAAACAACTGAAGAATAAAAGCAATGGAAAAATAAACTGTTCTGCTAAATTAGTAGAGGTAGGACTGCCTTTACTCATTACTCTCAATTTTTTAACCTTAAAATTGTCAACTCATTTATCGTTCACTAATATATGCAGCCCTATATCTTAATCACAATTAACGGTGTGGTTAACAGCTTTGTTTTGACAGTTCAGTTGAACGTCAGAGAACTTTAAACAGAGAAGGGATATATGAATATGTATAAGTAGACAAAAACCCAAAAATAATAGAGTTCTTCTGCTACCATTTAGAATGCTCGATGAAAATCAAGAGCGAATATACAAGGTAAAAGAGAAAACTCAAAACTTTAAATTCTATACACAAGTTTTGAGTTTTATATATATAAATAACTTTATTCGGCGCGATTTTTGTAAGGAAGTTGGATGTTTGACATGACTTGTTTAATCACTGAAAAAGGCGTCCCTGTGACAAAATTAATAATAGGTTTATCACATCCAGATTTAAAAGCAGAAGTTTGATACCCTTTATTGCAATTTTTTTATTGAACTGTTATAGAAAATGCAGGTTAATATTTGGGCTTAATAAAGAACTGAAACCATAAAAATCAATGATCATTTGCGTACAAATGTAAAGAAGTCGATTTTCAAGTATGACCTTAGTTTTCTTTTTAGTGTAAATTTGTTGGTGAACTTTTCATTGCATTTGAAACATCAAACACAACAGTTTTTAAGTATCAATTTCATTCATTTTGAAATATTTTGAACACAATGTTACAAAGCTTACGTCGAGTTTTACCCTTAGAAAAGCCAGAGGCAATTTTTATGTATGCAAAGAGTACTGTCGCTGGTATGATCACTAAGGAAATTCATGTACTAATTAAAATTAGTAGACCATTATGGATACGGTAAGGCTCCGACAATACGTCCCATTTGAGGGTTCTTTTCCAGTGTTCCATGTCGCTAACAGAATTTGCTTTGGTGAACACCGAATTTTTGAGGAGCTCTCCAGTTTTTTATTCACTCTGACACATGTCCCATTTTTTTGCAGCAAGGTGGTCAGTTAAGAATCCGCAAAGGAAGTAATTTAACAAACGTAGTAGAAAGAAAACAAACGGCACTTCTTTTTATTGTACGTCATTCAGGTTCACAAAATGTCCAGCGGCAACCATGGTTTGCAGTTTGTAATAACTAATGACCTTGTAACTTATGTGTTCTTGTCCCTGTGGAGTACGGATACGTCAACAGCATCCTAATATTTGCCGTTAAGCTTAAGAAGTACTTAAACGTTTTCTTTTGACCCCCTCTCCCCCCCCCACTGAATTATTCCATAATTAATTATTCATATTTGTACTTTTTCTTTCTATCATTATATATCGTCCATTGAATTGTAATTTTTCTTTCTGCACGTACGATTCACTCAATCCTTGGCACTTAAAGAGAAGCTTTTGTAAATAAATTTAGCTGTGACAAAAGCGGAAATGGTTCAAGACAGTCTCTTCTTTGGAGCTTTTATTCTTTAAGCTAAGTGCTTAATTGCCTCGACTTTGCCTTTCACAACACAGCTCATTGTTTTTCCCTCTCTGTTTTGTACTTAACACTGATCTACTGTTGTCAAATAAACAGAATACGCAGCAGAAAGTTTTTGGTAAGACCACCCTTTCGTGGTGGAATATAAGAAATTGGGTATGCGGGCCAGGAGGCCTTGTGGCATGAATGGTCCTACCCAACAATGCATAGTTTCAGGTCACCCTTGGGCAAGATGTAACACCTGTTTGGCCTGCCTGCCAGGGTAACGGCGAAGCCATCGGCAGCAGGATGATGGATGCTCTTCGAGGCAGAAGAATGAAAAAAATATGATCAACGGCTTGAGGACACGGCGGTTAGGCAGAGGATCTGTAACCACGGACAAGGGCTAAGCGCAAAGAGCATTGGAAATATTATACTGAGGAGATAGAAGGCAATGGCAAACTGCTGTCTTATCTCTTTGTCCAGCAAAATCATGGTTGTTACATTTATATCAGAAACAACAAACAGCGTCAATAGGATTACAGACAATTGTAATCCTTCGCCCAGCACGAATACTCATGTGCGACAGGTGAGCTCGGTTTGTCATCAAGCGTCTATCAGCAACAAAGGTGATACTATTATAGCAACATGGAATGTACGTACACTGTTTCAATGTGGTCAGCTAGACAACATCAAACTAGAAATGAAACGTTTAAAGATAAAGATACTAGGTTTATGTGAAACCAGATGGACAGGGAGTGGTGACATATACTCAGATGGATACCGAATTCTCTATTCAGGAAGAGATAAACATGAAGAGGGAGTAGCCTTTGTCCTCGACTCGATCACTGGATCTTGTGTAAAAATGCTGGTATGCACTCCCCAATCAAGTTATGTTAATGAAACTGAACAAGTATCATACAAGTGTATGCCCCTACGGTAGCCAGTACTGAAGAACAGATTGATGAGTTCTATGATGCTCTTGAAAAAGTCAAAGAACTATGCAGCCCTCAAGAGGTGAACATAGTTATGGGAGATTTCAATGCCAAAGTTGGTAATCAGCCAGATTTGAAGACTGTAGGCTTATATGGACTTGACGAGCAGAACGAAAGAGGTCATAGACTAGTTAGATGGTGCAAAGAAAATCGTTTAGTGATTACAAACACAATTTTCCAGCAGCATCCAAGGCGGTTATGGACATAGCGTAGTCCTGGAAACAGGATTGAAAATCAAATATATTTCATAAGGATTAATCAAAGGTTTCGGAATGCAGTAAAGCAATACAAGACATATCCAGGGGCAGATTGTGGAAACGACCATATCCCAGTTGTTTGTAAATTGAAACAAAAATGCAAGCGCATAACAAAGTCGGAATCTGTTGAGAAACTTCAGTATGATCTTCTTACAACAAACTGTGGTTTGAAACATTCATATGGGCTTGCAGTTAGTAACAAGTTCAAAGATCTACAGAATACAGGAAATTAAAATTTGGACATTTTCAAGGAAGTCTTAATTACCACAGCCAGAGAAAAGTTACTAAAAGCAAGGAAGAAGGAAAAACAGAAATGGATGAAGGACAACATTTTAGATCTCATGGAAGAGAGACGCAAGCTTTTCGATTGTACCAGTCAAGAGTATGCACGCCTACATAGAGAGATAAAACACAGATGCAAGGTGGCCAAGGTAAAATGGCTCAGTGGACTGTGCAACAATGCACAAGCCGATTTTGACCGAAACAACAGCAGCATTTATAAGCATATTGATGAGATAGTAGGAAAGAAACACTATTCATCTTCAGGAAGCATCAGAGCCAAAGATGGTAATATTATCTTTGAGAAAGAAAATATTTCAGAAAGATGAAGCGAGTACACAAAAGATCTATTTGATGATTGTAGGGGAGACAAACCTATTGATGAGCCACCAATCCTTAAATCAGAAGTCGAAGCGGCATTAAAAAGAATAAAATATGGCAAAGTTCCAGGGCCAGATACGGTAGTTACCGAGCTCATTACAGCAGCAGGCGATATCGGAATGCAGAGGTTTGACAGAAATCAGTAATGAAATATACGACAGTGACGTCATACCCCAAGGCCTATGAAAATCAATATTCATAACACTCCCAAAGAAGCCAGATGCAATGGAGTGTCAACTCCACAGAACTATCAGCCTGATGAACCATGTCACAAAACTAATTATCAGAATAATGATGATGCGTGCTCGCTCCAAAATCCTTCCAGAAATAAGTGAACAGCAATTCGGTTTCATGAAAGACGCTGGAACGCGAAACGCAATTTTCATGCTAAGGAGGTTAACTAAAAGACCTATCGAGGTCCAAGAAGATGTTTACATTTGTTTCCTAGACTAAAAAAAAGCATTTGATAAAGTCAAACACGAACTATTGCTCGAGATGTTACAAGGTTTGGATCTAGATGGAAAAGACATATGACTTGTATGAAATCTTTATTGGGAGCAGAGTGTGTGTGTGAGAATCGACGGAGAGTTTTCTGAATACATATCAATTAAGAGAGAAGTCAGATAGGGATGTGTGTTTTCACCAGGTTTGTTGAACTTTTCAATGAGATTATCTTGAGAGAGATAAAGGAACACAAAGAATTTGTTGGTGGTGGCTAAAACGTAACTGACAATTATTGCCAAAAGGTAACTGACAGTTATTGCAAAGTTCCAAAAAGATCTACAAACCTTACTTAATAAAGTGAGTGAAACAAGTGAGAAGAGAGGACATTCCTTAAATCATAAGAAAACGAAATGCATGGTTATTTCCAAAGATTTATTAGGATAAGTCTGCTTCTTGTAGATAAATAACGAACCAATCGAACAAGTAAAGAAATTCAATTACCTGGGTAGCATAATTACATAAGATGGTGGAAGTGACGAAGACATAAAATGCAGANAACGTAACTGACAATTATTGCAAAGTTCCAAAAAGATCTACAAACCTTACTTAATAAAGTGAGTGAAACAAGTGAGGAGAGAGGACATTCCTTAAATCATAAGAAAACGAAATGCATGGTTATTTCCAAAGATTTATTAGGATAAGTCTGCTTCTTGTAGATAAATAACGAACCAATCGAACAAGTAAAGAAATTCAATTACCTGGGTAGCATAATTACATAAGATGGTAGAAGTGACGAAGACATAAAATGCAGAATTGGTATGGCAAAAGATGTTTTCGGAAAACTCTGGTATATACTCACAAATAGAAGTCTAACAGTAGAATTCAGAAAAAGAATTGTCAATAGCTATGTAATACCTGTGTTGTCTTATGGTAGTGAATGTTGGTATACAAGTGAAACTATGAAGAAACGGATAAAAGCTGCAAAGATGTGATTCTTCCACCGAATGTTAAAAATTCCATGGACTGTCAGGAAAAGTAACGAGGAAGTTTTAAGAATGGCACAATCAAAGGGATGTTTAGTAAGTCGTATTCGGGAAACGTAATTAAGATTCCTAGGACACATTATTCGAAAAGCAATTTTAGAAAGTACAAATTTGCCAGGAAAAATAGAGGGGAAAAGAGCCAGAGGAAGACAAAGGTTATCTTATCTAGAAAATATATGCTGATGGATAAATGACAGTCTAAATTTAAGTATTAATGCTGTTACTTTAATTTAACTGGCTAGAGACTGATAAAATGCACCTGTTAAAATATTATCAAATAAATAAGTAAATAAATAAGACAGATTCCAATGGAAAGTCATGATCGCCAACGTCCTCAGAGAATACGGCACTTATATATATAAGAAATAGAAATAAACAAAATCTAGACAGCACAAAACAAGAAAGACAACAGAGTTTCCGAACGTCAAACTAAACAATTCGAAGGCAGCGAGAAAGAGCAGGATTATGGTGCATGAAAGGGATCTTGGCTAGGGCGGGAGGGGATTAAAAACAAGCAAGGAAAGGACATAAAAATGGTCATTATAACGAAACGTAAAATGAAAGTGGCGTTTATATGTCATATGATCTATGTAAGGGCGTCTAGTCCTCAAGAGCTGAGAGGAGAACGAACGCTGTGGTCTAACGAGAACACAGTACTACCATTCGACTTCTCTTTATTATGGAAACATTTCTTGGATACAACTGTGCTCTCGCTCGACCACAGCGTTCCTCCTCCTCTCAGCTCTTGAGGAATGTACGCCCCTATTTAGATAACTATAAAATTTCATGCAGCCAATAGAAAAAAGGTCTTCTGATTAGCCAATTTCGGTCACGTGTCTTTAGAACTGTCTACAATTGCTTTTAGCCTAAACAAACCAATGACCGGAGTTTTGGCAACAGCTTTTAATTAGGTTGCGTAAGTCAGTCTTTAGAAAGTACTGTTTGTCTTGACTAAAGTAAACCAATGAGAGAAAACCCCAATGACTTTCTGTGATTTGGCTACCTCAGTAGGTTTGTCTCCAAGACGATTTTGATAACCTTTACTCAAACCAAACAGTTAGACCAACCTTTTTGCTAATTATCTCACAGAAGGGACATATGACCAAGTGGCATAACGTGTAGTATCACCCACAAGAACTCAGAGTGATATTTCAGTTAGATTTGAAATATAATATATATATAAGTCACAAATTCGGTAAAATTTGGTAAAGAAACTGCTCGAGGGAGACAACTTTATTCTAATCTTACAAAATTTGTCTAAAGCGTTTTCTCTAGTTGCACCATTTAGGATCTGCCCTTGAGACAGTTAAAAGTTGGTGTGGAATGTTCACCTTTTCCTTTGGGTCGGAAAACGAGTGGGTTTTTCACTTTTCATACATAAAAAGCACACATATTTATCTCGCTACAGGATTTTGTCAATTTTCAATGTTAACTGTTGCCAGTTTAAGGAAGTATTAAATTAATATTTGAATATCCAATTACGATTTCAGTTGTGCTTTAAACAAGTAAAGAAGATTTTTTACAGTTTGAGAACAGGTTAATTTTGCAGATTGTTTATCATAAATACGAGGAACTCATCAGCGATAGCCTTAGGAGGTGGTAACCTCTTGATTGACTAACCATATCATATTGTCCCCAAGGCCAATTTTCAGACTTCATGCACAGCATTCTCTATATAGTCAAGTGTAAATAAGTCAGTTTGTCAGCATTATAAATGTTTTTCTGTTCTTACCTGACAAAATTGTTGGTGAGTGGGCTTCTTTCCAAGACGCTACCATACCTGATTTTAACGTACCAAAGTAGCCGTTTGAACCCAAATTATCGTTGATAGATAACTATTCAGAAAAGTTGCTGCCTCGATTTTGATATTTGTCCATTGGTAGAACTACCATTCTTTCTTCCTACAAAAAAGTCTTATAAATGAAGCTACATCCAGGTCATAGTGTTGTGCAGCTTTGATGCATTTGTTTCCGAATTGATTTCACCAGATCGTAAAAGATTGTGTTTTTTGATGATGACGATTTTGTAAGGGTTCTTCTGGGATACCATAAATCACCCACTGATCATCATATTGGGTGTAATAATTTTTTAAAATCCTTTTGCAGTTTTTTCTTATATTTTTATGGGCTGTATTCGTACTAGTACTAAAACAACTCCGAAGGTGGCCTATGCATGATAATTTTATAAAACGTGATAAAAAATATATTTTTCTAGTGGGAAATCTTTCGAATTTTAAATCAGTTCGTGCAACAAATTCGAATGTTTTTTCTGTTAAAAATCTATAACATCAATTGAGTTTTTTGTTTCTTGAGGAAAAAACAATAATTTTATCTAAAAAACTGGGGATTGGAATAATATGAATTTGAAATATTCGGGGATATAATATGAATTACTTGAAAAAACTGCTCGAAATCCAAGATAATTCGTAAAATGTTTGAATAACGTAAGGATTTGGATAGAGCAGGATGCACATAGCTGGTATTTAACTGTATCTTACTGTATGGTCTTGCAGATGGATACGTTTTTGATGGCAAGTCTTCACGTTTGAAAGGTATTCTTCAAAAATAGGATTACAAAAATACCAATAACTCCAATACTCCAAGGACATTTTCATTTTGGGATCCATAGTGCACTATGACCAATGCAAGCTTTATATCTTTTGGAAAATCATCAGGTTGCACTACAATCATAAGATACATCTACAGAATACTTAAGACAATATAATTGCACCTGTATTCAATGCTCTCTAGGTCATGTGTGTGTGTATAAGTATGATCCTAGCCTTGAAAGGAGGTTGAAAGGGAAGTTGTCGTTCTGTGGAAGTCTGGGCCCAATTTCTTCAAATTTGGATGAGGTGACTCACAATAGGGACTCTAGACAGCTAAGGAGCAGTGCAACAAAGTCGAATACTAAGCTGCAAAATTGATGCTCTTAAAGAACTTAGTACAAATAGCTGAGGAGATAATGAAAATTGCTATAAAATCATGAGTTCTTGTAGAGCTTATATTTCCCTCTTGTCTTTTCTTCAGCTGTACAGATACTAATATAATTTTAGGATGTTGGTAATGAATATGTTACTGATGGTGGAAGTGGTGATAATAGATGGCAAGGAAAGAGCTAACTTCAAAAATAACGATGGTAATGATGATGATAGTGATTATATTTATCAGTTATGCAATAATGATGTCAATATTTGTCTTGATTTTCATGCTATTAACAAAAAGATAGGATTTCTTAAAGGATTTTTTCAGCTTGAACATAATTAAACAAATTTTATTAATTTTCTTATGGCTTTTAGTTTTCGTACTTAATGTAACATAAAACTGCAGTTTCATTGATAAAATTGTAACAAATTCAAATGAAAATTGCTTGATTTAAATTTTGGCAACACCTATACGATATTTAGAAAACCATAGAAAGCATCACAGCCATTTGTCCATTACCAACCCTTGTGGTTTAGATAGAGGGGGAATCAAACGCTGTGATTTAAATTTGTATACATAAAGTATTTTACGACAAACTCAATAACAGAAAAGGACTGATACCTTTAAAATTTGTAGTTGTCAGTAATGATCGGAAGGAAGTAGATTGAACTTATCTAAGCTATGAAAGGATTTAAGGAGAAGATTGACAGATCAAAATCGTTTTATTCCATTCAATTTTGAGTTTTGCAATTTTTTGATCATAGTGAAAAAATACGCATTTTACCATACATTTTACAAATAAAAATAGGATAAAATCTATTAATATATCCGTAACATTTTGAAATTTCCAAGAATTAATAATTTTGGTTTTGAAAAAAAAAATCAAAGTAAAAAAAATTCACAGTTTTAGGGGATGTCATGATCACCGGCTGTTCATGAAAATATCTGTCAACCAGCAGATGTACAAACATTTTTCATATATTTTGCAGTGAGTTTGCTTGACATTACATGTATTTATATTTTCTCTATAATACATTATTTATAATCTCCTTATGATTCTCATCTTGCCGTAGATGCGTATCTTGCGTATCTCCGTAACCCAACAGCCTATACCAATGGGAGCATTAATGTACAGCAGGGCCGTCGAGAGCCAGCTTAAGACCCCAACTTACATTTTTGATTGGATCCTGGCGTTTCACAAGACATTCAGTAACATTCTCTTCCAATTTTGGAAAAACATGGGAAACGCCCTTTCACAAAATACCCGTTTTAATAAGTTTAAACTTCTCATGTCACGATTTTTCTAAAGGTTATATATTCGAATAAAAAACAATACAATTATACGCCTAAAAATCCTTTATGAGGTTTCAAGTTAGCAAGTGACTTATTTCTATATATTGTGAAAGTACCCCGTTCATTTTCAATGTTCAATACTACGAGAGCGGTCAGCATGTCTTGGGTCATAGAGCATGTCATTTGAGTTTGGATAACCTTGAGAACGCTGGTGAAGAGTCATGCAGATGTAACTGTAACTAGCAACGCACAAAAAAATTCTGACGGCGGTTCAAATGTTAAAGAGAATTCTCTCTAACTTGAACTTTGCAGTCCTATTCAAGAAAGAATACAGATCCAGTTTTCTCTCCCCAAGATTTGCAATATGTACCGCTTTCAGATACAAAGGTTCCTCTCCAACTTCTATGAAACTGATATCATCAACATAAATTGTGCAAAATTCGACGCATGCGCTATGTACGCTTTCGCCGGAAAAAATCGTTGCTGTGGTATGCTGCTTTATACATCGGATACCACAATGTAGAGTGAACAGAAACACTTGGAATTTGAAGACGTTTTTTTCAATTTGTTTAGTGGTCTTGTGATGCCTTAAACAGTGCACTGTTACTTTTGTCTTTTGTGATAAAATTCTGCGTTTTTGGTGGAGCCCTTTGAGATCAAAGGCAAGACTACGGTTATTTAAATATTTTACCTTGATGGTGGCTTTTCTCGTCTGGATATTTTGATCCCTGTTATCAATTTTTATGATAATTGTCAGCCAAATAATAAAATTAAGGATACAAATAAGGAAGGAAACCTATCTGATGGCACTGTTGACTTTTGCTATTGCCTTTAAAATCAGATGTAAAGAAAGTAGTTTTTTTACAGTAGTTTTGATTCCTGAAAAAGGAGTCGAAAAGGAGTTTGCAGTTGCAACACCATCCCTCTACGATGATCCAACATTTTCGTTCAAGATCTTCAGTTGTAAGGGCTGGAGAAGAAAAATATATCCGCTGATTAGACCATTACAAAAAAGTGACAACTTTTGAACCAGACTTCTCAGATTCAGCTCCTCAGCGATTGAGAAAATGGGAGGCACAAGGAAAATATAAGCTTGAAAGGTTGATTTAATGCGATTAACTCTGAGCACCATTATACTTCACAGACATATTTCACAGGTACATTGTCATAGCCTTGTCTCCACCCTTTAGCAGTTGGTTACATATCTACAAAATCATTTACGGCGTTTGGGTTCCAGTCTTGTTAGAGCAATCGACAAAAAATTTAAAGTGGCTCTGGTATGGTTTATACAGCATAATCTCTTTAAAGTACTAAAGGATGAAAGTTGTTTCCTTCGTGTGACTTACATAAGGAGTTCACTCCAGTATGATTGAAAAACATTTTGCATTTTCGAGTTCTTTCAAAACACAGCCTCAGACCCTTTGAGAACAAATGTTATAAATCTATTTTGGAACCTCGGAGAAAGAAATTGATAAAAATAACAACACCTCCAATACTCCAAGGAGATTTCCACTTTGGAATCCATCGTGCACTATGATTAATTGGTCAGTTGAATATAGAAGTACAAAGTTTTTAACAGAAGAAAAACTATTTTAAGCATGGTTGAAATGAAAAAGAAAACTATAGATCCAAGTAATTTTTCTGATTTGGTTTTGTTTGCAATTGCTTTTTCAAGATCTTTAAGAAATTTGGAGCATCCTCGGATAACCCAATTGAAAACTTTGTATGAGCCTATAAATGGACGATATGAGTGATGCCACAGTTGTGGGTGGATCACAGTTAGCCAACAGTAAAATCTTATGCTGACATCCTGAAATGATACCATTGTTCCAATTGCATCCTGAGACCTGTAACTTTGTTGAAAAAATTCTTGTTTTTAACCCTTTCAATGTCAGATTTCTTGAACAAATCCTATCAAGTGTTCTTATCCAACTATTGTACAATGATGTGAGATCTTTTCCACCAACGTACAAACTATCTGCTTTTTTATGCAACAACTCCCTCTTGGTTCCATGAGGGAGTTGTTGGGTTTGAACCTTCAGCTTCGTATTAGGGGGTGAAGCTGGACCATTTCTAAGGCGCTCTCTTACTTTTCTAAAATGTTTATTGTAACGGCTGATTGCTGGCTGGCTTTACGTATAGACAAGCAGGGTGCTTCTACTTAGCAGGTAATGGTCTGGAAATGCATGATTCGAGATGCTTCACCAGATTCTAGCTCGCTGAGCAACGCGTCCTTCGCCTGTGAGATTTCCAGTATGATAGAAACGAGAATCTTATTCCTCAGCTCAGCTCAGCACTTTATCCTTGTTTCATTATCCCCATAGACAGTGGTGGATACGCTTGGGGCATAATAGAACAATCAGATGTCGATAGAAGGGTTTACGTCTGCATCAGTTACATAGGCAGCACTGAGGAGCGTTAGTCAACTCTCTACAGTGACTAAATTGTCTTCAAGCGAGGAGACAATACGTTAATGAAGGTCTTCTGGACGTTTGTCTCCTTGAAAACAGATTTTTGTTACCTAACTAGCGATCCAATTGTTTGAAATCCGTAATGTTCTCCTATCCTTGTCCAGATACTGTCCATAAGTTTCTTATTAGAAAGATTGTATTTCCTAAAACTATGGTACCATAATTAGAAATTTCTCGAGTATCAGTTCAACATGTCTACACGTTTGGGCAGCTGCATAAGGCTGGAACTGCTTCTGCATCATTAATTAAGCCATTTGTTGGTGAAGTAATGGACTTCTTTTGCTAAGTTACATCTTTGACAAGAAAAGATGCAAAGTTATTGACGGATGGTGGGAGATACAATAACTTGTCTTTCCAGTTCGTAAAAGAGCTTCATGTTTCGAATTCCGTAAGAGTCCACTGTTTTTGGTGCTCCTGAAGTAGCCATGGCTTCTAGGTACCTCCAATGATAATAGATAAATTAATATCTGCTGATATGGCGAAGTCCTCTACGACTCCGTCAGCACGTAATTACGATAAAGGTAACTTATGAGAAATGAGTTTAAATGATTAAGAAATAAAAACATTCTCTTCTCAACAAGTAAAATTCTGTCTACAAATCATAAGCAACAAAAATAAGAGAGTTTGTAACCACGATTTGAATTGATAAGTACATAACAATACACGTCTGTAAACATCGGGCGATATTAAGCACCTGGTTCAGCCCCAGCATTTTCTACTTAATATCAAATGCAGACGTTCTCTTGATTCAATTTCTCAAGACAAAATTCCCTGATAAAAACGCGAACTCTACCAATGATTAGCAACTCTTGTTATGCGCGTTAAATATAAAAAATTGTATTCACATTATCCTTTCTTAACGAATTAATTTCGAAGAGTAATTTCTGTGCCTTTTAATGAGCTGTTGATCTTTTCACTTTTACTATTGACGTAATTACAGGACGTATTAAAGGATGAGAGTAACGTAATTAACGTGGCAAACAATAAAGAGATTAAAGATTTGTAAGTTGAAAAGGTGATTAATTTCTTAATAAGTGTTACTGATTGTTACACAGGAAACACGCTCACGGACAATTAAAAAAAGTTGCAATGGAAAGATAATATTATGGGTATGTAAAGCAACAATCAACATTTTCCAACAAAAATAATTTGAGCTCAGACAGGAAAAAAATTTTAAAATAATGTCATGTGGTTGAAGAAAGCACTCAGAAGTAATAACCTTTAAGGTTTTTTAAAATCGTACATAAATTTATCTTGTTAATATTTAAAAAAAAGGAGTTCACATGTCGTTCGAATACCTTGTGCTGTACAGTTCAGGCTATACAGAATAACGTCTTTTGGGTGCAAGGTAATATGTTCAAAGCAATATGTCCATTCTTTTGTGCAGTATAAATTATTTGTTTGCCAATTTGTCCCTTATCCGATGAATCAGCTTTCATCTCAAAAATATTTTAAAAGATAGATACATAGGAAGAAAATGAGTACAAATACGCTTGAATAATTTGCTTGGTAAAAACATTGTGGAATCTGTACAATTGATATATAATCAAGCCAACAATATTATTTTATTGATTTTGCAATATATTTCGAAGTTAATACTTCATCTTCAGGCTACAAGGTAAAAATATAAAAACAGTAAATTTGCTGAATACAATATTTTCCACCACAAATCAACATCTCTCTACAGTATACACAGCTAAAGCGAAATATATCACAGTGAATTTAAATCTTCAATCTTTTTGAACAAACTATGATAATTGAGAAATCTCCCTTGAGGGACCTTATTGAGCAGTTAAATTTTTATGACTAATTCGCGGCTTTTGTACTCATCCCTTGTATTTAATGTTGGTTTTATTTCCCGAATGAGCAATGCCTCTAATGGCATTAACTTGTATTCCGACTTAGTCGACTTTGCTATTATTTCTGCATGATGGATTGATAGCTCCACGTTACACGTTTTAAAATGCTGTCCCACGGCTTTATACTTATGCTCCTTTACACCAGTTAGCAGATGTCGGGTAGTNACAAACTATGATAATTGAGAAATCTCCCTTGAGGGACCTTATTGACCAGTTAAATTTTTATGACTAATTCGCGGCTTTTGTACTCATCCCTTGTATTTAATGTTGGTTTTATTTCCCGAATGAGCAATGCCTCTAATGGCATTAACTTGTATTCCGACTTAGTCGACTTTGCTATTATTTCTGCATGATGGATTGATAGCTCCACGTTACACGTTTTAAAATGCTGTCCCACGGCTTTATACTTATGCTCCTTTACACCAGTTAGCAGATGTCGGGTAGTATGCCCCACATAACACAATAGGCATCGCGAACACGTAATTTTATATACTAAGCCGCTTTGCATAGGTTTTTCCACGGGTACTTATAATGATGGTAGAACTGTTTTGATTTTCTTAATCGTAGAGACAATTTTGCATGGTACCTTCATGCGTTTCAACGAGCGTTCAAATTTCTCCCTCGATATTAAAGAAAAATAAGTTTTTTCTCTGTTTTATCACCATTACTTTTTTCTTCTGTCGGTGGTTTCGGTTGATAGATCTTATCCAGAGTCTTCTCAATAATTTCATCATAAAATGATGGGGAGTGCTGGTTTTTCTCCAGAAGGATTTTTGCTTTGACGAGGCTTTGGTGAAAGTTCTCCCATGTACTGCATGCAAAGTGAATCCTATACACAAGACCGGTGACTACAGAGCGTTTATACTTCATAGGAGCTGGTGAGTGGAAGTTGAGGGTCAGCCCCGTATCCGCAGCTTTCCTGTACCACGTTGATGAGTGTTCTCCCCTGTGTATGATTCGCATGTCAAGAAATGGGATACTGCCATTTTGCACTTTTTCCATGGAAAATTTTAGGTTAGGGTGGTAGTTATTGATCTCCGAAAGTTTTATTCTCTGCTAATTTCTCTAATGGTATCATCCATGTACCGGGAATACAGTTTTGCTTCGCCCTTTATATTTGTGTCGAACTTACTGAGCCAACCATTAGCTAGATTTGGAGCTGGTGGGCTTCCAATCGGCAATCCATCCTTTTGTCTGTAATAACCATCATGCGTTAAAAGTAGCACATCACAACTACTGATGCATGCTAGTTGAATAAAGGTTTCCTTCGATACCGGGGGCTTTTTGTAATCATCAGAGTATAACAAGTCCGCACAATAAGTTATTACCTCCTCAACCGGAACATAAGTGTAAAGTGCAGAAACGCCAAAGCTTGTAATTTCTTCATGTTTGTCCAGGTGTATATCCTTCAGACTTTGTGATATAGATTGTGTTGATGAATTTATTTTACATTCCTTCACTACTGAAAGCCAATCAGCTACTTGTTTGGCTGCGGGCTAATACGCTGAACCGAGCATTGGCAAGACGGGTCTGAGTGGTGTTGATGGTTTGTGCACCTTTGCCAAGCCATAAAGCCTGGGTGGTTGACTTCCGGCTGGTTTTATCTTGTTGAAGAGTCTTTCCGTTATTTTGTTCTGATCCTTCAGTTCAGTTAGCAAATTTACCATCCTCTCCTCCTCCTTCAAAAATGGATGCTTTTCGTTCTTTCGCGTTTTCGAATGTTTTTCAAACTGTGGAAGGTTAATAATATCATTCAGTTAAGGGTTGTAACTATCAGTTTTCATTAAACAAATACCTGTACCTTTATCAAAAGGAACAGCCAGTAAATCATTCTCTTTAAGGTACTTGGGAGTCATTTGGACGTTCCTTGGTGTTTTTTAGTTTTTGCAGTTTTTTATATATGTCAACGTTTTTACATTGATGTCCGTCATTATTTCGTCACTAACCTCGTGTTGTCTGCAACACCTCAACAACTCGTCTAACTCTGAAAGCACTTCATTTTTGTCAAAACTCCTCATCACTGCATTTTTCGGACCCAAAGCCAAAGTTTCCATGACGTATTTTGGTGGTTGTTTCTCCAACCCATAACATATAACCGTGTTTTTGACATCGAACAACAGTCATTCCTGGTCTTTTGACAACCGGTACAATTTATCATTAAGTTTATTCAACTGACGTTTCCTTAAGTCCTTTACGAAATATCTTGTGTATAGAATCACTGACGGTAAATATTTGTAATGAATGTGCGTTTTCACTTCATCTCGAACGATAGTAACTTTCTCCTTACATACCTTTAAATCGTGTCTGGCTGTATACTGCAGAGAGATATTGATATGTGATGGAAAATATTGTATTCAGCAGTTTTACTGTTTTTGTATTTTTACCTTGTAGCCTGAAGATGAAGTATTAACTTCAAAATTTATTGCAAAATTAATGAAATAACATTGTTGGCTTGATTATATATCAATCATACAAAAACGCTTGGATAAACAAGGAAAATCCTTATAACGTAATTTCCTGTCCAGTATCTTTTGCAAGTAAAACAACAGTATTAGTAGCAAATACGAAAAACAAGTTTTTTAGTCATCACAATTTGTTTGCGGACTTGCACAGCTGAAACAAAAATAAATATGTTGCGTTTATTGAACAAGCACAGCATGTAATAGAGAATAAACAGAACTTACAGAAAAGCATATTTTTTATTTTGTGACTTTGTTATCAAACAGAATGCAGCTGTGGCAAAAATAATAGCAGTTCATGTGTCGTTGCAGGCAGTAGCATTATCCTAAACAACCTTATTCGTTTCCTCGATGCAGCTGGTCTTTCTTAGATAGGACTAAGTCTAACTTGGCACTCAATTTCAAGTAGATAGACAGCACGTTTTTATAATCTGTATATAGATTTTTAATAATTTTTTGAAAAGATGTTTAATTGTAATATTTGTAATGTTATTATCATTATATATTATAATATCAGAATAAAAAGCGGGTATCAATGGAATATTTTTGGCCTAAATACGGGGCTTCAGAAGACAAAATATATAGTAAAATATCGCATTTTTCGTAGAAATAATAGGGAAGGGGGGATATAGGATTTTTAAAGATTAATTTTTGAAGAAGACGCAATACAGAACGTGTATACATTCGTTTATAGAGCAACTACTGCAGTTTAATTAAAATCGTAGAGGATATTTCCATTGCAAAAATACAGTTTATTGAAATCAATACTCGACGACTATATGCCGAAACGTTTATATTTAGATATATATATAACAAATGCAGTAATTTTCATGAAAGCATTGACATTACGTATAACAAAAAATCATCGATGCAATAGATTTTCTTTGGTTGCAACACTATGTGTGTTCTTAAGCCTTTCTCAAAAACATTTGTCTGTATGTCACTTTTTTGGGATGCTATCGTAAAAAACGTACTGAAATAGCATTATCAACATCCGTATACTTAGAACGCACTACCTCACAAACTCGATTCATTCTATGCTTTAAATACCAGATAAAGATAGCTTTTGGGCATAAAAAAGAATAGCCTCAATAGCTTTTTTCTTATATGTTGCTCAGTTTTTTATTACAGTCCATCATTTGAATGGTATCCAAAAGAAAATGTGCATTGTATCATCCACTTCCTTCAGAAAGCCACAAATTACCATGTAAGACATGCGAGCATCACCAAAAAGTCCTATGATAAGTTGGAAACAGATCGACCCAGATGGTCAGTAGTTTCACCTATGCCAAACATGTTTCTCTTTCAACGCAGTTTACCAACGCAGATAATATCCATATTTTCATCATAGTTTTTCTTAAAATAGTTTTTTCTTAAAGTAGACATGTCGAAGGTTCTTTTCCTTTTCTATTTCTAAAAAATGCATTAAATTTCGCTTCCTTAAGTTAATGAAACGGAATATGTGGAGCAGAGAAAGCTTTAGCTGAATCATAATTATAAGCGGCTTGACGATTTGCACAAAATCAGCAAAAAAGTGAGTTTTGGACACTATGATTGTATAGATTTGTGCATTTGACTCTTTATGTATTGCAGCATTTTTCCTGTGTTGTATACTTCAACTTTCGTATCACAGACAGTGCAAAATAGCACTTTACCATATGTGCATGCAAATTCCTTGCAATGTGTACTTAATGTTATATATTAAGTGTTTTATCTGTTCTTATCTTTATAGCAATTTCTAAATTATGATCTGCTTCTGAATTCTATGTTGCGATACTAATGCTGCAAGAAATATAACTTTCAATAACCTACATAAAAACGTTTACTACAATAACAATTTTGACAGAAATAACAAAGGCAAGTTTCCTGACGTCGTTATTCCCTGGTATTTCTATGTTAATCAACGTTGTACCTACACAAGTACAAGTGTTCTTCTTAAGGAAGTCACGTTAGAAGTACAGTATGTGAAAGGGCAGAGACAAATAGAAAATATGTTGTTTTTTTCAAATATATCCCAAAATATGAAATTTTTTTGTAATAATGGACAAATTCGCTCCCTATTTGTAATATATATATATATATATATATATATATATATATATTTATATAGTAATATTAGTAAAGTATACCAATGTTCACTAAGAGTGCTCAATGTTTCCAGACCGTTTATAAATCCAGTATAGCATACAAAATAACTAGACAAATTTAGCAGTTACTACAAGTTTCATGTTTTCTTAACAATCTTCAATCTGCAATGAATTACTACAACAGTTGTAGTAATTCATTGCAGTTTGAAGATTGTTAAGAAAACTTAAAGTCTTTGTAACAAAGGGTATGCTGAGTCTTGGGTACCCGTAACATATGTGGAACGGAACCACTGCCGGTCACNATATATATATTTATATAGTAATATTAGTAAAGTATACCAATGTTCACTAAGAGTGCTCAATGTTTCCAGACCGTTTATAAATCCAGTATAGCATACAAAATAACTAGACAAATTTAGCAGTTACTACTAGTTTCATGTTTTCTTAACAATCTTCAAACTGGAATGAATTACTACAACAGTTGTAGTAATTCATTGCAGTTTGAAGATTGTTAAGAAAACTTAAAATCTTTGTAACAAAGGGTATGCTGAGTCTTGGGTACCCGTAACATATGTGGAACGGAACCACTGCCGGTCACAATTCCAGGACCTCTGTTACCAACATGGTCTTCCTTATGTCTGTCTCTTATCTAAACTTCTTCTATGGCTTTGTTTATGTATTGCATCTCGATTCGAGTAAAATTTGTTTGTGATATATACGTTTTTTTATGTTATTATTTTGTCAAAATAGAAGCCTTAACATCTGGCTGTTTGGAGTTTACTCCTAATACTATATGTATATATATATATATATAATATTTTAATATTACTATTATACATACTTTTTAATATTGTAGGGGAGACTTTCCTTGGCTCTTATTTTACTCCCGGTGTTCAATCTTTCCTTTCTGCTTTCCTTTGTTTCTGCTATTTTTCTGGTATTTGGCAAAAAATGGAGGGCTTCAGCAACCTTTCCTTAACTGAAATGGTTATATTTTTTGTATTGCACAAAAAAGTTTTGGGGAACATATTCTTCCCATTGAAGAATCCCCTGGATTGTTGGGGCACTTTAGCTTGTCATTCTAGAGCAAATGTTAGATGGACGAGATTTTTCATTTGACAGTCTATAACAGGTGGGCAACCTTTCCAGAGAGTGGGACAGATCCTAGTAATATTTACAATGCTGAAAGCTAGTTTTTTAGTCTCATGTCTCAGTATTTTTAGTAATAAATCCGGTATTGTTTTTCGTTGACTAGTTTGTTGATGTCAGGTCTGATAGAAGAATGCGAAATCCTAAATTGGCTTTTAAAATTAGGGTCTGACAGCTGAGCCCTGTACTTTGTCTTAACGTGCTTCATTTTGGACAAAAAATTGTTTGCAGCGGTAAGTGATCCCGAAGTAGCTCACACACCTTGTTGCCAATTCTTTTATGTTGGTCAAACTCTCTTCCTTTGCTACGCACAGCTGATAAAAGCGGAGCAGGTTGACTTCTGAATGAGCACTTTTTAGTTCAAAATTGCTTTGCATATCAAGAAGTTCGAGTTGAAATTTACTTGAATAATCGTTTATGTTTACTCTGAATGGATCAGCAAATAATTGAAATTGGTTTTCGTTCATCCTAAAGTCCTGAAATTGGGATTCGAATTCTGTTGATAACACCTTTACGCAGTGTGCGTATTTTTTAAATTTCACTTGGGAAATTTTCACTCTCGATGTTAAAAGTTCACAATGAGATGTGTCCTTTGTACTGAGCTATTGCAAAACTAACTCCAGTTTTCTTTCAAAGGCCAAAACATGCTGAAACATTTTGTTACATAGCTGATCTTTGCCTTCAAGCTTGATATTAAGAAGGCTTAGATACTTCTCTTTTCTTTTCTGGTCTTTATACTTGTCAAACTGTGTTGCATGTTTCTTTTGATAATGTCTCTTTACGTTGTATTCTTTTATAACGCCAATGGTTTCACTGCATATCAAACATAGGAGATTGTTGTTTCTTTCTACTGCAGAATAATCTGTCCCCCAGCTTTCCTTGAACATACAACACTCAGTGTCAATTTTACGCTTTTTTGCATTCTTTCCTCTTATAATCTTTCAAACAACACTTGAATAAAAAAAAGAACTCCAGAAGAAAATAGAATCACGAGATCATCTTTCTTTGCAAAAATTGCGAGATGAAGTCACAGAATAAAACTCTGATGAAGTTTAATTCTGTGGAGACGATTTTTTTATTATGCTTTCAAGAAAGGAAATACAGAAGTATCCACCAATCAACGTAACAGACTAAGACCACGTTTACACGACACCGATGCGATGCATATCGCATTGCCAAAACAATTTTGTTCGCGTACTTTCTTCAAATATAGAGAGGAACATAGGGAAAAAATGACAGATTATGTAAATTACCCTCACTGTCAGTATTGCCGTCCTCGCTGCGAAAGTGGAGTGAAACCACACCGGTGTGCCCGTTTACACGAACCAAAACGACACCGGTGAAAAATCGCACCGGCGTGGCTACCGAAGTGTGGCTCGCAGTTATCCAAGTGAAAAAGTTTTTACTGAATCTCACGTTTGACAAAGGTATGTGTTTCATTCAATATATTCAATATCTGCAACCGCTAGACAATTATATTTTCTAACACAAAATTATATAATTTTATGGCTTCGCGGGCCATGAAAATTCTTCTCGCGGGCCGTAGGTTGCCCACTCCTGATCTGTAACATCTACTTCTGTGGCATTGTCATGAGTTTGTAACCTTAAGAAATTGTACCTACTAATAAGTCTCTTTACATTCTTCATCCAAATAATATACTTTGTGTTTATTATCTTACGTCTGTGGAATTCTTGATCAAGAAGCATTCTGAAGGATTCTCTTGTTAATTGCTTCCTAAATGTCTCTTATCATTTTTTTTATGGTTAGAAAATAGATGGCCAATTACAGAATTTCATTTGCTGTTCAATTTACTGTTGTAGCTATTATATGAATCAAGGGTCTCTGTTAAAGCTAGTTTGCATCTCAGCTCAGTACTTTGCCTCACTTTAAAGATCATATTTAACTTCTTCACAGCTTTCTATAGTGTCTATAAGAAGCACTCGAAGGCCTAAGTGTAAGTGGGAAGATCCTAGAAAGACGAGCTCGTGGAGGACAGAGAAAGCAATTTTTCAATAACTTCAACCTTGGCCCAGTGCGACAAATTTGGGATCTGGCGAGAAATAGGTCGAATTGGAGGGCAAATGCGAATAGAAGTTCGCCAAACAATTGATCGGTGAAGACACCTATNTGCTGTTCAATTTACTGTTGTAGCTATTATATGAATCAAGGGTCTCTGTTAAAGCTAGTTTGCATCTCAGCTCAGTACTTTGCCTCACTTTAAAGATCATATTTAACTTCTTCACAGCTTTCTATAGTGTCTATAAGAAGCACTCGAAGGCCTAAGTGTAAGTGGGAAGATCCTAGAAAGACGAGCTCGTGGAGGACAGAGAAAGCAATTTTTCAATAACTTCAACCTTGGCCCAGTGCGACAAATTTGGGATCTGGCGAGAAATAGGTCGAATTGGAGGGCAAATGCGAATAGAAGTTCGCCAAACAATTGATCGGTGAAGACACCTATGCTGATGATAGTGTCTATATTATATTTTGTTATGCTGTATAAATCATGTTAACTTAAGCCATTTTTTAGATAATTTATTTCAAAATACAACAAATACTGACTAAGATAACAACAGTATAAAACAAATTCTATGCAACTAATTCAAAGAAACACAAATAATTAAATATATCTTTTTGCTAAAATGGGATATTCTCTTTCCAGATCCTGAACATTAGACATTTTATCCACATTTATGCATTCAGGACTGCGTCTCCTACCGATCAACCACATCTCCTCAAAGTTAGCAATATCCCATTCCCAGAAACAAAGAGGGAAAGGAAAACTGTGAAAAAATATTTTGAGAAAACAATTTGGAATTACACAGATATAAAGTAGTAGGTATAGTATATATATTTCTGTTAATACTTTATAAAAATTTTAAAAGGATTGAGAGGAGCAAGAGGATTAAGAGGATTAAGAGGATTAAGAGGATTAAGAGGATTAAGAGGATTAAGAGGATTAAGAGGATTAAGAGGATTAAGAGGATTAAGAGGGGCAAGTTGGACAGAGGGGCAAGAGCGGTAGAGATGGGCAAGAGGGACGCTAGGAGGGGCAGAGAGGGGCAAGAGGGGCCATAGGGGTAAGAGGAGCAAGAGGGATGCCAGCAGGGGCAGAGTGGAAATTGTTAACAGTGGTTATTGGCAATGGTATATACGAACATATTGAAAAAATGAGTTGTTACCAGAAGAACAAAAAGGTTGTCGTCGAAGAACTAGAGGTACCAAAGATTAATTATTGATAGACAAGGCAATATTAATGGATTGTACAAGACGACACACACATGTGGCATTGGTTTGTATTGACTACAAAATAGCTCATGACATGGTGCCACATAGCTGGGTTGTTGAATGCTTGGAGATGTTTGGGATTGCCAAAGTGGGAGATACTTTTTGAAGAATAGTATGCAAAGCTGGAAAACAGAACTAAATTCATGTGGGCATGTAATAGATACGGTCAAGATTAACAACGGTATTTTTCAAGGACATAGTCTCTCACCATTGCTATTTGTTTTATGCATGATACCATTGTCAGTGGTTCTGAGGAAAGTAAAAGGACGGTATTTTTGGGGTGCAAATGAAGTAAAGACAGACCATCTTTTCTATATGGATGATTTAAAGTTATATGATAAGACATACGAGCAGATAGAAACGTTTGTAGAGACTGTGTATACTGTCAGCGAGGACAATGGAATGGAATTTGACATTAAGAAATGTTGAATGCTCTTGGCTATAAACACGTGGGCAGCTGCGGTTTTGAGGTATAGTTTTGGATTGTTAAACTGGAAGAAAGAAGGACTAACAGCGATGGATAGAATGACCAGAAAAGTCATGACAATGCATGGAGAACTCCACTCTAAGAATGATGTTGACAGGGTTTATGTATCAAGGTGTAATGGAGAAAGAGGTTTAATAAGTGTTAAAATATGTGCTAGGACAGAGGAAAACAACTTGATTTGTTATGTAAAGTTGTCAACCGTAAGGCTAGTAAAGGGAGTATAGATAGCCAACATCGTTGACTGTGAAGAAACAAAGAAAAAGAATGCATTCAAAAGAGAAATTAAAAATGAATATGTTGCCAGATGGACTGGAAAGATGTATGGACAGTTTGTTCGTGAAATGTCAGAAAACGTTGATAGAGAAAGATCATGCGAATGGACGAGGAAAAGTGATCTGAAAGTTGAGACTGAAGCACTAATTTTTGCGGCACAAGAGCAAACTTTGATGACAAATATGGTTAAATTTAACATTGACAAAACAAGGAGCAGTCCTTTTTGTAGATTGTGTGGTGAAAAGAGTGAATCAGTCACTTATCTTGTATGTGGATGCAAAATATTAGCACAGAAGGAATATAATAGGAGACATAACAACATTGCTAGAATTGTGCATTGGATGCTCTGTGGGAAGAATGTTCTAAAGAAGAGTTGATAAATGGTATGAGCATCATCCAGCGGGGGTAATTGAGAGCGAATCGGTGAAACGTTTATGGGATATGACAATACAATGTGATCATTATATTGAAGCCAGGAGACTGGATATTTTAGTTGCGGAAAAGATTAGCAAGAAAGTTTTGATTATTGATATCGCCTCATCTGGAGATCGCAATGTGGGAGAAAAGGAAAGTGAAAAAGTAGAAAGGTATCAAGACCAAAAAAGGGAGATTATGAAACTGTGGAACCTAAGAAGTGTTGAGATGATACCTGTGGTTGTTGCAGCACTAGGATCAGTCAATAAAAAGATTGGACAATACTTGAAGCAAATTGGGATTGATATTAGGTTTGGATTATAACAGAAAACAGCTTTGTTGGAAACAACAAGAATTTTACGAAATTTGTTGGAGACTTGAGAACGGGATTATACAAAAGACCTTTGGCCATAGGCAATGGCCTGCTCTTTTGACTACATTCGGTATAAGATCTACCTGAGATAGAAGGCTAATACAATAATAATAATAATGGAAATTTTTTATTTTTTCATTCAAACATAAACAATTACAAACCTCACTAATCAAGGTAGTTTGCATTGGCTTGCCTATTTAACAAAATTAAGTATTTTACTAACAAAATAAATGAAACGACAATAGGTCAGGGTTTGTCCATTACTGGTTTCTGCGAATGATTATATTGAAAGTTTGGTTGAAAGAAAACACTCGTGTTTGTTTTCGATTTTCTAAGAATTGCACATTTCACTGAAAGTAATACAAGATTGACCGAATATACATAAAGACCTAATGGAAAGATTAGGTCTTTATGATTTACGAAGCTAACTTTCGAAAAGCTGGAATAAAAATCGAATCAAAAAACGATATTTTTGGGAGAAGCATTTTTATCCAGGTTTGTTTCATACCCCACCGTCAATTCAAGAATGCATAACTGTTTTTGTGGAGTCACTAAGAGAAAATCAGGTCGAAAAGTATATCCAGTTATAATGCATGGCGATAAGAATCCACATATATCAGCGTATATTGTACAGTCTTCAAGAAGTTTGAGAGCTCCTGTTAAAAACTGTAATGCTGAGTTGTGTCGCCAAGTGTAACGACTTCCTAGTTTTTGTAATGTATAAGTTTTATACGTTTAAAAACTTATAAGTTTATAGATTTATTAGTTTATAAGTTTAAAGGTGCGCGTGTAGTCTTTTCTCCTATCCTATTCTCCCCTTCTACTCTGCTATACAATATGTAGATATAGATATATACAAAAAGAAAAGAAAGAAAAAAGCCAAAAAATTACAAACAATACATTAGGAGTAGCGAACGCCCCTATACACGTCACTATTCCGCCTCACTGTCTCTCACTGTCCCTCACTGTCCCTCACTGTCTCTCACTGTCCCTCACTGTCCCTCACTGTCCCTCACTGTCCCTCACTGTCCCTCACTGTCCCTCACTGTCCCTCACTCCCCCTCACTGTCCCTCACTGTCCCTCACTGTCCCTCACTGTCCCTCACTGTCCCTCACTGTCCCTCACTGTCCCTCACTGTCCCTCACCGTCCCTCTCTGCCCCTCCTGGCGTCCCTCTTGCCCCTCTTACTCCTCTTGCTTTTCTTACTCCTTTTACTCCTCTTAATCCTCTCAATCCTCTTAATCCTTTTAAAATTATTATACAGTATTAACAAAAAATATCCACTCACAGAAAAAAATGGAAATAAAATCCTCAGTAGAGAATATAGCTACCTCTAGCTTCCATTTATCAAAACCATATTCTTTAAACAGATCATTTCTGCAAATCTATCTTCCTGTATTCCAGTCTTCAAAGATTCTAATTAAGGAGTAAAAAAATGCCATCATCTTTACTGTGTTAATTAATTAATAAGAAATATCTTCAATAAGAACACAAGTGCAGCTTTAGGTAAAATTGTTTGGGATAAATGCAAAAAAATTGTGTTTCAGTCAAAAACAGTAGAGTTTAATTTTCTATCAAGAAACTCTTTTAAGGGTACTTAAAGAGAACTGAATAAATCGTTTAGTTCAAAAAGTTCTGTATTGTGCTATAAATAAATAAAATTGTGGTATTATTGATACGACAGCTTATCAAGTTCATGGCTCCATCCTATCACTATGTTATACGCTATTAGCTGCATGTCTTCGTTTTCCCCTAGTTTCTGTTTAGCAGACTGTCCTGCCTTTGGGACCATCTTAGTAGGAGTTTCTTTGTGAATGAACGTCTTGACCGGATTTTGATCCACTTCTAAAAACTCATTGCTGGAAGTATTGAATCCGAAATGGCAAATGGGTATCAGTAGGTATAGGAATATACTTAAACACAGACTGAAGGATCAAGTTACCTTTGAAAAAGGTGCAGCGAAATACCTGACATTTATTTTCATAATAAATTGTAGAAAAAGTACAAGTATAGGACTCTATAAAAAATGCAAAAGCAAACTAGAACTTTTCATTATTTTTTTATAATGTTTCCTTCCTCAAAACTTTTACGTTAGGTAGAAGTTGATCCTCGAAATGAGGAATACACTAAACAAGCAAGTAGTCTCCGTATTTTCATAAATACACCAATAAACGTGATATAATATTCCCATACAACCATAAAATATCTTTCACATATTCTTACAGATTTTCAAATTCTTTAGTCCTTAGTTTAAATTAAGTTCTGAAAAGTGCGACAAGTACAGAAAAGTACCAAAGATCAATAAATTACTGGTTTGGAAGTGTTCTTACTTCGCAGGAAACTTCACATTCAAGGTAATACTAGCATTATATTGTTGTTCATGCACATTAGTAATCCTTGACATAACCAACGTCATTTAAAGTCTAGAAGCAACCCGAAATGCACTCTTTCGGCTCTAGAGCAAGCAAAAAATTTGTATACACATTCCTTCAAGAGTAGTGTAAACATGCTCTATAAAAATGTTTGAAAAATGGACAAGCCCGTAACATACTGAAAGGTGTAAAAACTGTGAAAATTTCAGAGCTTGCATATTCAAACCCTAGTTACTACCAACCTCAATGAATGCATAATTCAAAAGTCAAAAGCATCTGGATGCGACTTAGGAAGAAGCTCGTTCTTAGGTATTAACTAGTACTGGTGAAGTGAGGATAAATGTCTCTTCTTAAGATGATCGGAAACACCTGGGATGTCTCTTGTTAATGTTAACATCTTTTTCACCACTGTCTAATTTTGAGTCGAGAAAACGAAATATATAGCCAGAAAAATTCTCACGAGGGTACTGGTAGCCCTTTTGGATAAAATAGTATAGGCCTTTGGTACAACTACGTGCACGTGCTGAACGCCTAGCATAATATCAAATAAAAGCAATTTTTCAACTTAAAAATTACATTTGAATACCTATCTATATTCAACAGTTATGGTTTTAGTTAAACAATAATTTACAGTATTTATGATATATATTACATTTTACATGTTACAGTTGTAAATACTGAAGGGTACTTCTTGCAACCTTATAAGTGTATTTATAGCAATTCTGCAATTAATCACAATATAAGGATAATCAATTTCTTTAAAAATGATGTTCAACTTATAAAAGTTAGTATAGAAATGGAAAAGAAATTTTATATAAAGAATTAATCTCTACCTGAAAAAATAAAAATCAACTCACCTCATAATAAATAAGGCATTAGTATAACATTTGGCGATTTTTACTGACTTTAAAATCGTACGACTATGTCAACAACACAGATGACTTGGATTTAAATGAAAATAACAAAAGGGTAACACTTTTAATCCATTTCTATATGAGTACCGGTTAACAAATTTTGCAATAAACACTTGTCAGTGACAAAAGTAATGAAAGAAAACTTAGCAGCTGTTGTAAGATGTGATTTTTGTATTTGCATTTGTATCACACAATTTTCATTACATTATCTTTAATTGTTGACAGCTTCTTTAGACATATTTGGAGTGGGAGAAATAATATGCAATATTAAGAACTAAAACACAAGGAATGCTAAATTTATTGTAAAGGATAGATTTCTAAATTCAAATTTAATTGAAGGATGAAGCAACTTTTAAAAGAATTTTCCAAACTCCCATATCCAATAATAATACCTAACAAAAAAACCCTCGGTTTATTCGAACTCAAGAGGTTAAAAAGAAAGAAGACAGTAAGCTAAGTTTGATAAATATTCTGATATTATTGTCAAAGATTTTTTTTCTTTACGAAATGTCAAGCAATATGAAATTTGGATTTCAGTATCTTGTCTGTTACCTCTTTACCTTCCAGTAAATATCTAGATTAAAACAAAAATGGGCTGTGATATACTGTCAAAAAGTACAAAATTATTTTTTGCAAAATTACTAGATTAGTCTGGAGGCAGAAATCCTACTGTGACAGTCATTGTTTTTGTTACACCTGCATCAAATTTCATTATCTGACTCCAGGCAGCAATTCGTTCCTTTTCAACCTATGATTTCCTAACGTTTTGGTAGAAGTAAGCACTCGTAGTATCCGTAAGAAAATCACACTGCTTGATGAGTAAAAAGGGTCAATCGAATTTTTGACAGCTTTCAGATGAAAATGCTCAATCAAAGTGCTATATAGCTCGAATATTCTCTTTTGGTCGTGGCTCCTAAACAGCCATTCACATATTCTCCTGCAGAGGGGCCTTTTTAACAGCAAAAGATGTAGTTGTTTCTTTTCAGCAAGAAAGAATAACATTCCTACCAATGAGCAGATACTGAAAAAAGGAGGCAATACATTAGAACAGGGGTTCTTAACCGGGGTATCCATACCCCTTGGGGGTATGTGAACCAGATAACATGGGTATGGGAGTCGATCTCTGGGTACTGGTAAATATTTTATTAAATGTATTAATTTTTACTTGGGTAGTACGTAAATGGTGGAATACGATAGAATATTCCTAGAATCTAGAACATTCTAGAAACTCCAAGAACACTGGTCATTTTCTGCAAATACATGTATTTGAATATAGACGTGTGTTTTTTCTAGACCTTTAATTATAATATTAATGTTTTCATTTTAATATTTAAATTGAATACGTGTGTATTTAATGAACAAGCGTGTATTTACTCGTTTATTGTTAATGTACGTATCTCGAAGATTCTAGAAGAGTGTTTGCATTGTATATAAAGGCGGAGACTGAGCTTTGCCATTCAGTCTGTATTTGGCTACCAATTTATGCACAGTACTTTTTGTGTTGTTTTTGTGAGGTAAATCTGATATCAAAGTGGAGAAATCGACTTGATGTGTCAGATGACACGAGAGTAGCTTTGTCAGTAACTGTGCCCTGATTCCATGCTTTGATTGCACAAAAAACCCAGCAATTAAGTCACCAGATTAGTAAACGTGTGTTATGTAGTCGAGGTATAGAAAAAACTTGCACATTTATGTTTGTTTTTTTGTGTAATACTCAACTGTGAAAAGTAAAATTATTGGTTTATAATCTTTTATTTCATGTTCCTTTCTGTTGTTGACATATTTGGCAGTCATACTGGCAACTAATGTAAGGAATGCTGATGATTATTTTGAAAGTCAAATAAAGGTTGTATGGGAACATATTGGATACTCCATGGGGGTCTGGGGTCATCGAAAGGTTAAGAACCCCTGCATTAGAAGGTTAAATCTAACGGTTTTGTGCCTTCAAAGGGCTGCTTCGATAGATGGAGACCAAAGTGTTTCCTCCCCATTTAGAACAGTTTCAAAGAAAGAGAAATCTTGGACTCAGATTATTAAAGCATCGTGGGATAAAACGCATTTACCAATACTTCTGCCCACATAAGGATTGAGTGACATCTATGATATCGGCAAAATCTAGGTATTTTATGTTATTTTATGATATTTTTTTTTCATGTTATTTTGAAAATACTGTGGAAGGAGCTTGGAAATTACCCAGGAACACAGTTAAGCAAGGTAAAAATCGCAGTGCATGCGCGCCTAATAGTAAGGCTAAGAAATTGAGCATATTTGTTCTTCACAAGACTGATTCAACATTTCCTCCCCCCCCCCCCCAAATTATGCAGCATATATCTTGAATAACTACTGTGTCTATCTAATGCCTCAAGTTAACGCTTCCTTTCTCAAGAAGGGCTATTTTCATCTCGGTATAGGGTCATGTGAGTACCTGCAACACAATTGGCATTTATTTTCATGATACAAAAGATCACTGAGAAGACCTCTAGCATTTATCAATGAAAAAGGTTATTCCAGTTTCATGGCTGCCAATCAGCGGTGGGTGAAATACATTGCAGCTCCAATGAAGGGAAAAGAGGAAATCGGTTTTCTCTACCAATTTTTTTTTATCATGATAAACTCCTTCTTTTAAAGCAGATTTGTACATTTTGCGTGGGAATGCAAAAATTAAAAAAATATGTCCCGTGGTGGTGGCCTTCTCTGTACCATATATCACCCCCAAATATGCAGCTATTCTTGAGAAATCCGCGTTTAAACAGACAGACTGACAGACACTGACAAACATTCAGGCACACACACACATTATTATGTATAGATAGAAAACTCTGGCTTCTTCTATTTATAAGTATACATATGTATACTTATGAATATATATGTATACTTCTGTATGTATACTTATGCATACTAGTCAACATCTAAAAGTGAAGTATTTTCAAGTTCAATATATAACAGATTAAATACATCTGATTAATTAAAAGCATATGTTTAATGAAACCACATAATATTTTTATAGTTGAAATGAATAATTCAAACGTTTTCCAATTTTTTTAGTAAGTGACTAGTTTTGACATGATTGCATTAGAAAAATAGACGACTGTAAGATGGAATATAACAGAAGACTGGTAGTAGCAGGGGTCTGGTAAGTCGACAACCACAGCAATTGTCTCTGGGTCGTTTAATGTCGATACATTTTTATTTGCTGTAGCTCCCTGGCAGTATTGGCCAGGTCCCATCTGACTAAAATTTTCACTGCAAAGAGACAGTAAATTACAAGAGATTATCAACGGTGGCAATAGGAAAGAGTAGAGAGGCATTGGAAGATAATGCAGACGGTATAAAAAATACAGAGAAAGGACAAACTGGAAACAACAGACATTTATTCTTTGCAGTAAATTGTTGATACCAGATATCATTTTATTAGATTTAGCGTTGTAACACTTGAAATTTGATATCTAGTAATGCTTTTAGTGCAACACTTTGCTTGTCGAGCTACCCTAACCAAGCGTCCTTTTAGGAAACCAAAAGCTTTTTGAAGAAAGTCAGCATATATTAATGAAGCACGAGCAATTTGCAGGTGCTTAGACATTGAAACCCTGTATAAAGATCGGGCAATTAATGTTATCACAAGTCAAGTATGCGTGCAAATGAAGGGAAAAACTTATTTTCTCTCTTTATAGAACATGTAGATTAAAAGACATGCTTTTTGAGGTGTCAAGATTAGGATAGTTACACAGTCACAATTTGGTTTACACCGTAGGTGAGGACCTGATCTAGAGAAATCTCGAAAGCACTACCTATCGTTCTGTACTGTTCTGCTTGCATTTTTCGTCCATTAATCGAGATTGATTTCGCTGCCATTTTGCTTATATAAAAGTGACGTATAAAACAACTATAATATGTATTTTTATCATTGTGTAAGCACAAGTTTATAAAAAATTGGAACAGACTCAATAGCCAAGGGTATACCTATGCCTGTCAAAAGATTTATATATCTTAGAATAACATTAAACTTTTTAACTCTTCATGCTTCTTATACCAATATTAACCTCGACACCCTAACGCACACAAGCACAAGGCTGACTAATACCTCAGTCACAATGTAACGCATGTCATGTCATGAGTTACTCGGTCTTTTGTAATCATTCCATAAAAGGGGATCCACAAATCACTGTCAGAGGCAGGTGTTTATCACGTAGTATAGTTTTGAGTGTGAAATCTTGTTAAACGTAATCAACATCTGTATATGTTCACATTGCAAGAAATTTTGAATAGATTTGTCTTATATTTGAAAAAAGATATGAAGCACTATTTGTGAACTCGGAAAACAATTAATAATAAAATTACGACTTTGACAGACACCTTTGATTTCTCCAAGTTTGAAATAAAGAACAAGTAATAAAACTAAGCAGTATTAAAATATGAGAAGCTCTTACTATTTCTTTAATTCCAGCATGTTTGTGTATAGCTCTTTACCTTATTTCTGGTCTTTGACTAGTGATCTTCTAAGGGAATTTTTTTGGGAGTAATGACTTAAGCATAAATGTTGTATGGTGTAATTGAAGGTGCAACATTGTATCATTATAAGCTGCAGAATGTCTGGGTTTAGTATATATCTATCTTTTATCTCTAATAATAATATGAAAACTAAATGAGTTGATGTTTAAAAGAATTAAACAGTACATGTCTCTTGATACCACCGATGCTATTATTTTTTCATAAAACATAATGGACTCTTTCTGTGCTATTTCTTGTTTTCTTAGTTGAATAAACCCTGACATATTTAAAAGGCTGCAGAAATGTATAAAAAAACGCTTCAGTTCAAATCTGAAATATATTTAGAGGCACAGGGTGATTGATTGGGTTGGAATCAGAATAAATATGTCATTTAACGGTTGCTGTGTTTGCACTCGCAATAAACAAAGCTTTCATGCTGTAACTAAATTGACCGGTTTTCATAACACAAGCCTGTAACTACGTTATCAGCCGTTATTTCCAACGAAGCAACTTACATTAGGTGACAAAGCTTTGCTTAATTTTAAAAAAAGGTTTATTACAGGAATGGCCGATAACCTCAGTGTGCTCCTTTTCTCCTCTGTATAGATAGTTATCATGCGGTAAAGTTCTACATCATATACTACAAAATAATAAATTTGCTGGTCAGAGAAAAAACGTCAAAGGTATGAAAAATAAAATACATAAAAAATTCTTGTGCAGAGAATTCGTCGACAGACAATCAAAGACAGGACAATTGGCGGTTTGGACAAGTTGTCGACAGACTACTAAACTACTAGCCCACACTTGATTAAAAGGACTCTTTGGAGGCGTAATATTTGTCATTATGGGATAATTACGAAAAAAAGCAAATATTCTAATTAAAAACTCTTACATAAAGTTATGTGTCGTTGCCCTTAAGAATTGTAGGCTAAGTGTTGTAGTTAATAACAATTTTTTAGTCTTTCCTTAGTTGATGATATTATTTGTGTCCTCTTCACACGTCAGCTCCTGTCAACGCTATATAACAATGTCGGTGCTCGATTGCTTAACTATAGGTTTCTGAAGCAATTTAGAAATGCTAGGGTTATCGGCATTGACTCGTTAAGTGAGTTATTGGTTTTCTGGAGTTCACTAAAATCCCTGTAATGGTAAGACCATAACGAAAAGTCGAATAGTAGACGTCAATGTCTGCCATTTCAAAAAATATCTATTCACTGCAGTTGCGGCTCGTGCAGAGGGGCAGGAGGAACTGGATCCCTCCAAATAAATGCAAATCTTGGGCCCTACTTGTCTCTGTCACTTGTCTTGCTCTCGGCTTCTAGTGTACCTTCGTTGAGATATCAGCCAGAAAAAATGCACATCGTGAAAAAGGCCGGGGCTGGTTAAATGCTGACCTCGCTGTCTTTCCTTGCGCAATCTTTTTTGTGGTTAAGTTTCGATTGTATATCTGGGCTGAGACCAAGCTGCTCCATCGTACTCTAAAGAAAAAGGTGAGAATATGCTTGTGGTTGAAAAAATCAAAGAAGATAATTGGCTCAAATTTGAGCTTTGTTGTTCTGCTCAATTATTTTGAGCCAAAGGATTCCAATAGCAACTGAAGCACTTTCTCAACCCGACTCACCCCGTTGTGGCAATAATTCATATTTTTTGTCTCGTGTTTGTTCATGGCTCTAAACCCCGTCAGGATCGTCCTTGGGTAATGATTTACCTGGCACGCAAACAGCTCAACTATATTATTTATGATGTGCAAATAAACGGTATATTTGTAAATTACAACTCTTGGAAAGTTTATTTTTTCTAATATCTTGAATCATAATAGTGATATTGGTTAATTTAAAATGATTCAATGTTTAGCTTTATTTGGGAAAATTTCAAGAAAGTAATCTCTGGATTCACCATAATTATGAACACTAGTCTGGATCACGAAAATAGTTGTTTCATCAGACAACATGTCTACAAATTAATACCTCAGTCAAAGGGCAGTTAATTATCCAAATGCATCTTTGGCAAAAGCACTCCAGACTCAAATTCACACTTCGCGTCTCTGGTATACCGTGATGGGGCTGGATGTCCAAATTAAAAAAAAAATTGTAGTTAGTTGAATAAATATTGAGGCGGAAGGGCTGTTGGCAAGATGCCCAGAGGTATGATTGAATTTTTTTTTCATTGACCATGAATTTTGTTTATTCCCTTACGTCCAGGTACTTTCTATCTTTAAGCATGGAAGAAAGGCTTGATTTTTAATTCTCAGATAGAGAAAAACGTACTTGGACAGATATTTCTGGCTCTGGTAGAAAATTTCAGTTTATGTGGCATGAAATATTCGAATGGCTTGCAGCTTGGCCAAACCTTTGGAACAGAATTCTGCTTCCCTGGTCCTTTGTTTGGACGCTCTGTAAGTGATCAATCTTATGCAGAAAACCATATCAATGACTGGAAACATTGAATGGAAAAGGCACAAAGCATAGCAAGACGAAAAATCATGTTGATAGTTATGTTCGGCTTGCTTTTTTGGGTCAAGTAAATGTTACTGAGCAGCAAAGTGAGGCTAATCGTTCGCTGGTCAGAAAACATAACGAGGAAGTTGACCACAACCGTTATGTTCTCCCAAACATTGTAGACTGCATAAAGTCTTTTGAGCATGCATTACGGAGAAAGAACGAAAGATCAAACTTGGGGAACCTTGGTGTTTTTTTAGGTTAGTTGACTTTTTAAACCCTCTTTGAATTCTGCCCTAAGGTATCATGTAGATGGTGCAAGAGTATTTAAGGTGACCTCGAAAACAATTAAAAACGAGTAATTGGATATTATGTATAATGTTGCACGTGAAAGGATCACTAGGGAGATTAAGGATACTCAGTTTGCAGCCACTATCTCATACAAGTGATGTTGATGGTTACCTGCAAAATGTACTTGTTCTGCGATATGTAGTGAAGAGTAGGGTAATGGAACGTGTTTAGTCCTTTGCTCAACTTGAGCAAAGGACAAAACAGCACAAACAAGTACACAAAGAGGAATTGAAAATATCAAGAATGCTTTAATTATGATGATCATCAAAGGAAATTAATGGCCCAGTACTATGATAGTGCTTCTGTCATGAGTGGTAATGGGGGTGATGTGGCGGGTAGAGTAAGGTAAGCATATCCAAATGAATATTACACACAGTGTAGTGCACACCAACTCAGTTTCATCCTCCAACAGATTTTATCCAGCATAACTGAAGTGTGTATATTCTTTTCCAACTTTACTGGATTTTCAGTCTTTTTTCTCCATTCAACCGAAAAGAAGTCAGATGTTGGAAAAATGTTTTGGTGCAGGATTGAACTGAGTTGCTTAAAACAGGTACAATTTTAGTACTCGCCTGTTAAAAACAATATTTTAACACAAAGATAGCCTTGTAGAATGTTTAAAGGAGATAAAATTGAGTGCTGACCATGTGGTTTGTTACATTGGCTTGAACATAAAGAATACAAATTGTTCATAACTTTATTTCATAATGTAATGCCACGTATTTGCAGAAACACATTAAGTGCTTGACCAAGTTCAACTGAGATTTGAATTGTCTGTCCCTTACCAGAGGGCTGAATTTCAGGAGCGTTACGGTGCTTTGGCACTACTGGAATTTCTTAAGAAGAATACCTTGGAGAAGACCTTCAAGGAGTTGGTAACACTGTTAAACATTTTCGTGACAACCCCTATGATTTCTTCTGAGGTAGAAAAGTGTTTCTCAACTCTGAAAAGAGTAAAAAACTTTCTCAGAAATACCTTAACTGAGGGGAGATGCCTTGGGAATGTTATTCATGGAGTAAATTTAATAACATTGTTATTGATATCTTCTTATTATTTATACTAACCTTCTTTACGTTATACACTATGTCTATGAAGCAATTCCTATACCCTTCATTTTCTTTCCTTTTATATACAGCTTATCCTGTAACGCAAATTTTAAAAAAATTATTTTTTGTTTATCATACAGACATCATTTATTTCAAAACAGATTTAGATTTGACAACCTCTTTTTTTGTTATTCACAGAATCAATGCTTAGGATACTGGCGTAGTCTAAATTAGTCTTACACTAGGCAACAGTATATAAAGTATATATATAGGGTATATCACTTAGAGACTATGTATCCACTGGTTACCTGATTAATGATTCTTGGTTTGTCCATTCTTTGTTTCTTATACGGAAAATAGAGTATTGTGTCCGTATATCATTCTTTTGATGATAAATTTAACAGCTTCGTCATTGAGATTGAGGGACTTTAGCTTTGAAACAATCAAGCTATTTTTCCTAAACACACCTAGAGCTCTGAGGCTCATGTTCACAAAATACAGTCTAAATTTTCCTGATAAGTCAGATAACTGTTTGCAGCATTGATTTTTATGGTTGGTTACTTTCTATATCGGTTTCAAACTCAGCTGTAAGTTCTAATATTAGTAATTTGTGACCTTTCACTATATCAAAATCTGGTCTTTGGGCTTCAACTGTTAGTATAGACGGGTTGGGATAACAGTCAATATCAATGTATGCTTGTAAACCTTGAGATGTAATGGTTTTATGAATATGGAGAATGATTGATTCGTGTCTCCAGTTGTAAGCTCATCTAATGCAGATTGACATCCATCAATGATGTGGCCAAGCGTTTGCTGGCGATCACAAAACTTACAGGTGGATTCTTTGTTTATTCCCGACTTGACTACATTAGTAGCATTTGCAAGCGTAGTTTTTCGGTAACTGACAACAAAACTGAAGATGTTCCTTGGGAGGTGGCTAATGACATTGGACCATTGATTGATGAATTTTCTGTTGGCATACTTCCATATAGATTTAATCACTAAATTTTGTCTGGTTAAGTGGTGCTCATCCAACTGGTAAATCTGCTTTAAAGCTTTAAAGCAAAATTTTCGTTTTGATTGGGTGATGACACACAGGGTACCACTGATGGGTATTTTGAGCCACAGTCTGATGTACCTGGATAGGAGGTTGTCAATGTTGTTGTTAACCCACGTATTCAAAATTTTCGAGACTGTCAGGTACCAGCTAACTTTTGATAATGTCCACTGCTGGTACAGCTTCAATTTGTTTTTTGGATGAAGTGGTAGTCGATCAATGATTTCGAGGTGTTCAGTCATGATTTTTGCTATTTCATTTTTGTGCATTTCATCTGTCATCATGTCAGATAAGTAAAATGATAATCAATCTCAACTTGTGGTACAAGCTTGTTGTTTAAGTAGAGCTTTGGGTTGTATTGAACTGACAATGTACCCTTTTTACAGATATCAAATGTGTAACGTTTTGACAGCTTAACTGTCATTTCTGACCATTTTCACCATTTGTTGAAGAAGTTCAGAAGAATTTGGTTTTCTCCTTCCAATGAGGTGACTGCAACTGCATCATCTGCAAATTGGAACCAATTTCATGTAAGGAATCTTTTCATGACACGGTAACCAAAGTTTGTATATTTATTGTCCTTGACACACTGTAAGAAGGTATTGACGATTAAATTGAAGATTGACGGCGAGAATGAATCCCCTTGCAGTGCACCTTTTTCAAACGTAATGTATTTGGTGCAAAAACCATTCATAATAATGGATAAAAAAAAGCACTATACAATGTTTGTACNTGTATTGAACTGACAATGTACCCTTTTTACAGATATCAAATGTGTAACATTTTGACAGCTTAACTGTCATTTCTGACCATTTTCACCATTTGTTGAAGAAGTTCAGAAGAATTTGGTTTTCTCCTTCCAATGAGGTGACTGCAACTGCATCATCTGCAAATTGGAACCAATTTCATGTAAGGAATCTTTTCATGACACGGTAACCAAAGTTTGTATATTTATTGTCCTTGACACACTGTAAGAAGGTATTGACGATTAAATTGAAGATTGACGGCGAGAATGAATCCCCTTGCAGTGCACCTTTTTCAAACGTAATGTATTTGGTGCAAAAACCATTCATAATAATGGATAAAAAAAAGCACTATACAATGTTTGTACAACATTATTAATTTTGTCAAGTATGTGATGATAGCATAAAACAGCTTGAGATTGATTGGCAAGCTTCTCTGGAACTTTCTGGATTATATTGATTATATAACTCATTTCTGCAATGTCTGACTCGTACCAGGAGTAAAGCCCTTTTGGTAATGACTTTCGATGTATCAATTATTGAACAAGATGGTAAACACTCTGTTACGAAGAAATGAAATAAATATTTTTAAACTTACAGGTTCCAAGGTTATTGGTCAAAAGTTTTTGGGCAAGCTGGGATCACCTTTTTTGTGGATCAGGATGGTGGCTTCTTTTGACCACTGTGCTGGTAGAGTGTTTGTTTGAATTACTTTAAAGCATATTTCCATTATGAAAGTTCTTAGATACGGACACCGTTTGAAGCATATAATGGATATTTAATCTAGTAGACAGGGTGAATGGGACAACTTCATACCCTTGCTTATTCAAGTGGTTTCCCTATAGGATGGGGGAGATAGATCGAATGGAGCAGTCGGATTACCTAATTTGGGTATTCATTGAGAAATTATGAAAACCTTTGCATAATTTAAACATTTTAAGATGTTCTAAAATATGTGGTATACTATGTGGCATTAAATGATGGCAGAACAGATGTTTCCAAAACAAATACTTTTTTGGCATAGCTTCAAAGGTTTTTGTTAATTTTCTCATCATTGTAAGTAGCAATGGTTATGCCTATTGTCTTCTTGTTTATTTTCTTTGTAATTTGCTTTGCAACAAATTTGATGGTATTAATATTTGTATTATTAGATTTAAAGTTTTTGAGTTCTTTTTTCAATTCATTTTTAGAGAAATATTTGTATTTCTACTTTAATGCTTTCTCCTCCTCAGTGATGTCTTTTGGATAACCATAGTTGTCGCAGAAATAATCATATATGATGGAGTTCATTAATCTCATTGCTTCATTCAATTTACCTTTTATATCGACTTTGGATAATTTAGAGTGAAAATAAGCATTAGCTAGCAGCCAATCCTCTAGAGATTTTGGTAATTCGATGCCTTCTTTCAGTGATGAAAATTCATCATTATTGTTATTGTTTTCTGCAACGACTTGTTTATTCAGTTCATGTTGTTCATTGATGACATCAATCTTATTATCTACAGTGTTATCATAACTTAGAGATATAGCTGATCCACATGATCTCTCATGAGCTTTGAAACCACTATGTAATTTACAAATTTTACAAAAAATGCACTTGGGAAAATCATTATTAGTGATGTCATTACGATTTAAATTAACTTTGACATTCAAGAGATTTTTGTTTTCATGGTTATCTTCATTTCTGTGATGATTGATCAACTAGAATTCTTTCTTACTCCTATCATGCACTTTTCTCAAGACAAGAGACAGTGTTATTATTATTATTATTTTCATTATTATATTTAATTCGATCATTAGCTTCCAAGGAGGACAGACATGCTCAGCCAAGCCAAAAGTATAGAGATGAAGTTTTATTTGTTTGTTATCAGTTGCCAATAGTGTAAAATATTTAAAACTGCGAATATATAATTTACATTTTAAAACTTAAAAATTTTTTGCAAATTTTCACTGTACCACGCAGGAGAACGCCTTGCATTTTGTTAATGTAAATATTAATGTCTTTTTCATCAAATCCCAGGTCTTTTAAGTAACCTCCAAGGCACTTTGGCACATACTCAAGTGATCCTACAATGATTGGCACCATTTCAAACTTGTACATTGGATACATGATTTTCATATTACGAAGTAGGGGACCGTATTTATTGAGTTTCTCCTGAATTTTGCTACTGATATTGGTGTCTGGTGGACAGCTGACCTCTATAATCAAATATGTTTTATTAGTATTAAAGTAAGTAAGTAAGTAAACAAGTAAGTATGTAAGTAACTAAGTAAGTAAATAAGTAAGAACNCAAGTGATCCTACAATGATTGGCACCATTTCAAACTTGTACATTGGATACATGATTTTCATATTACGAAGTAGGGGACCGTATCTATTGAGTTTCTCCTGAATTTTGCTACTGATATTGGTGTCTGGTGGACAGCTGACCTCTATAATCAAACATGTTTTATTAGTATTAAAGTAAGTAAGTAAGTAAACAAGGAAGTATGTAAGTAACTAAGTAAGTAAAGCTTCATATATATATTTCATTTTACTGTAGCATTTATACAGTTCAAAAAAGTAATCGGTTTCAAACACTGAGACAAGATTACTCCTACCTAAAAAGTATCATATAAATAAGTAAGAACATAAGTAAGTATGTAAATAAATATTCATTCACTTCGCTGGTGCACTTGATATTGTAGAGCATGGGTTTATGTATGAAATACTTGACTCATTCAATATTCCTTTGATACATTGTGTCCTTATTGAGAGCAATTATTGTTATTCATCCTTTCCAGTGCTATGTGGAAGTGAGCTCAGTGATCTGGTTTTTACCATACATGGTACAAAGCTGGCTATCTTTTCTTTTTTCTCACTTTTTTTATCTAGTAATTGATGTTATATATCGGCCTATGTATAAAAAGTCTTTAGCTAAAATAAATATTTAAAATCACAACATGGATGCACACAGAAAGTCTTCTTGTGGGTGCATCTTGGGAAACGCTGAGATACTAACCTCATGGGCCAATTTCTGTACTGCCCACAACAATCATCTACAACTTGAAAGTTGACATAGCCCATTCTAAAAACGACAACAATACCGAATTTATCACGGTGCCCTCCAAGATATTCTGATCACATTCATCTTCAAACCTCCCGGGAGCAGATTTTCATGGACCAAACCACCTTCGCAATGCCTAAAAAGCATAAAATCATCACAGGCAATTTCAATTCCCATAATACAAATGTATTAACCCAACGATGATCGAGACGTGGATCTCGTTGAAACCTGGGTCCAGGCATCTAATTTAACACCGATCCACGACCCAAAGCTACCAAAGTCTTTTCTCAGTGTTAGATGCAAGTGTGGATGCAATCCAGATCTCTACTTTGTCAATACTGAGTTTTCCCACATCGCTTAAAAGGAGGTCCTCCCATCCATACCAAAACCCCAACAACGACCAATTTCCATCAAAATGCATGCTGCAATGAACATGTCGGATGTCCCTTTCAGACGCAGATTCAGTTTACGCAAGGCGAATTGGGAGGGTTTCAGAAATATCTTCGATCAACTTTATCTTCGAAAAATAGTACTCCAGACTGTGATGCCTATAATATGTTCTGTACAGTAGGATCTGACCATTGATGTGCTACTGCAAAGCTTTGACTAAGTCTCAGCAAAGTAAGTCATCGAAAAAACCAATGATTAAAGTGTAAACCAATGTAAACTCGACTTGTCTTTATAACAATGTTGTTCAGGCCCATCAACAAGAATCAGAAATATGTGTTCCTACAAAAGCCAAGCTGAAACAGTGTCTACCATGGGAAGACCAGAAAAGTGATGAAAAATGACAAGCCACCAAAAAGGCGTACAATAAACATGACATAAAGAGAACAAGGCGCAGTGCAAGGCATCTTGAAGCAGCAAAAAATGAATTGAATGAACTCTATGAAGAAGGTCAAGTGAACTATGTAAATAGTAGAATAAATGCAATTGGTATTGCTATAGAACACCAGAAACACAAACAGGCTTGGGAAACAGTGAATGAATTAACTGAAAAAAAAGACACAAATAAGGGGTGCATCAGGGTGAAAGATCCTAAAGACTGCATCAAAAAATGGAAGGACCACGTTAGCAAACGTCTAGGACAACTTCCAAACATAACAATTAGACCCACTGTTAATGTTATTCATCAAACTCTTCCCATAAATACATATCCAATTTCTATGCAAGAGTTGATCAAGTGCATTAAAAGTTAAAACAACAAAAAACAGCAAGGCCACAGGTCTCGATAATATTCCTATAGAAGTATGGAAAACAGGAGGCTTAAACGAACAACTACTTGAGGTTTGCAACAAAACTTTTAATGGATACAAACCTGAGTTATGGGTGAGAAGTGCCATCATCATCTTACCAAAAAGTACCAAACTCTCCTACTAAGACTTGAAACAGCTGCGGAAGCAATCAGTCTTCATGTAAACTATAAGAAGACAGAATACATGTCGTACAACCAACCAGATGGTGGACTCTTTACTTCTCAAGGAAACAAATTGAAACATGTTGATAATTTAAATATATCAAAATGCCACTTCCTACTAGTATAGATGGTGTCACAGGTACAGCTGCTACAGCTGAATTGTGGTAAAATCATTTTAAAGATTTATTCACTTGTCTCAACTATAGGGGTGCAGGTAACCCCAAATATGATATAAATGCTAAATATGCAGATATATGTGTGTCTAAAGGTCTAAAGAAGAGATTGCATGTGCGATTCATAAATTGGATTCAAATAAGTGATGTGATCTTGACGGAATCTTTGCTGAGCATCTGAAGTATGCATCAACAAGATTACTTAAACTGCTTAGTTTGTGCTTCACTAATCTTTTTGTACATGGAATTTTACCTGATACAATGATTTCTGTTGTACTTATACCTGTAATAAAGGAAAAACAAGGGAGCTCAGCTCCAAAGACAATTATAGACCAATTGCATTAGCCAGCATTTTGAGTAAGGTAATTGAAATTATTTTACTTGATAGAATGTCTGATTGTCTTATGGCAAATCCTAACCAGTTTGGATTTAAAAGAAAGCTTGGCACTGACAAATGTATATATGTTCTGAAAGAAATTATTGATACCTATAGGGTATTAAATGCAAGTATATTAGTATGTTCCTTGGATGCCAGCAAGGCATTTGACAGGGTAAACCGTATTGTATTATTTTATAAAATGATAAAAAGGGGTGTACCTGGCTATATTGTCAGACTCCTTATGTATTGGTATTCCCAACAGAAAATGTGTATAAGGTGGGGTAATGTTAATTCTACCAAATTTACTATAACCAATGGTGTGCGACAAGGAGGAATTCTATCCCCCTATTTATTTAATATATATGTAGATGACCTTGGTGATAATTTGAATAATTGTAAAGTTGGCTGTGCATTTGCCAGTATGTTAATTAATCATATAATGTATGCTGATGATTTGGTGCTAATATGTTCATCCGTGGCTGGCATGAACAAGCTGCTTAGGTTTTGTGAAAATTTTGGCATTAGTCATGACGTTAAATACAATTCTTTAGAGAGTGCAATAATGTTGTTCAGATCAAAACAGCTTAATGGTGCTAAATTACCAGTATTTAAACTCAATGGTGTGGAATTAAATTAAGTTGACAGCACAAAATATTTAGGTCACTTTATCACAAATGAACCAGGGGATGATGCCAATATTGCCAGACAATGCAGGCAGATGTAGGCCCAGGGCAATGCCATTTTGAGAAAATTCCACGTGTAATATTAAAGTACAACTCACATTGTTTCAGTCATACTGTAGTCCTATGTACACTGCTCAATTATGGTGGAATTTCAAGAAATCAACCATAAACAGATTACATATTTCTTATCACAAAATTTTTAAACAATCCCTTGGTCTATAAAAATTTGACAGTACAGGGTTATTTTGTACTCATTTTGATGTTAAATACTGTACATCAGTTATCAGAAATCTTGTTTATTGTTTTATGAAACAACTGGAAAAGTCAGAAATTAGTATTGTTAAATCTATTCTTGCATCCCATTTAAAATACTAACCATGGACGAGGTTAAATTGGTATAGGATGCTATATGTACACATTTAGAAAAGTTATACTATTAGTGTAGCTAGTGTTTATCATGTTTATATGGACTCCTGTATTATATATTATTATATAAGTGTGATCGAGTCTGAAATAAAGTTATTGAATCGAATTGAAATTAAAAATCTTGGTTCATGGCTTCATTTGAGTTAAAAAGACATGGAATCACGAATTGGTCAAGCTTGGCAATCGCTAAACAAGTTAGACAAAATATGGAAATCATCAATGGAAAGAAATCTCAAAATCAACTTCTTTCAAGTGACTGTTCGAAGTGTACTTCTTTATGGAGCAGAAAGCTGGATGATGACTTAACAAATAACCAACTGGTTAAATGGTACATATACTAAAATGCTGTCAAAAGTTCTTTGTATCTCATGGAAGGATCACATATTGAACAAAGTACTATATGGAAACTCACCAAAGGTCTTGAACACTCTTAAAACTAGAGGACTGTGTTTCACTGGACACACTTGGAGAAAGAATGATGAACTTCTCCATAAAGTATTGTTATAGCAGCCAAATCATGGCAAAAGACACTGACATACATCGACCAGCTCAAATGTGATACAAACATGGACCTAGAAGAAATCAAGAACTGCATGGAGTACAGAGACACATGGAGAGAACTAGTAAACACAGTTTGAGTTCACTCAAATTAAGTCAAGTAAGTCAAGTTAACCACCTAAAGGGAAGCGATTTTGAAAAGAAACTGGGTACTATTGTATTTCCCACAATGCCTATTGTCAGCATGACAATCTTCTCTTTCTCTTCCATTCAAGATTTTGTGTATGGAAGACTCAAGAGGAAATCTGGTAAGTGTGGTTTTCTTTTGTGCAATTAGTTGATTTTTTTTTCTCTAGAATTCAAGTGTTATTTAATTAAATGGCATTTTTTATCACACAATAGTTGACCAGGATTATTTAAAAAAAAGGATCTTATCTTTTATCATTTTATTCAATCAAATGGATGTAGAGGTGGTCAAAGTTACCCCACCACTTGAGAGACTGGAGTAACTTTGACCACCTGCTGATAGAAGCATTGCAATGGAAGCAGTTGACTAATGGTTACTCAAGATATGTTCCCAAATATTGTTATACATTTGTTGATTGATTTCGTTCTGTCCTAATTTAACCCGCTGACATAACAGGACATGACATAACTGAACGTTTATACTAAACAATGGACATAAAATTAGATGCTGCAAATTATGTCATGGGTATGCACTTATAATGAACAACTGCAGTTTTCCTATACATCATAGACCATTTAAACTATACATTTTCTGAAAGAAAAATGAATTATGAATGCAATAAGATCAAAATAAAGACCATACATTGATTCTGCTGGCTGCAGTACTCAAAAGAATAATCCACATTTCAGTTGTAAAAGTTTTTCGCCAACATGTGTCACAATAAAAAGTCCTTCCTACTGGCCTGGAATGGTCAGAAAATCTTTCTCTCACCACCCAAAATATTTACAAAGTTATGTACAAAGTCACACTGGACTACAGTCCATCTGCTGTGATGTCTGCCAAAGCAGGCAGGACACAGGCAAACATCACACACAAATCATTCCCACTGTTTGCTTGCAGGTCTCATGCCCTGCCACACAATTGCATCTCTTTCCTGCAGCCAGCTTCCCGAGTTCGTGCACAGGAGCTGGCTGCAGTTGCAGATTCTGAGCAGTTGCAGTATTGGATTCTCCCTAGCTGCCTGGATCTCAGCTTGTGTTAGTCTGCTTCAAATCACTTTTGGTGGATAGAAGTTTCCTGCCAAGCTCTCTATAGCCTGCACCATGAACTGGTACCTGGATAGCTAGGAGACATCTGTGGTGTTGAGGGAGTAGATGATATAGCTGTTGAGGACAGCTCTCCCAAAGAGGGAGAATACTGCTTTCAGGGTTCATTTCATGATGCGAGGTTCAGACAGGTATGTGTACAGGCGAGCATCACTCAAGTCGACACCAACCATTAACTTGTTGTACTTCACAACAATCTTTGGCTAGTTGACAACCTGTCTCCTTCTATTTTGTAGAGGAGAACAGACTTTTTTATCTATCCTTGTAGGCAACACAGAGGAGAGGTCCCTTTCTGCATTCAGCCACCTGATGGTTTTTGAGCCTCTGGTTGATTGTTGTTCCTGGGAGCCCCCTCCTGTTTACCCTCACTGCCCCAGTGGCTCTTGTGCTGTGTCTTTACAGCTCAAAAAAGAGATCAGAAGAGCTGAAGTAATTATCAACTCCCAGGTGGTGGCCTCTTGCCAGGAAGTCGCAGGTTGTCAGCAGCCTCTTGACCAGTACATGAGTCGCACCTCGAGGATAACTGCCTCAATGGGATTTTTTCCTTTAAATACTTCAAAATGTGACGTGTAGCCATTCTGACTGTCACATGCATAACACAGTTTGATTCCAAATCTGGCATGGTGATTCAGTGGCATGTACTGTCGCAAGTGGGGTGTCTTGCCCCATGCCATTGCGAGAAAAGTGTACATTGAACCATGGGGTGGCCTAACTGGGGATGTGACAAATCCCATTAGGATTTGATGGTGGTTTTCCTCACAAGCCCCATGTTCAGGCAAATTCCCGGGAAAGCCCTGAATTCCTCTGCCGTGAGCTCTCCAGTCCTAATGTACAATGGAGTGAAGGTGATCCTGTAGATATTCTTGATGGGCATCGATCCACTGCTGTGTGTATTTGTCTCCTGAACAATGTGGTCAACAATGTCAGATGTAAAGAGTTGATTTACATAATCAATTGGCCTTGCATCTTGTCGAGGGGGGTGTATAGACCCTGGCACAGCAGGAAAAGGGGCTCTGGCAGGGCCTGGATCATCTCCCAAGATATTCATTTAAATCCCATGGGCATCTCCTCCAATATCTTCTACAGAAACAGCCCCGTCTTCACTACCAGAATCTATATTATAACAAAAAAATCATATTCTTTTTGTTTTGTTTGTTTGTAGTTATTTATGTATTGATTGCCATATGTAAGTATAATCTTTCAGGTATTTTCTTACAGTAAAAAAAAAGTCCCGATCAAATAACAACAAAAATAAATGCATATTTACCTTTACTGCCGTCATCAAAGTCATCTTCGGAAAGAGAATCTTCCCTAGTATCAGCTACAAAGTCATTGTCATTGTTGTGGCTCTCATTGTCACTCATTTTGAAAGCAAAACTCAGTGAAATTAATTGATAAACAAGGCAAATGGCAAAACTTGGCTTGGGTTGTCGGGCTGCAAAGCTTCTGATTGGTTAAAACTAATCACATGGGTTAGTCAACTGCGTGGCTCATCGGGGCAAGCAGGTTAATTCATGTTCTACCTAACTGTCAAATTTACAAAATATTTGTTGATTTTCCACACTTACGGATCAATGCAGGCACATTAAAAGATAAATATGTTTTATATTTCAGGAAAATGCCACAGAACTATACTACATGAGCTTGAGGACAGAAGTCATACACTGATTATACAGAAGAAGCTTTAGAGGAGTGCCTGGCAGCTATTGATGCTAGTTTGTCTGTACAAAAACCAAGTATTCAGTTTAAAATCCCAAGAGGAACAATCCACAACAAGCATTATAACAAGCATGGGAACAACATTGGTGTTCCCACAACTTTCACCTGGGAAGAAGAAGAGTTGTTCTTCATCTGTATGATAACCCTCTGTAACTGGAGGTTTCCATTGGACAAATTGGACTTGCAAATGCTTGTTGTAGCTTACTTGAATAAGCAAGGATGCAGCATTGCTAAGTTCCCTGATAAGATCCCTGGAGATGACTGGGCATCAAACTTCATGGAAAAGTGTGCACTAAGCCACCGTTTAGCAACAAATATTCAATGCAAATGAGCAAAATTTAAGAAGGTGCAGTTGCAGGAGTATTTTGATAACATCAAAGTAGAGCTTGAAAGTGTACCTGCTTCTCATGTCTGGAATTACAATGAAACCAACCTCCCCAATGGGCTATTATGAAGCATGGAACCCAGAGCATATAATGAACAACAGCAAAGCCTGCTTTTCTTGATGTTCTGTGGCAATGCTGCTGGAGAAATCCTTCCACCATATACGGTATATAAATCCACCCATTTATATGATGCCTGGACTAAACATGTTCCTTAAGGTTCCAACAGGACCAAATTTGGTTGGTTAGATCAGAACATTTTTGAGGATTGGTTTTTTTGAATGCCTCTGCCTTGTATGAAAAAGCAAAATGCTTATTGGTGACAACCTTTCATCCCACTTGACCAAACAGGTTGTGCAGGCCTCTGAAAAACATGATGTCGCCTTTGCTTATTGCTATGCACCTGTTGCAACCATTAGATATAGCTTTTTTCAAACCCATGAAGAAGTATTGATGACTTATTCTTGGAAAATGGTAAATCACAGCCCAAGATGAGATATTTGGAACACTGCTACAGCAGGACTTCTGAAAACTGCTGCCATCATTGGTAAATGATATAAAACCCACATCTGTGCAAAATCTAGATGTGGTTTAGTGCCATTCGATCCCAATGCTGTCATAAAGAAATTGCCATGTGAAAACACTCTCAGTCCATGAAATGCACTTGATCAGAGCCTGTTGATGTTTTTATCAGACCTAAGAAATGGAGAAAACAGTGACACCACAACTCCTACAAATAATAAATGTCTTGATGTACAATCTGGTAAATCAATCTGTGGCAATGCATCTACTTCGGAAAGTGAGTCAGAGTCTGAATCTGACACAGTGTGATAGAATCAGAACAATGTCTGTTACATGTGATTCTAAAAATGAGTCAGATAAAGTGAATTCTGCAATCTCTACTCATGAACACTTTCACAAAGTCCAAATACATCATATTGTGGTTGGCTTTGACCACCAGGTCACTTTGACCATCTCACAAATAGTGCTATCAAGTTCATGTTTCATAGTATCAGCATAATTTTTGCAGAATATCCTCAGCTAGGTCACATAACAAATTAGACACCAGAAATGTTTTAATACTAAACACCATTTAACTTTGAAATTACAAGACATTCCAAAAGTGGTACAAAGTTACCCCAACTTACCGTATACCAATTTTGAGTGGCCAGAGACTAAATATTTGATAAAAGTGTCTATAGTAATCATGTTTCATGTCATTGTATTATCAGGAATTAACATACATTTCATATTACATTTTATATATATATTGGTTATATATTGGGGCTCAAACAGTGCCCTTCAAAAGGACTTTTGTTTATATATATATATTTGCATAAATAGATATAAGCAAACTTAATTCAAACCAACTAGGTGTTCAAACTTGCATGACTTAGGAATAATATTTCAGTCAATATATTGCATGCTTAGAACATATTACACTATAACCTATGGGGTAGCATAAATATAGTCAGCTTAACATAAATTCAATGCAATACCCATTAGTAGCCTTTTTTAAAAGAACAATGCTCATATGACTGTTTACTCTTTAAAAAGTTAACTTTTCAAAAGATTAGAGGCATAAATCTTAGTTTTGTATAAATCCTAGTTTAAAACTAGGATTAAAACCACTTATTTCAAATATGCCTGTAGTGTTTGCCTATAAAATGGTCACTGTGGAAAAAATCCCTTACCCTAATGTTCAAATAAAGAAAATTGACACTGATAGCTTGATATTCTAGTGCAATTACTCTATTTGGGTGACTTTTCAAAATTTCAGATAAAAACAAGAGCCATTTTGCTTTGTTACAACTGAATAACAATAGGCAAAATTTATATCACCTTGACAACTAATATTATCCTTTAAATTTGATACAGCTATGGGGAACTATCCCCTCCCCATTAAAATACATTTCATTTTCAAAAACATTTACTGTTGCATATGCAGTTGTACCTGGTTTGCATTCTAATATTGCTGGAAAAGTATAATGGTGAATCCCTTTTGAATCAACTGAAAATCCTCCTTGGTGATCATGCCCACAAATACAAGCTACTACACAATCACAACTATGTAGAACATCAAGAATCTCTTTATAATTCCAAACAAGACACATACCATCAGTGGATGGAGGATAGAATGGAATATGACTAACAATTATAGCCTTTTGCTTTGCAGAGGTAGCCCCATCAAGCTCCCTTTTCAACCATTGGATCTGGGATTGACTTATTCCGCCATTAAATTTAACATAGTGAGGCTCCGGTAAACCAAATGGTGAATTAAGATTATCGTTGGTATTGTGCCGCATTAGCCAGTCTAATGCCATTTTGTACTGTCTCTCATGAGGCTCCCGTCCGATTAAACTGATGTCATAAGAATCAAGGCAAATAAACCTAAATTTTGGATGAGGAATGAATGAAAAGCAGTAAATATCGCCACTGTCATCACAATCCGCGTTGGACTTCGTGAAACTCTCCAACAACAATTGGTGAGAGTAAAGGCCTGTGGTCGCGTGCGCTTTCTCCCGTTCCTGTCTTGTTGTACTTGTAGTACTCCCTTTCCCACTTTTTTCACTAAATGTCTGGCACTGTAGATTACCATCAGATGGATGTAAACAGCTACCTTTTAAAAGATTATATGATTTAGTACTGTTTAGTGGGCCCTGGTTTAATTCCACTCTTTTAAAATTATAGAATTCATGGTTTCCCCAAAGATGACACACATATCCGTTGTACCCTGAGAATGCATCCATGAGTGCAGAAAAATCAGCTGTTCTTCTGCCTTCAGTGGAACTGTACCCATCCATAAGATCTCCAAGTTGTAAAATGAAATCTGGCTCTCCTTTCTCTGCCCCACTTTGCGTCCAATATTGCATCGATTCTTTAAGAAGTTTGAGGGCATTCCTGTAATATCTCATTCGCGTGCCAGTATAATCTTTACCGTTGTCTCTGTTCGAATATTGAATATCTGTAATTATACCAAAAGTAAATTGTGGTTTTTCCATGAGAAAACTCCCTTCCTTGGTAAACGAAGCTTGTTTTTTACAGGCCCACGAAAGTATTCTATTTAAATGCGAAATTTTTGATATCATTTTACGACCACTTAACTGTGGTTGCCCTGTTGAATGTGGTTGTTGTTCCACACAGTTATTAATCTCATATTTACAACGAGGATCGACAAGGAGACCGGTCATAAAAATTTGTTTGTTGATATTTCACCTGATTTAAACGTCTTGTTGCAAGATTTACATAAGTAACCACACTTATCTATTCAGTTACCGATTTCCAGTTTTCTAGGTTTTCGGTTTGACAAAATTTAACCCTTTGAATACCACGATATTTTTCTTTTTCTGAACAATAACTAAGATACTTACCTGCATAACAACTTAGGACCTACATATACCTCCTGAAAGTTGTGCCCCTAACCAACGCAGACGCTTATATAAGTCAAAGTTTAGGTTATATTTTCAATGTTTTGGTAGCTGAACGAAAGTATGTTGTTGTTGCCTCTGGTTGCTAAGAGGGAGAGTTTGCCTTTGGTTTCAGTCAGTTTTCTAACGTCCCTGACGTTCCGTTTAGCTATCGTTTATTCGATTGTTTTTATACGTTTTCTCTTTTTCGAAACATGGCTTCTTCAGGAGACAGACGTGGCAATTTAGAAGGAGCTGTTGCTTTTATGATAACTGATGTCGATTTAGATTTCAACTATGACTCAGGTGAAGATGAAGAAGTATCTTACGACGAATTGTCTTCTGAAGAAGAAACAAAATTTGGTAACGAAGAACATAGATATACGAACCAAAAGCGATATCCAGTGAGAGGAGACCAGACAAGCAAATACGAACAAGAGGTGGACGAAGTAGACTGAATAGTTCATGTAGCAAAAATAACCGTGAAAGTAGGTGGATACCAGCAGGGGATGTTTCTATTGAACCACTATTTACAGGTGAAATAGGAATAAAGATCAGCTTTCCAGATAGTTGTAATGAAAAATATTTTTTCAGTTGTTATATTATTAATGATTTTATAGATCACATCACAGAGCAGATAAACATACACGTCGCCCATTATCTTGCTGCCAACCCAACAATGGGACCTCATGCCTTAGCAAAAAGCTAAAAAGATATTACAGCTGTTGAAGTGGACAATGTCTTTGCTCTATGTCTGTTAATGGGAATACTGCAAAAAACTTAATTGTATTTTTAATGGAGTCAAGATACTGAAAAAGCTTCAATTTTCAATCTAGTGATGCCTCGAAATCGATTTCAAGTTAGTCTTCCATTTCTCTATTTAGCCGATATTAGTGATTATGAAAATATACATAACCCCAAATATACATATCCCCAAAATAACCGCAAATAACCCCAGTTATGACAGGCTATACAAGGTTCATGGTGTCATAGAATACATTGTTGATCCACGAAAAAGTGTTTATGTTCCAGGAGAATTTATCTTTATTAATATATAACTTTATGTAACCTTTGTGGAAAGGCAGACTCTCTTTCAGGTAGTATATGCCGAATAAGAGATCTAGTTTGGGAATTAATTTTTTTACTAGTAAAGCAAGGGAATGGTGTTAGACAAATAGAGGCCTATAGAAAGGCAGTTCGGAAAGAGTGGGGCTGTGTTTCCGAAGTTAATCAACGATCCTTTAGAAAAGGGGTATAAACTATTTGTAGATAATTGGTATACCAGTGAAAAACTATTTAACTATTTAGAGCAAAATACTACAGCTGCATGTGATACACAAGAAAAAATCTACTTCAACTTGCAAAATCATTTAAAAAGGAGCTATCACTAAAGTCACTGGCCTGGTGATACATGTTTGAAAAAACTGCAGATCTTATTCTCTCTAAAACAATCACAGAAAGGGATTTTCTAATGTTGTTAAGTAGTGTTAGAGGTTGTAGGTTTATCACAGGACGTTTGGACTTTCCACATTTTGAAGATATATAATAATGTCTTTCACATTAATTTCAAGGTCTTTGTATGTTTCGCAAAAACGGTTGAAGCAATGAGCGATATTTGTTGATAAAAAGTGGAAACCTAATTTGTACAGTTCTCCGGGATATATCACCTGACCCTGCTGGTCGGTTTCTATTTGTCTAGTCGAACTTTTCTGAATTTCTTTCACCTTGAAGGGTTTGTTCAAGGGTCTCGGTTTTCCTTCAAATGCTTCAGTCTGTGGGGTATTTTGGTCCAGAAACTTCTTTTCTAAAAATTCTGAATTGATTTCCAACGCATCATTTGGCTCTTTAACAAACTTGGCTTCATGAACTTTGTTATTTTTAAACGGCATTCGGTGGAGCATTTTAGTCATTCTGAACGTATAAGCAGCATCACTAGTAATGTTAATGATAGAGTCCTTCTCAACGAGTTCCTTGTTTTTCATTTCTGGTACTTTTAAGGATATTTGGTTCAGGACTTTGCTACTCTGTGTGGCATTGGACCCTTAGGTGAAGTTCTTTTTATCATAATCTAAAAGAATTGAAATGTAAACATTGAAAAATATATTACGAACCTAAATGTTTATCATTAGTTTGAAATCACAACGAGAAAAAGGTACTACCTTTATACGCAAAATGCTAAATGGATAATAAAATATAAAGCAAGGTCATTTGAGAATAAAAGAGGCTTTATACAATGACATTAAATCGCAAAAATACCCAATTAAAACTAAGTATAAAGATAAAAAATTTCCAAGACTATCACTTATTGAATATTAACAATCGAAAATGTTCTTTTTGAGACGATAATAATATGGTTATTTTAGTGTCAGGTGTTCCAATTTGATGTTTGACTGGACGTGTCTGACTCTTGAAGTCCAGTTATAGCAGTAACAGCATTTTTATGCCTGCGTTGGTTGTATTCCAGTTTTCCTGCAATGAGGTTTCAGATTGACATTCTTGGCTAGATTGCAATTCATTTCTTGCTAATAGTTTCATTTCACTTCCTAGTTGTTGCGGATTTTGTTAACTTCATATTTAAATTTGTCACATGCTGATTTCCTCTTCCAGGGAACCTGTCAACGCTTAGATCTCAAAATTCAATGGTCAAATCTCAGATTACTAGCTTGTGGTCATAGTTGTCTCATATGAACTTGCGTTTTGAACATTTTGATACATCAGTATACATGATAAGGTCAATTTTACCTTTGTATGTTTTCATTTTTCCATCGAATAATCTTTTATGGAACCATAAGTAACAATGTTCTTTTGAGTGATAAAATTGGTTTGTTATTGATAAATAGATCGAGAAAGGTCAAAAGTTTAACAAGATAGTCATCATTGGTGTTTCTGCACACTATGCCCGGATTGTCATATGCATTTATCACCTACCTGTTTTCGTCTTCTCTTCTTCAGAGGTGCCTTTATCGATTCGGTATTAGAAAAAGCAGGATTTTTCACTACTCTAGCATTAAGGTCTCCTGAAAAAATACCAGACTTCTGTTTTGACGTTAACGGTGATTTTTTTCAGTACAGCATTAAAAGTTTACGTTTCAGTTCAGTTTTTCCCGTTGCGGGATGAGTGTAGGCCATACACATTTTATCACACTACACATTTGTTTTTTATCTAGTTGTATGTGTAAAATACATATGCTTTCATTTGCTTGTCGGAAGAGCTCAATGTTATCCCTTATCCGCTTATTCATCACAAATTCTAATTCATACAGAAGGGGTTTCGTTGCCAAATGAAATAGACTTGTTATACATGCGATCGTAGTCATTTAGAATTGTTGTCCCCTGTAAACAACTTTGAATAGCTCTTTGTCTTGATCGAGCTATTCTTCTTTAATTTTAGTTGAAGTTCCTCTGATGTTACGAGCCCTTCCTAATCACAGTTTACTATTTTCACGCTGCCGAGATTAATTCTGCGGCTTTTAGACGGTAAAAATGCATTCCGAAATCAAAACCAATCCTAGACCCATCACTGCCTGGAGACCACAAACACTCAACGACAGCTAATAAAACGAGTACTGGTTTGAAAATAGACTTATGAACAACCAACCCGGCCTTTATTCATGTATAAATTAGTGTTTGGTTCTATACCAAAGAATATCCAAGGTGAAGTGGTGAAGTAAAAAATTGAGTTAATTTAGGTTTTTTGTTTGCTGGAGAAGATGACGTTTGCGGGTTTTTTTGTGAACTTGATGCTGGACTTGAATTTGCTAGGGCTGAATTTATGAGTTTATAATTTTTTTGTAATTTTTGATCCTACATCGGCACACATCTTCTAATAATTCATTTGTGAATAAATTGGGAGGCGTGATAGAAAATATTCTTTTTAGAGTGCATTTCAATCATAGAAAAGTTGTTTAGGTCTGAAATTCATTCAAGAAATAGTATTATACACTGAATTAATTGCTGTAGATATTGCTAAGTTTTTGGGTTTTGTATATCATTATTATGGCAAAATCTCATTTCCTGTTTGACTTACTGTCGTGTAATGCAGTTTCTGTTTCATATTTAATTCTGTATCTAGAAAAATACTACTTGGTATTATATTATTTTTTTAAATTTTATTAAACTTGTAAAATTTTAACTTACGTACGATGCATACATCTATTGTAGGTCATGGTAGCTGCTACATTCATTATGTGGCTAGTTGGTGGTGATTCTGTAAGAGTTGTCTAAATTGAGTAAGGAATATCACAGTGTTTGGAAATACTTTAATGTAAATATTTTCCTATCTGGTCATGTCTTGACTTATACTTAGTTGGTGCAGGAAAGGAGGACCATGAGACTGGACAATTGTCTTCATTTTATTCTTGTAGCGTCTGGACTCCCTCTCGGCACCATTGTTCAGGACTTTAGCTTGGCAATTCCAGGTAAGGTTTTGATGCGAACCATTACTGTACTAGTTTCCTTTCAATAAAATGTTGGGTGTTACATTCTATTAGGTATTGGCTTCAATTAAGACTTGTTCTACCTTCATGGACCAACCCTTAATGGTGTCTTGATTTTCTTTTTCTATCCTTAGACTAGCATCCGGTGTTTTCTTTGTCTTGGTCGAAGGAATTAAATTCTTTTGTTAACTGCTCATATTTACATCATTTTTTTTCATGTACATTTTAAAGGTTAGGTCCATAGAAGCCTGCTTGTTTAAAGCATTTACCAAATAAAAGGCTTTTTTCAAGAGACATGTTACAATCATAGCAAATGAGAACATCGATAGTAATTTGAAAAACTGCCACGAAGAAATTACAATACGGTTGGCACTGCCTAATTTTAGGGTAGCCCAGATGACCGGCACCCGGATTGACATTGACTAGCAAAGAGCAGAAACACTAAAATAAATACTGGTTAAAACGTACACACTAATACTTTACGGAAAACATATAGTGAAATTGTAACTGAGACTAATGTGGTTAGTATACTATCAGTTTCATATATAATATTTTGAACAATCCACGAAAAGGATTCCTCGCTAGCACCCTATGTTTAGTTCGAGAAAATTTTACGGTATACAATGTGGTTTTCTTTTTTACGTATTACAACAATTTCACTCTTCCTTATCTCAAGCACCTGTTCAGGGACTCTCTTTTTCCTTCTTTTATGAATTCAACCACATCTCGACTAGTATGTCCATTTTTTGCCTTTCTTCCTTGGTAACGTCACTACACTCACCATCGTGGGGCGACAAAACTCCATTGAATAACATAGTTGACAAGCTTCCCATAAAAATACACACTACTCTTCTGACATTGGATAAGTTTATCGTCCGGGTAAGACGCCCATATACTTAAGCCTTTTTGTAACAGCATGTTATGCCAAGTTCAAGGTATAAAAAGTTAGTTTTTACAGGCTTAAATGGTAGCAAAAAACGGAGGATAACTTACGTATCTTAAATAAATTGACGGCAATTAACACAATTTCAAGACGCAAACAACAGAAGAAACCAACGGAATAAAGAAGCAAAAGAAGAAAGATGCAAAATTGATTTAACTGGAATTTAAAACGCGTAGAGATATAGAGTTTCTATGCAGTCTCGCGAATTTCGGTAAAAAAAATTTGCTCCCTTCCGTTTTTAGTAACTGTGATACTGAAGAGAAAGTGGCGTTATTTGTTGCATTATTTCTATGAAAATTTTATGTTCTCATTGAAAGAAGCAGATTCGAAGAAGGCATTACTTGGTGTTCCTCGCTCTTAGACTTTTTAAATAATCCATCCCTTGTGAACATCGATCCCGAACCTACTTCATTGTCACTGTCACTACCAGATGTCTTTTCTGACGCCAGTTTTTTTGTCCTGTTTTTGAGTATTAATTATGCTCAACGACTTACTACTTTGGCCAAAACGCGGTCCACCTCCCGGTCGCCCAGCTGTTCCTTGTGTGCCAGTCCAGGTTGGTGTACCAGCATTTGAATCTCTGCATTCTTGCCTTGACCGTCGAATGGCAACTGCTGTTTGTTGGGCCACTCTCTCAGCCTCTTTTTCAACTAAAACAAAGCCAGGATTATTGAGGTCTTCGATTTTATTATGTTTAAGTGCACTGTCGACCCCTGTGGTATGAAATGACTGAAGCATTTCCTCGTCGTGCGTTTGGCTACGCTCATTGTTACCAGAAAGTCCTTTGCTATCCTCATTCTGTTGATTACGCCTGTTAATATCTCTTCGATCAAGATTTTGTATTCTTGCACCCTCAATTTTAGCATCTCTCTTTTTCTTTTTCTTTTTCAATGTCGTTTTTTTGATTTAAGCCCAATCCTCTTTATGAGCCCTTGAATTTGAGGGGATCTCTTTTTATGATAGCGCGGCGGGTGAAGCAGAGGTACTTGTAAATTGTCCTGAAAGTGCTTATCGTGGTCATTTTCTTCATTGAGACAAAGTTTTTTTTGGGGGGGAGGGCTGTCTTTGTTTATTTGGCATGAAATATTTGGTCCATCTGTTGTATTCACGTTTTTGACAAAACAGTATGGTGACTGGGTTTGTTTTAAGTTTGGCTGCGAAATATCCGATATATCAGGTGCTGAAATCGACCAGACATCACTTGTCATCGGCTGATGCAAGGTTCTTTCATTCCATTCTGTCTTTACATCAGATTTAATTCTGGCTTATTGTTTAACATTTTTGTTATTCATCAACTGAGTACGTCTTGGATTCGTTTTTGCTTTGATTTTGATTTCAGATCCAGTGCCTGCAAAAATGGCACTTGTTTTGGTGGCTTAATTGGGACGGATATCGCCAAAAGTAAACAACGCAAAAAGGTCATTTGACTTGAAGAAACGTCGTTGCATTGGGTCGGTAAGCACCCGGTTGGCCAAAAACTGCTTGAAGATCTGTCTGTAAAAGCGTTATGAAAACAATTGAAACAGCATATTAATCTAAACACCATAACTTTCAGCATTTATAAATCTCTAATGTATGAGTATAATAATTAAAAATTAGCTTATTTTTGTTAAAACATTAATGGTTTAAGCATGCATCCTACCAACTTCTATAATGAAATACTTTGACAACTCAATTAAATATTTTGGAATTATAGAAGATTCAGTGAATTAAGGTAAAAATTAAAGCCATCCTTATGAACCAATATTGACGGTAAAAATCAGCTGGGTTTGACTTACACATAAGTTTCTTATAGATTTCATAAACGATATGTGTAAATATACATCAGCTAATCATATCACTTTTTCTTTGCCTGCAACGTTCTTAGTTGAAACTGCTTAGTTTTCCTGTCCATCAGTCTATCTTGCCTCAATACCCCCACCAATGATAACTGCTATGCCTTACATATACGACAGTCCCGACTTTTTTCCTGGTAAGCAGCAAGTAATTGATGCGATTACAAAAATACCAAAATAAACACTGCCAATTACTTCATTAAATACATCAACTGCTGGTTGTCTGCTTGCAATGGTGGTTGATTCATCCATTCGTTGGTATTTATATTCCTGTTCCTAATGCTGTTGGTATATGTCGGGCAGCAAACTGAGCCACTTTTACATTCTTTCAAAAGTAATGGGAAAATCCAACCTGATAATTCCTTGATTCTTGAAGACTATACGAAGAGAGAAAAGGACCAAAATCTGAATTCCTGGAAAGACAAGAAAATGTATGGGCAATTTGTCAGAGGGATATTATGATGAAAATTCTTGGAAAGGCTAAAGTCGTGTGATTTGAAAGCCCCTACAGAGGCATTATTATGTAGTACCCAAGGGCAGGTCATAAGAACGAATAGCCTTAAGCACTTCATAGAAATGTCCAGAGAGTCAACTTTTTGCATGATGCGTGGTGAGAGAAATAAAACTGTTTACCATATAGTTAGTGAGTGTACTGTATTGGCAAGAAAAGAATATCTAAAGCGCCACAATGACGTTTGCAAATATATACGCTGGAAATTAAGAAAAAAGTTTGATCTGGAAGCGGCCGCGAAATGATAAGAACACGAACCCCAGGGAGCGATTGGGAATAACTCATGAAAGGTCTGGTATTTTGTGATACAAAATATAGAAAAGTGATAGCGAGAAAACCAGACATCGTTGTAATAGGTAAGAATAAAAAAGAGACAAAAGTTATAGATGTCGTAATACCTGGAGATCTGGAGGTGCTAGAAAATGAACAGGAGAAAGTTGACAAGTACAGACCTCCAAGAGAGGAGATTGTTTGACTGTGGAAAAAGAAAAGGGTTAAAATTTTCCCTGTAATAGTGGGTGAGTTGGGAACTGTCTTAAAAAACTTTGAAAGCTATGTTAAACAAATTGGAATAACAATGAGTTTAGAACAGGCTTAAAAACAGCAGTGTCAGGTAGAGCCCGAATCTTATTATTGTTCTACGGCATTAAAGCTACAGGTGAAAGGGCTGTGATTCCTTCGATGACAGGTAGCTAACTGAGATCACATCAATAATAAGCGAAGCAAATGAGAACTAATGTTTTGTGAGAAAACATATCAAACATCATCATCATCATCATAATAATAATAATAATAATAATAATAATAATAATAATAATAATGATGGTGATAAAATAATAGTTGTTCCTTTCAATCATCATTTAAGATATAAGGTATATAACATACCCATGTCCTAATGGGCGAGCAGGCTTGGACGCATTCATCCATCATAACAATTTCCGGTAAATTCCTCTGAACCTTTGGTAATGGCAGAAAAATTCTTTCCATTCCACAAAATTCTTTTATGAGACATATTTAAGATTTTCCGCCGGAGCTAAACTCTGGTGGATACCGAAAAGGCATAAAACAGAACTTTCCCTCGCTGACTATTCTTTCTCAGACGACTTCATACTGTATTAAAGTCGCAGGCAGTCTAAAATTGGCGAAATTATACGTGGTTTTGTTTTCCAGGACTTAACACATTTTGTTTATGGGAGGACAACAGAGTTTTCAACAATTGGAAATCGACTCAGTGTTAGCAGCGTGGATTCAAATGGAACATTCATTTTATAGAATAATCAGTAATTATAGTCGTCCTGTTTACATCCAAGCCAAGTTTATCATTATCAAAACTCGCAAATTTAGTAGCAAGCTGCTGCATGATCTAAAGTGTGCAATGTGAAGGTCTTTTTTTCATCCTTGACGACCAGTTAGCTGAACGTGGCCCGGTAAGTGTCAGAGGGATAGATAAAGTGACTAACGGTCGGATTCAGATTGAAGGTGGGAATGTTTTTTATTTTTGACTTAATATCGCTGTAATTTGCTCCATTGGGGTGACTTGCGTCAGTGGAGGTTACTGGCTCTTGGTTTTGAAATCCCAGTATCTGGAGGCAAAAATAGGGGAAATTTTGTTAAAAATAAAGGTGGCCCGCTTTTGTGTTGGAGTAGTGGTAATAAGATTCTTGTGCTTCCCGACAATGCAAGCCATCTTTGCTATGTCATGTGAGATAGCTTAAATCACTTTACAGTCAAAGGGTAAATATGAATTACATATACCTTCATTCTGTTAGAAAGAATAGCACTAACTTCACATGAATTTAAGTATAACTTATAAAGCTTTTCCTGTTCCTCCGTCAAGCGACAAAATAAAACCTACACAAAAACATGAAGGGCAGCTTTAGTCAATCGTGTGGAAAATCATAAAAATCTACTTTTTAAGTATCTAGTACGCAGAGCTTGACATTCTATGCGGAACAGCCAATGAGGCACTGGAAACTAATCAAAGATCAACGATACCTGTATAACTAAATTTACCTTTGATAAAGTCTCTAATCTTCCTAAGTGGAATATTCGGGTATTTTAGGCATGTTGAGAGGAGTGGTAGAAAGGGAGCTCCCGTTCTGGGCAAAATGACAACGTTTGAAAGCAAAAGAAGACCAGGCAATAAAAAACTGTTCGGCGTGATACAGTGAAACAAGCGCCTCGAAATAATACAATTAGGGAAGGAAATGCCCCACGAATGGTTAATGCTATGGAACTTTTTTCTGCAGTGAAAATAATGACCAGCTAAGTTTTGTTATTAGGTATAACTGTTCCAGACCACATATTCTACTGTTTTGCTATACAAAGAATATCTTTCACTCTTTCAACATAAAACCATCTATGGTGCCCTCACACAGTGCATAATGAACACACATTACCATAAATTACAAATTACAAAAAGATCCAATTGACATTTATCTACATTTATTTATTATGTCAGCTGTATTCTAAACAGAAAATACAACACTACACAGCTCTATTATATATGTCAATGTTTCGTTTTTAGCTTTTAGAATACATAATTGCAAAAAAGTTCTTGATTAAAAACTATATGGTTTTAAAAACCCGGCATAACAATAAGAAATAAAAAAGTAATGACCTTAGTATGGACATAACATTACTGGTGTAGTTAATTGTTTCGTCCAGTGTGTACCCTGCCAGTAACAGTGCCTTTTATATTGACGTTCCACACAGAGAGGTAAGTATGTGGTGACCTTCATTATCTAAATATGACGAAATATTTTCAGGGATCAAGAAAGTAAAGATAGGATTGGGAACCATGCCGACAATAGGGGATATGCTCAGGTCGAAGTTTCCATTTGCCAACACATTAAAAAAGAAAGCATAAAAATCTGCCTTCTAAGCATGTGCTTAGAAATAAATTCCATTTGCATATAACAATTACGTTAAATAATCGGTTTCCCTGAAATTGGGTGGAGAAAAATGCTATTGCAATTAATCGGCGTTAAAAGAAATTTCTGTTGTAAGTAAATAGTTGTTAAGGTACAGGACTGTCTTTCCCCTCCGAGAAACCTATTTGGTAGCATTTCAATAAAAATGAAGTAGCTGCTCGTTCTTTGACGGAAGTTGTAGATTGACTTTGACATTCTTCTTAAACCTTCTTTAAAAATATGGATTTATTGTATCCCTAAAAAAGCATGTACACTTGTAAGCTGTCTGCACCTGGTGGGGAAAAAATGAGCAGTTATGCGGGTTTCAATTGCCTTTATTTTTTTGCTTAAGATGGGCACCGGAACAGAACGAAAACTGATTCTGGTCAAAAACTCCATAAAATCTATTATTATTATTCTTTCGTATGACTTCTCTACCATTCCATCATCCACAGCGATTGTTGTAGCTCATCACTCAGTGGCTGCTCTTTCAGTGATCTGGCGCCACCAGGTGGTTTGAAGGTGGCACAGTCATTGATTATGTGTTTTTGCGGTTTGGTTTCTATGTCCGCATTGGCATGAGGGGCTGCTGGACAGTCCGACCTTTTGTTGTCAGCTACCAAAGTTACCATAGCCTGACCTCAGCCTGTTGAAGTTTACCCAGCTCTTTCTTGGGAGCTTGTGCCCAGCCGGGTGGGCACTTGGTGCAGGGACATAGTCTCGTAGTGGGGTGGTTGTATTCTACCATTCATCCAACCACCTTACAGCTTGCCAGACCGCTGGGGGTAGCCCATCTGCTTTGTGCTTTATCGCTCTGAGTTGTAGAGAGAGAGGGTTTCTACTGCGGAGACGTTTGGTGTTGGGGTATTCGCTGACAAGTTCATGCATGGGATGGCCTTCGCTCTCACGCTTGTTCGCTAAATCTAGCATGATTGGATCCCGTCTGATGTGGTGTAGCGGGATGTCAGCCATGACATGCATGGAGTTTTCAGTGTAAAGGTGGGACATCCACTGATGAGTCTTGGGGCAGAGTTTAGAATACTGCCTAACTTTTATGTGTGTGCACTCCTCATCCATACCGGTAGGCAGTATTCAGCTGGAGCATATACTAGTGCAAGTGTGGACGATCTGAGGGTCGTAAAGTCAGATCCCCACGATGTTCCTGCAAGTAATTTTCAGCGCAGCAACTCTTTAGGAGACTTTTCCAACAAGTTTTTCTATATGACACTTGAAGGTGAGGCTTCTGTCAAGAGTGATGCCAAGGTACTTCGGATGTTTCCCAAAAGGTAAGTCTTTCCCATCAACGGTTAGCCTGAACTTGGTTTCAGCATCATTGTTGTTTAGGTGAAAGAGTGAGCTGGTAGTTTTTTTGATACTTAGTTTCACGCGCCACTACTGAAAGTACGATGAAATGAATGCCATATCATTTGTAAGAGAGTTTTGGATTCTCTGCATATTGGTGTCAGGGTAAGCCAAGGCGAGATCATCTGCATACATGTATTTTTCTACAATTGTTGGTGGAATGTCAGCAATAAAAATATTAAAGAAAGTAGGGGCTAGCACCGAGCCCTGTGGCGCACCATTATACAGGAGCTTTGTTCTGCTTGTTTCACCACTGGGGCTGGTAAGTCAAAAAGACCTGTTGGTTATCACTTTCATGATGAAAGTCACAAGTTTTCTGTCTGAGATAGTGGAGAGGAGCGTCAGTTTTAGGCCGGGGTGCCAAACAGTGTCATACGCCGCAGACAGATCGACGAGAACTAGACCCATTCGTTCCTTTTTGTCGAATGCATGTTCTATGTCCGTGACCAAGAAGGCCACACGGTCGAGGGTCGAGCGGTTCGCTCCAAACCCCGTTTGCTCTTAAGGGAGCTGGCTATCTACGATAGGGACAAATCGGTTTAGAATTAGTCGTTCAAGAAGTTTATAGACCACTGATAATAGTGATATGGGACGGTATGCTTTAGGATCACTCATTACTTTTCCAGGTTTGGAGATTGCGACGACGTCAGCTCTTCTCCAAATGCTTGGGAGTTTGCAGGAAGAAACCCAGTGTGACAGAAAATCTTTCACATACCTTAGGGCATCTGAGCCTAGCTTGAGAAGATTCTCTGGGTATGTTTTATTTTGTTAGCCTTCATCTTCTTGAAAGCTAGTTCGAATTCGTCATCAGTAAAATCAGCGGATAGGTTCATGTTAGCTCTTGATGAGTTCATCAACTTTGAGGTTGTGGCTTTAACTGTCTTTTCAAGCTCTTTATAAGCACCAGGGAGTTTCCCATTTGCCACGAGGACACTTGCGATGGTGTTGGCCCTCACAGGACACTGTCGAGGTGGTTTCCCGTCCCCAGTAATACACTTTATGACGGCCCATGCCTTTCGGCTGGAGTGAGTCATATCTATCTGTTTCACGGTTTCAATCCAACGTTCACGCTTCAAATTATTCAGGTGTTTTTTAAATTCATTTGTGTGTGCAGTTCTAGCTGAGTCATCGTAGAAGATCTTCACAGTGGCTGTCCCAGCATGGGATGTATTGTTTCCTCTTTCCTCTAGGGATGGTTTCATGGGCAACTGTCAGGATAGTTTTGGTAAAGACTTCATAGGTTTCATTGATGTTATCACTCTCTGGTGTTGGTAGGTTGGGTACAGCAGCATCAACTAGTTCTGCACACTTGGGCCAATTTGCCTTGCGTAAACTCCATCTTGGAGCTGGGCGCGAAGGTGTTTGGGTATCAATTGGCATGTGGGTGTTGATGACTGATGATCGGTGTTGAGAGCTAGGAAAGTATCCTCGGACAGTCCTACGGGGTGCAGGAAGTAGCCTATTCCATCAGCAGAGATCAGGGTTAGTTTCAGTTTTCCATCTCCCGGACCTAAAGGTTTTCGGCTGTTTCGGATCATATACCAGGAGATAATTAGTACGAATTGCCCATTCAACAAGAGTGGTTCCATTCTTACCATTCCTACTGTATCCCCATTCGGTGTGGTGGCTATTGAAATCACCAGCAAAAAGAGTGGGCTTAACAAGGTCTGGCATCGTCTATGGACCGAGTTCAGCTGGGGGAAGTTTGTATACATACACAACAGTAGTACCAACTACAAATTTGGCAATCAATTCAGTGTCTTGTTGTGGTGCACTCTTCATTAGTTTTTGGAATGGTACAGTGCGGTTAACAAAGGATGGGGTGCCATGCTCTTTGCTCGCTATGTGGTCAGACAGGACATAGCCTGGTAATTTCAGTAGTCTCGGGGTATCACAGTGTGTCTCCTGGAGGAGTATCACATCGGGTTTATGGGTGAGAGTCAGTTGCTCAATCACAGTATATTTGAAGGCTGTCAGGCCCTTGACATTCAATTGTAGTACGCTGAGATTCATGATTGAGATTCGTTTAGATATCAATAGTAGATTGTCTAATAACACAGTTAGTTCACTGACTTGGCTTGAAGTGTAGATTCAAGCAGACAGCTTAACAGGGAACACCGCGAAAAGGTTGTGTCATGTACCCCATAAAATATATAATGACCAGCAATTTAAAAAAGCAGAACCCTGTCCAACATAGAAGTTATCTGCGAAAAAAATCGATTGCGATGTGAAGCTTTTAGGGGCAAATAATGGTAACTTTATACGCACTGATTTACTTCGTTACCACGGCTAACTTGATTAGACAGAGAACTAAGCTAGAAATAGAGCCTAATTTGAAGAGGTTACAGCGACTTTCATTTTTAATTCACTTTATTTTCAATGTTCACATTCCTTCATAAATATCAAAAAGGTCAAGAATGCATCGTATTATCGTCCAAATTTACGAGGAACTCTTGTAAATATGGAACGCTGTTTTGATGGCCAAACTTCCTTACTAAGGTTTTAAAAATAAATACTTTTTTTAGCTTAACTGGTGTAGTGCCATATATGCATAAAAATTGTACACGTCAAGTGATAATTACATCCATCCTTACCTCCTTAACGTCGAACCAATGCTACTTATCTACAACACAAATTCTGAAATAAATGCTCTCTCTCCTTTTATTAGTCCCATCTATAGCTATTTTAGCAGAATTTATTCAAACCAATCTGCAGCTTTTCATATACGAAATTAGTAGAAGGATCTGACACTTGTTGGGGGTTAAATCTGTTTCAAGCAAATAAAACAACACAAAATTTGGTCTGCTTGAAAACTCAGAGTGTTTATTATTAGACGTTCGTCTCCTGTATCAGACGATTACCTTGGACTAAGTAAAGACCGCCCAGGTCAAACACTGTAGAAAAAATGCAAGCGGACAGCCAAATACAACTAATAAGGGTAATAGTTGTAAATACAGAGACAATATTGCCGAAATATAGTAGTAATGTTTGGATTAAGGATTTATTACCAAAAATAAAGAGATTCTTAACCTGAACTGGTGTCATACTTGCGTATCCACCGGTTGTAATTGACACTGAAAACTCTGCCATGAAAATCGGTAATGTTCCCAGTTTTCCAGGAAAAACGAAATCAGTAAGTGACCACAGTTCTTTCAGGTTGTTCTGCATTGGAGATCCTGACAGTATTATTCTGTGCGGTGTTGTAAACTAAATCGAATAAATAGGCATGATTAAAATAATAAGACCAGAAATTTAGTGGTTGGTACAGGTTCACAGTAGTTAGTATGTTTTGAACTTTACAAAAAACCGCTGGTTAGCCTTAGGAACCGCACTCGTCTCAGAAATTCTATAAAAGCCCCTTCTACGTTTTGGTTCAAACCCAAGTGTAAAAGGGAGCAAGGGATGTCACCAAAAAAGCCATGTACAAATTTCCTGTCATCGTGGTACTTACCAACACAGATGCGGGAGTTCCAACACCTTTTCGGAATTTTATACCACAAAAGATGACACGAAGGATCAGGCACCTTTTTGTCACTACTGTTTTTAAAATGCCACTATGCCACCTTGTAATCACAGGGTGAAAGTTCATTAAGAAACAACTCGTAAGTAGACTTTTCATTAAATATTTAGGCCAATTAAACTGTATTTTAGGAAAAGGTCTGGGAACCACCGTTATCTGGCACACAGTTACACAATTTGCACATGTTCTGCATTGCGATCATGGCTCGTAATCTCAAAACCAAGTTTAAGGTGGAGCTCTTTAAATTCTTCATTTATTCAAGTCTTGCTAGATATTAACAAAACATGTTTTTCCTGACCCTTGCCTTAAATTTCCAAACAACTGCTCAAACGTATCAATTGTTAACTGCTCTGAAACCAAGTAACTGTGCGTTTTTCGTAATAAATAGTTTTTACGTCCACACGTCCTTGGTAGGAATTTTCAGTCAAGAAAAAATTACCATTCTTGTCTGAAAGGTTACAAAAGAATTTGCGTGGGATGCGACTGCCCAAGACCTAAAATTTGTTAGAATTTGTTTACCTTCAGACACAAAGGAATACCAACGATGGTCTTTTTAAGAGTTGGGTACAATAATATAATATAATATAATATAATATAATATAATATAATATAATATAATGTTGATTCTAATGGAAAAACTCAGTAACTGTAAACCAGATTATACAACTTCTCGCAACGTGATTGGGAGAAAAGGCAGGTTATTATAATATCTTTGCTTGCTTATCTGTAAGTCATGAGTGTATTGAACTTATTAAACAAGTTTTCCATTGATCTTATATTAAACGTCAGATTTCAGTGATGGTTGAATTAAATATTAAAACATGAATGTTTACCTACAAGAGACTCAAGAGTGCTGTGTGTATACAAATGTGTATCATTAATTTCTTGCCTGATCTCATGGTGTTAACTGGTGACTTCACAGAGAATCATTAACAGTTAAGATTGGTTCAGAGTCACGTTTTGTCAAGTCTTTCAAGGCTTGCTGAGCCAGTGTCCCTCCTCCTTTCTTATTAATAAAAATTTCATCACAATTTTTAAATTTTACTTTGTCTTACTCTAATGTGTCATCGTTTTTTAATAATCATTGCATTATCATTGTTGTTTCTGTTATTTTTATATTTGTGGCACAGTTAAAATTTAAGCTAATTTTTTATTGTTTGTGGTTGTAATCTCTTTCAGGTGAATTAATACAAAAAACGTCTGGCGCGCAAAAAAATATGCAATCAAGCGTCTCCGTAACCAAGTCACCTTATTGAAGGATACATCTTGGCCTGACCCAGGTAAATAAAAACCGAAATCATACTCGGAGATCAAACTGTGTAAGAATATTTTGTTTTGATGCGGCCTTTACAATAACACGAATTTGGTTAAACGGTGTTCACGGTCAAATGCCAATCAAAAATTTCTTCGGATACATCATTTTGGAGCTGGGGATTCCTATCTCTATTTGAGTAGTGTAATTTTGTAAGGTCGTGTGGAAATCTATGGTATCAAGATGGTTTGGCAAATACGCTTTATTTTGGTATTTTCATTCAAAAGAAGAATTTCCCTTTTCCAGAAACATCATTACTTTGAAATAATTTTTTTATATCTAGAAAGAAAGAAAAACTGAGGGGAGGAATTTTTATTACTTGGGTATTAATAGCCCTCAACCGCTATCCAAATGAACATGATTTTTGTTGCTGATAGAAAGGAGTGCACACATTTATGACCCTGACCGTAATTTGATATCTTATAGTTAGAATACCCACAGGTATGTGTGGGAGGTAGGGTTATATTGATATTTTAATGTGATTTCATCTCTTTTGGCCTTCTCATACTTCAATTCATGTAACTAGAATGACCCAGACTTGCAGGTTGAACATATTCATTTGGAAAGCTTTAGTAACAAACAAAGGATAGAACAAGCGTTAATTTTTTTCACATCGCATAATGCTTCAGAAATATGGCCAGCAATAAAGAAGATGAAAAGAAACAAAGATTGTGGACCAGATGGCATCAACATAAAAATTATGGAGGCTCTCGAAGACTTTGGAATTATAACAATAACAAGAATAGCTAACACAATATATGAAACTGGGGTACTACCAGAAGACCTGCTTAACTCTGTATTTGTCGCTATACCCAAGAAGCAAGGAGCAATAGACTGAGAATTTCGTCGTACGATAAGCTTGATAAGCCATGTGACTAAGCTCATCCTATGTGTTATCATGGCCAGGGCAAAAGGGAAAATACAAGAAGAAGTAAGCGACGTACAGTACGGAACCGTGAAGGAATCTGGGACAAGAAACGCCATATTTGTTTTGAGAATGCTCTGTGAAGAAGTATCGAAATGCATCAAAAGTTATACCTTTGTTTCATCAATTATACCAAGGCATTCGACAAAGTTCAACACCGTAATTTAATTGACGTTCTGAAATCGATTAGCATCGACGGCAAAGATTTACGGCTTTTAATTAACTTGTACTGGAAACAGAAGGCTGCCGTCCTAGTAGGCACTGGGGTCAGTGACTCCGTTCCTATCAAACGAGGAGTGAGACAGGGATGCGTGCTTTTACCAGACCTCTTTAACATTTACAGTGAGATGATTATGCGAGAGTTGGATGGTATAAGTCGGTGTGATATTATAGGGCGTAATGTCACCAATCTAAGATACGCTGATGATGCAGTCCTAATAAGCAATTCCGAGGATCTACAAAGATTACTGCAAATAGTCGTAGAAGCAAGTAGCAGACAAGGCCTTACACTAAACTGCAAGAAAACTGAGTTCATGGTCGTTAGCAAGCAAAACTGTGTTAAATGTCAATTGAAAATTGGTAATGAGAAGATTAAGTAGGTTAAGAGCTTCAAGTATCTCGGCAGCATTATTACTGAGGACGGTCGATGTGAGAGTAAGATAAAATCCCGTATTGCCATGGCAAAAGAAGCTCTCCAGAGACTTAAATCAATTCTTGTCAGCGGAAACCTAACAATGCCTACAAAGAGGAGGATATTAGAGTGCTATGTTTTCCAATATTGCTGTATGGAAGTGAATGCTGGACAATCTCATCTCAGATGGAAAAAAGAATGACAGCGGCAGAAATGTGGTTCTATCGACGAATCGTGAAAGTTAGCTGGACATCCCATATCCCATCAATCAAACAAAGAAGTAGTGAGACGAATGGGAACAGGCAGGAAATTAATAGCGACAATCAGACACATGAGATTTTTTGGTCACCTGATAAAAAAAGATGGAATGGAGAACCTATTAATCACTGGAAAAATCAATGGAAAACGAGACAGAGGAAGGCAAAGACTAACTTTCCTAAAGGGTGTGAGTAGATGGACAGGAACATCACCATGTGAGGGGCAAGAGATAGAAACAGATGGCGCGTCATGACAGCCAACGGTGGTCAGGATACGGCAACTTGATATATATATATATATATATATATATATGTATATATCAATCATATTTTCACTCTTTTTAAGCAGGGGAATCGTAGTATTGTTTAATTTCCACATTTAAATTTTTTAACGTTAAATTGGCCACCATTTGCAGTGTATTACTTTCAAATCTTGAAGTATTTTTGGAGTATTTGAAAGAAAAGGATAAAATGAAGAAGAAACTAGAGGGAGAAGTAAAATAAGCAATCTGTAACAGAGTGAGCTAGTTGTTTTTATGTAAAATCATAATGAGTGTTTATGCAGAATGATCACGTCAACGAATAATATGCTGTTATCAATGTGAATTCTGAGTAGGGTCATCATAAAAAATTACTTCACTTTAGCTTTATGGATGTATCTCAACCTGTTGAACGAAGTGAATGCTCTGAGCAGCATATGTCGAGACAGTTTTTGTAGTAGATTATCCTTTGTCATATTCATTTTGTTTTCCTGTAAAACTTACAATTCATATGACGTCGATTTTTCTTCTTTTTATTTAATTTTGAGAATTTTGTTTTCTATTTTAATGAAACAACGCATTTAGTGAAGATGACAGGCATACCTTAGGTCAAACCTACTGAGTTGAAACAAAATGCAAAAAAGTGGGCCTTGGTCGCAACGGCCTCAAAACCAAATCTATAGCCTGCAACATCGAAGACCCAGTATCACTGCACAATTGAGATGGATCTGAACTGGAAATGAAAGGATGGCTTTTAGTACCCAGGGGCTTGGGTAGATTGCTCTGACAAAAACATTCCTATCAGAAAAGCTCAGAAAAGCTCAGGAAGGCTCAAAACACCTCTGAACAGAATGATGAGAATGTGGTACTCCACCATGAAAGAAGATCTAAAGAAAAAGTTCTTTTATAGCAACAGTAAAATCCATTCTGTTGTTTGGCTGTAAAAGCTGGCCCTATCTAAAGGGCATGAAAAACCCCCAATGGAACGTGGGTACAAGGGTGCTTTGCAGAGCCCTTAGCATCCACTGGAGCAATCACAGGCCAGATGAAAATCTGGCAAGCTATCAGCAGTCTTTAACAAGATAGCATCACGGCAACTGGAGCTTGCAGACCACTATGATCAATATCATGAGCTACGTACTATGAGACTTATGTTCTGGAAACCAACCCATTTGACACCGTTGAAGAAAACGAGCACAAACCATCGACTTGGTTACGCTAAAGAGGGAGACTGAAGTATCTGATACAGAAGAAACTGGGTGCATTTTGCAGAATATAGATTTAATACTCCAGCAGTAAATGACCATTCTTAATTGTGACCACTACCTTATAATGGTTTCGGTGATTGCTATATTAACTCCGTCATGATTGTTATTTGACTTTCACCTCTGGTTCTGGGAAGAAATGTGTTACTCTGGAAGGTGTGTTGTGTTTCATGATTGATTAGCTTTCCAGGATTCTAGATAAAGGTGCGTAAAAAGTAAACCATTAAGCAAAAAGTAAGCAAAAAACGAGTTTATTGCAGGATATGTGATCTCTAGTCAGGGTAGTAATGGACTCTAGCGAATCCAGTTTAGTAGTTGTTGTAGCCAGGCAGGAGGTAGCCTCCAAGGCCAATATTAGTTTGCATGCTATCAGGGAAACTCCGAAATGGCCACAATTGAGAGGTGGCTTTAGCTAGCAGATTCTCTTTAATGCATGTTTATCAAAATATTTTTAAGTATCATAATACTTGTATTTGTTGAACAATATCAACACCATTATGTCACTGAATTTCTTTACTGTAGGTGGTGATAGGAAAAAACGAACACCTACTACACGTAATGCTGGGCTTCCTCTTCCTACTTATATAAAAATCAAATCAAATAGCCAATGTAGCGAGGACTGTAGCATGTGGTACCACGATACTGACAATCGAAACCATCAGTCCACATCTTGGCAAACAGTAGATGATCACCTTTATGATGTGGTCAAAGCAAGAAAAAGGCAGTCAAAAATATAGGAGCTACAGACGAGTCTTGGAATGACCTTGATGAATTTGTTCCATTCGATGACGAAGAAAGTTCTGAAGAGGACGATGGAGCGCTTATTGAATAAGAGAGAAGACGAAAGTTTTAAAGTTGAAATCAAGAATTAAAAAGCTATCAAAACATCATAAAGACCTAAAAGTTGCTCTTGCAAAAACCAAACCCAAACGGAAAAAAACACGGGCTGCCGATGATGGAAACGATGACGCATATTTAAGTAGGATAAGGTAACGTTTTGGCGGAATTTTTGTAAAGGATTAGTTGAGATAAGATGAAATCTTGATACCTCTGACAGACCTGGTGACCTATGGATCTACATTGTAATAATAGAAGTTGTGTTTGTTGTAGGGACAAGTGTACAAATTCAATAGGACGAGGTGAAGTTTTAAGTATGGTGAAACAGTTTACATTTCTTGTTTGTTAAATTCAGTGTTATGAATATTACTGGCAGTGCACGTACGTTATGAGATTAGGTTAAAATAATAGGGGGGGGGGGGTTAGGTGAAACAATTTGAAAAGTTTTCCAACATGCTTACCCAATTTTTACTTTTTAGTTTGTTAAACTCAATTAAATTGATGGTAGTAGCTTTCCTAGTACGCTACAGCAGTAGAATGAAATGTGATTGGATTAAGTAGTTGTTGGTTAAAACGAATTCACATCTATGCCAGGTAAAGTAAAGTTTTTAAATATTTCAAGCGCTTATTCTAAATGAGACGCGTGAGTTTCTTTATCAAAGCCTGTTGATATTTATATGACAGGCACTGTGATACTCCAGAAGCAATACACTGTAATACAAAGAAGAAAGATAGGACGAGTGCTATGGTACATTTTTACTGTGTACAGTCGAAAAAATATTTCCACGGGCATACAGAGATAAGTCATCATCATTGTCTCTTTCGCTTCCCTGTTTCCACACATGTATATGGCCGCTCAAATGTTGGTTGACTCGTCTGTTGTTATAGTTCCCTGTTCTTCAGCAATAGTTGCTAAGAGCATTTAGTTTTGCTCCACCTTTTCCGTAGCTTTACTTTAAGGATTTTCCCCTAAGTGTTCAACGTCTTAATTCAGCTTTTATGATCTACACTTTTTGTAACAGTCAAAAAGACAATTTCGACCGTTTGGAGAACTTAACTGCTGATGAAGTGCATCACGGTCCAAAGATTAAGTGCCATAAACTTCACTGAACAATACATGCGGTGATGCTCTTTCAGCCTCACACAGTTCAAAATTGGACTCCAAAAAACTGTAGTTTACGTGCTGTCGGCTAAAGCAAGCCATTGATAAACCGTGAATGCCTTAAAAATTTCGAGCTAATGAAGTAATTGGCAGAGCTAGACCTGCCCTCCACTTACAAGCATTGGTTGCAATTTATTTCAACTTATATCACCTTTAACTGTTTTAAGACATCCAGTCGCAAAAAGTAGCGAGGTTTCACTTTCATAAATCCCTTTTGTTTTTTCTTAGCCAATTACAAAAAGTGACAAGGTTCTCTCTCTCTCTCCCTCTCTCTCTCTCTCTCTCTCTCTCTCTCTCTCTCTCTCTCTCTCTCTCCCCCCCCCTTCCTNGCACTGTACAAGCTTGGATTGTTAAAATATTTGTCGGGAATTTCAAATTACGACTTCTAACTCAAAACATAGCAACATTTGAGTTGCCAATGTTTGTAAAATACAACAATTCAAATTGACAGATGATGTTTGATATTTCACCTTGACGCTGAATTAATTTGTTATCACCACTATCAATGTATTTCTGGTGTCTGCATTGACTATACCAAACAATATTTACCAATGTTGCTAATTTTAACCTAAAGAACTCGAATTGCTTTTATTACGAAGAACAGTTACATGAAACTACAGACCTAACAACTACTGAATTAAATTATTATCACCACTATCAATGTATTTCTGGTGTCTGCATTGACTATACCAAACAATATTTACCAATGTTGCTAATCTTAACCTAAAGAACTCGAATTGCTTTTATTACGAAGAACGGTTACATGAAACTACAGACCTAACAACTACTGAATTAAATTATTATCACCACTATCAATGTATTTCTGGTGTCTGCATTGACAATACCAAACAATATTTACCAATGTTGCTATTTTTAACCTAAAGAACTCGAATTGCTTTTATTACGAAGAACGGTTACATGAAACTACAGACCTAACAACTACCAATTTAAAGCAGGTGGAAATATGGTTGGAAGCAAATATAAAACTATTTCATTAAAGCATAAGCAGTATTAGACATTAGTAGTTTCTCCTTCCATTGTTTCCAAAGTTGTGATTACGATGATATTTGCATTTATTTAAAAGTAAAGTATGCGCCAATATATTTAACTTCCAAATGGCCAATATGTCTCTCAATATATCTCTTAATACATCCGGAAACGAAAAATCTAGCCCGTTCACATGCGATGGCATTGTTCTTTTCAATAAAGCAGACGAATCGATGAAACAAAATTGGATAATACTTGCAGTAGCTCACGGCATCTTAGCCCCTGTATCTGGTACACTAAATGTGGCTATTCTCTGTATTACATATAAAGTTAACATTCTGCAGGTGTTCCCTAACATGATATTAATGGAACTTACTCTTAAAGATACATTTACTGCCTTTATTGTTCAACCTGTTTTTGCAGCAATACATTTTATGTTGTTTAATGGTCAAGCAAGCTGCGATATGATTAGCTCTTTAATAATACTGGACAAGTATTTGTTACTAGTAACTTGCCACATTCTATTTATTATACCACTGGATCGTTATATTGCTATATTTTACCCTCATTATTATAGAAAAACGTTTAAAAATGTGAATTTATTAATAGGAATAACATCAGGAATATGGATTTCTCCGGCTAGCGTAGTTTTGCTGGCTCTGTCGATAGACCCAATATTTGTGTCAATTTTTCTTCTGTCTGGAATTTTTTTGGCATACACATGGAATATATATGTACAAAGTATTATATTTTTTTTTAATAAAAAGTTGCAAAGGAGTGTAAAAATGGAATTTCACAAAAGGGGCAAAATGGAAACATCACGAACCGAACTAAAGTCAAAGGGAACAAAGGTGGCAACTATAATAGTATTTTCCGTGTTTGTATGCTATACCCCGCTTGTTGTTGTAACAGTCTGGAATGCTCTGAGTTCCAATGCCATTGACGTTCCAGGTTACGGTTGGATTGACTCTCTGGTGATGTTAAATTCCTTTGTAAATCCTATTATCTATCACCTTAAACTTAGGGGTGTAAAACAGCACATGCGTGTCATACACGTCGTATCTAGAAATTAGATGGACAGGGCGACGATATGTTGGGTAAAGATCTTGTGGATAACGAATAGCAAGTTTAATAGTATCATAACAAGTGACGCCGCCATTAATATTGCTACATCTGAAAAATGGCAAATTCTGACTAAACTTAATGTCCGCTTACATCTCACGAGGATTCAGACTGGAACTAAGAGATAATTGACTCTTTTGGTATATGAGTATGAAAGAGTACAATGATGATAGTAAAATGTGTCACACCAACATTTAAAGTTGTATATGTTTGACGCTGTAGTTGTTGGCAAATAAACAACTTTGAATTATATCGCATCAAAGTGAGAAAGAATTGTTTTTGTGGAATCTTAAGGCTTGTTTCCATAGAGCTGCATTTTCCGCTGTGGCGGAAAATGCTCACGAGCTTTTTTATTGCAAATGTGCATTGCGTTAAAAATACCGCTGGATAGGCGATTTTTTATGCTCACGAGCTTCTCGTGAGCATTTAAAAAAAGTAGAACTAGTTCTACTTTTTGAACGTATTTTTTTCCGCCTGAGTTTAAGAACCAATGATAGTTCAGTATTTTAGACATTACTTAATCTTGTATTGTATTAACATTTTTTCACGGTCATCAAAAAACATAATATTTCCAGATAACAAAATGGCGGCGAATAGGTATGTCGCGACAACTTTTGACGAGGATGAAGAAAACGAGGATATCAATTATAATGAGGAAATTTATCAAAGATTCTTAAAGGAACAAAAGGAAGCAGAACAGAAACATCAACAGAAGAAAATAATAACGATAGATACCTCGGCCATTTCATCTGCCAGTTCTGGTATCGTACATTATCAACAAAAACAAAACTTGTGCATCGCCACTTGATAGGTACTATAATATTATACAAAGCCTACNGATAGGTACCATAATGTTATACAAAGCCTTTCACTTGGTCCTGTAACATCGCGAATTCTAGATTATTTCGAAATAAAAGCAGCAACCCACGAAAGAAGTTCTTCGAATCGCCTAGGTAGCATTTTGAAGGCTTTGAAGAAATATTCATTGTCAAACAGCATTAAATCCTGCACTAAAACCTTATATAAGCTTTTATTTCTTCTCTCCTGAAATAGCTTTCTCACCCAGAATTTCCTTTGTCTTTGAATTCCATCCTGAGGGCGTCTTTGAGACACAATAATACAAGCAATATTAAAATCAATTTTTGCTTTTGAAGCAAGCGAAACCTCTTGTTTATAGCTGCCATGTTTGTTCACATGAAAACGCGCCAAGAAAAAAATACGCTGTGTGGAAATGGCTTGAGGCTCAGGCGGAAAAAGCTCACGCGCATTTTCCGCTACAGCGGAAATTGCAGCTCTATGGAAACAAGCCCTTATGATTTAATTAGTCCTGTTCTCCATGTTCCTATTTCCAATGACGTTTTATCACAGGGTCGGGTCAAGCCGTTTCCAAATCAGCTCGTTAAATTCCCTTCTGAGTGGCCCTCTTTGTTGTTGTTCATTAAGTACGAAGTCATCGACAAGAATAGAAAATAAAATATAACAATGTCGTTACCCAACACTGTTATTTTGATTTTAATTGCAAATGATCGATGCATATTGTTTCTGTTTTCTTTATACATTGAACAGATTATCTATTGTGTTTATCTTAAATATTGTTCTTCGACATCATCTTTTACACGTTTTACCTTAACAGTCTAACAAAAAACCTAAATGTTGCAAATGCTTTATTTTCTTCGCGCAAGACAGAAGAATTTATAGTCCAGGATTCGGTTCAGGAATAAATATAATGGTGGTAGGGAAGGGGTGGTTACAGTTTTCAGCACTTTTAACCAAAACGTTAGGCCTGTTCATAGCTGGAAAATATGCAACGCAGCATGGCGTGATAACTACTGATGGGCACAGCGTATATTTTTTTAAGATTATTCTTAAAAATCAACGAAATATTTCTACACCAATGCTACAAAGGCATTTAATAAAGAAACTTAGGTAAATAATATTTTTAAGAATAAAGTTACTTTTAAAAAGCTAGTTTACCTGTGGGATAACTTTTTATTGTTTTGCTTGTGCAAGTTTGACGTTTTCTAGTTATCTATTCGATTAAGTTGGGAGCAGGAATCCCTACTAGTTTTGACCACTGCTTGATCCTCCATGTGCCATTGATCCCAGGGAGATAACTCGATTTCGAAGAATGTTACTGTTTGAGTTATTTCAGCTACTCGAAGGTGATATTCCGCCAAAAAACTAGTGCAGCAAACTTTTTTACGAAAAATAATAGTAGAAGCTGCTTTCTGTTGTTGACTGGGGCTCACTGTTTTTACATAGATTTTTTACATATTTTTATTTAAGTTAAACATTGGAAAGCAATAGTTTCCCCCTATTATGGCAACCAAAAACTCATCAAATAGGATATATTATAAATCCACCTTGTTTTCCCTGTGCTTAATAATTGAATTTTTTCTCCTTTCGGTTTCATATTCATCCACTTTGATACCATTCCATTCATTTAGCTGATCCTCCAATAATTTAAGTTCTTGTTCTGTGGTGCTAAAATGATAGAAAAAGTAACACGTACTTATAGGTGGTGAAAAACAAATAAGGCAAAAGGCTAAATTGTCATAGAATATGAAAAAAATCATACAACTGCTTTAAAGCTGAGAGAATGGGAGTGTTATTAAGATTATAAGCACTGTGGATCAAGGAACTTGCACACATATTGTGATTTTGGAATAGACGAGCTGTCCTTTTAATTCAATCACGTCTTTGCTTCCCAGGGGAAATGACTTAACAACATATTGAAATTAATAACACCTTTGTTTTAATTAGTTGTACCATATTAATTGGCTCCCAAGTTTGAAAACCCTCAAGCAATAGATTTTGTGCGCTAACTGTAACATCATGCATCTTTTATCAGATTTAATCCACACATTAAATGGTATCACATATATATTGATGTAGTAAGTGAATAATCAATTATTACACTGCTACGACTGGGATGAAGAATATAAAGTCTATGAAGTGATTCTGATACAGCTGCAGCAAATCAAAAAGCCAGATCCTGAAAAAGGCAGGAGAGCCTGAGAGATATTACTACATGCCCCATGCTGTGGGGCACCAATACATCTACTATCATATTTTGTGCATCCTGTTGATTAATTACTCTACTGTTTCATCACAGTATCTCTCTGACTTGTATAACAACAATCAGTTCAGCAATTATGATCACATTCTATGGTTTTCATTTCAAAGCACTCCTCGCTATCATCTCAGCCACCAGCAAAAGTACAGAGATTAACACTGGTGATGATCCAAGTGCAGTTAGGCTCATGACTCCATTCATGATAGCCATGAACAAAATTGTCTTGACTTGTCTGAAAGCATTCAAAGAATGGAGGGGAAAAGGCTGTAAGGTACGAGGTACACACTGCCTGGCTTATATAAGCACATGAAACTGTTAATTCTTTACATTCTACATGACACATACAAAATTATTATTTAAATGAAGGCTTGCATTGACACTGTAGTATATATATATAACTATATATATATATATATATACTCTCCAGTGTTAAGAGTATATATATACTACATACATATACATTTGTGTAATCTTGTGTGTTCGTATCAAAAAGTGCTGAATCCATGTAGCAGAGCAATATACATAAGGTAAAACACGAAAAATAATAACTATGATTGTAACTCACAGTTTTTATTTTTCGTGTTTTACCTTATGTATATGTATAGTTTTTATTGAGAATGATACATAAATAAGCTAAGCGAAACCACTTGGAGGATGGATGAACTGCCTGGTTTTGTTATATGCTCAAGTCCAGCAGTGCAGCAGCTTACAACACCAAAACTGATCCTAACAAAGAAAAAGGCCAACCACATGGTGTTGAAGATGTCTAGTAATTCCAAGTGGTATGCAAATACCACTTGGAATTACCTTAGTCCTGAGTAATGACTTCAAATTGCATCTGGTGATAAGGCTCTGGTTTGGGAGATCTAGGGTTCTGTGGAGAATGGAGTTGTGCCTTAATTACCAATACTGCCAGGTCCAATCTGACCTGGGGTGGTTTGGTAATACCTGCAAGGGTCACAAATATGAATTAAATATCTTTCCTGGGCTTGACTTTAAACTACACCTGTGTATCACTGGCAGAGCAGGGAGGGAATGCTTTAGCAGAGATTTGGTCTTACTGAATAAGTGGTAAAGTATAGGTCACTATAACTGCTGGGATAAATATGGTACAACCCAATGAATGGTGGCAGTCAAACTCTAGTTAATTGAGAACTACTATCTGTAGAAAGGAATTGGAAACTACTACAGCTCTGGATTGAGTAAGTCTAGTAATAATGAAGCTGTTGTAATAAAGTCATATGGGTGTACAATACCTGACACTGCCAAAAGTAGTTCCAAACAAAACCACACAATTGCAACATGTTTTTGTTAGAGCTATGAATCAAGGAAAGTTTGAAGTTGTAACAAATGAAAAGGAGTGAATAAACTTAGACATACTTGGCATAAGTGAACTGAAATGGACAGGGGAGGGAGGAGGAGGGAGGGAGAATTTAGATATGGTGATCACAGAGTGTATTAATCAGGTCATCAACAATACAGGAGAAATAAAGTTGCCATTACAGGACACAACTGTTGAACAATAATTGCAAGCAACAAAAGATATCATCATGGAGGCTGCAGAAAAGAACATTCCTAAGAAAGAGAGAAACAGAAAATCACAATGGTCATCGGAAAAGGCTATAGTGATTGCTGAGGACTGATAAAATGCCAAAAAAAACCCAAAAGACCACTTCACATTTAGCTTTCTAAAATCAGGCAAGAAAAGATATGGAAGAAAGACTTGAATGATTTTTGCAGAAATGTAGAAATAAAGCAAACAAAAGGAAAATTAAGAAATGTATTTCAGGCTATTAAACTGGCCACAGCAGTTACACCTTACATGGCAACAGTAAAAGACCAAATGGAAAAGTATGCACAGAGAAAACAGATATACAATATTGATGGAAACAATATACAAAATGGTTGTACAACAAGGATGCAACAGTATCAAATGAGTTCTTGGTAAAAAATTTGCACAAGAACCAGAACCATTTCTAGCAGAAATAGAACATTCTTGGGTATAATAAAGCACCAGGTCTTGGCAATGAAACATCCAACACAGAGCCGGCGGAGCCGAGGAGGCTGGGGGCTTTAGCCCCCCTTTTTTGCGAAGAAGTGAACTTTTTTTGTAATTAATAATCTTCTTATAAATGACGAGACATGTGCTGTGTTTGTGTTGCAATTATGCGGCAAAAGTGTTTGTAGTTTATATCAATGTAAAGGGGAATCTCCTTAGCAGATGTTTTTTCCTTGTAAAAACAGCCAGCTCTGTATTATATTCAATATCCTAAGGAGAAGATCTCTGAGTATTTGTCCCAGTCTGATGTAGAAAGTTTCAATGTACGAAATGTACAGGTTTCAATTATAAAGTAGAAAGAGAAACGAGAGAAGACGTGAACATTTCAAAGTTTCAACATGAAGACTATCAAAAACTGTTTTAAACCAGCTAGTAGCGGGTTCACAGAAAAAGAAACTAACGAGGAAATTAACATCATTGGAAACGAAATCTTACCGGAACAAAGTCAAACAACATCCTCTATAGATAAGGAAACATTACTGGTAGCTGAAAAACTATGCCATCCAAACGGCACATTTGCTTTTCCAAAAACAGCTGTCGGGAAGCAATACCGTTCTTGCCTATCCCATTGGTTCACCGAATTTAGCTGGTTAGATTACGATGAAATGAAAGACTGTGTTACATGTTTTATTTGTAAAAAACAGGTGAAAAACCTTGTAAGGGAGAAGAACAAAGAAGAATCGTTCCTAAATACTGGTTTTCGTAATTGGAAAAAAGCACTTGATAATTTCAAAGAGCATCAAAAGACGAAATGCCACATTGCAGCATTAACTTTCGAGCTAACAATACCTCAGTGCGGAAATATCCAAGAAATGACCAGCGAGAAAATCAAACAAATATGATAGAAAACCGAAAATGCCTCATCAAAATAATTGAAACAATGCTTTTTTTGTCGACAAGGGCTTGCATTACGAGGAGACGAAAATGACGAAAATTCCAATTTCATGCAGCTTCTTAAACTGAGAAGCAGAGACTTCTCGAAACTGAAAGAATGGTTGAAAAAGAAAACAGAAAAATACACGTGTCATGACATCCAAAACGTGCTTCTCATGTTAATGGCACATCATATCTTACGCGATTTGTCTGACGAAATGAGAGATGCGTTTTATGCAACTATCTGTGACGAGTACACGGTTTTTGTCAATAAGGAGCAGCTAACATTATGCTTAAGGTGGATTGACGAAATATTCAATATACATGAAAATTTCTTGGGGTTCTACGAACTTGAGGATATCAAAAGTGACACTATTGTTTCAGCCATAAGAGATGTTTTACTGCTAACACAAATTTCATTAGATAACTGCAGAGGTCACTGTTATGACGGTGCTGGTAATATGCTCGGGAAGAAGTCGGGTGTAGCAAAACAAGTCCTTGATATTCAACCTAAAGCATTTGTTACCCACTATCATTGTCATTCACTGAGCCTCTGTTAAAGAAACAACAAAGAAATCCAAAATTCTATCTGATATCATGGACACTAGTGGTGAAATTGCAGTGGTAATTAAATACTCGCCAAAGCGAGTGCAAAAATAAGAGTCGATAAAAGTAACGTATGAAGAAGACGAATCAGTAAACCGCATCACCAAACTTTCCACGACTAGATAGACCGTTCGAGCAAATTGCTTTCAAAGAATCATTGATAACAGTCATTGTTGCTTATTGTATGAGCTTTGGAATATTTGCCTAGAGGAATCTGGACGGAACAGAGACGTAAAATCAAGAATGGTAGGATGTAAAACCCAAATGGTGACATTTGACTTTTATTTTGGATTAAAACTTGGAAATATGCTCTACTCACACAAGTTATCACAGACATTGCAAATCGAGAAAATGTCTGCTGTTAGCAGTAAACGTCTAGCCATGCTTACTGTTAAATCAATATCCGATTTACGCAATTCTGAAAGTTTCGACGCCCTCTACGATTTGTGTTTGAAAGAAATTCAAAAGCTTAATTTCATCGAAGAACCTGTCTTAAAAAGAAAGCGAAAGGAACCGAAATACTCTTTGCTGCACTATCTTTATGGAAATGAAAGCAGGTCCGAAGCACATCACTCCACAACCCCGTGTGATCAATACAGAAAGCAATTTTACCAAGCCATAGATGTTTTAATTTCTTCTGTACGTGATCGTTTTGACCAATCATCATTCATCGTGTTTGAAAATTTAGAATCCCTACTGATCAAAACATTGAAAGGCGATGAAACATCGGCTGAAATGAAGATTGTACACCAGAATTATGCAAGTGATGTCAGTATAAGTGATTTGAGTGTAGAGCTTGCAACATTCAAAGTTTTAATAAAGGACAAGGAGATAGAACACTTCCACGATTTGTTAAAAGAAATGAGGCTCTTGGAGAATCCAGAAAAGAAATTTCTGGTCAACATTCGTAAGATTTGCAAAAATATTGGCAGTTAACCGAGCATCCAGTGCCACACCTTTTCCTTGGCGAGAAGAGTGAAGACTTGGATGCGGTCAACAATGCTCCCAATCCGATTTAACTCTATCTTCTTCTCCATTTCCACAAAGATAGGACAGACAAACTAGACATAATCAAAATCGCCAACGCATTTGTTCAAGGGGACGACAAAAGTAAGCGAAGATATGGAAAATTTACAAACGATGACTTTGATTTTGCGTTAATAAGTTTTAGAGTGAAATATTTTGGAATTTGGTTCGAAGCAATAGTTACTGCAATATACATTGTTTGCAGACTCAAAACAAATTACGATACCTTTTTCTCCGATTTATAATTTGTTTTCTTGGTATGAAAAACAAATAAACTATCTTTATTCAAACCTCTATACAAACCAAAAAGGACGGATTCAGAGTGCTTTTCAGCCAATCTAGAGGACTAGAACTTCGAAAACTTTCTTGGACCTTCGGCCCCAACCATAATGGGGCCTCCGTAGACACTAAAATTCAGCCCTTCCACTTTCAAAGTTGTTCCGCCGGCCCTGCAACATCATATAAAAGCTGTGTTAGCTAATATTTAAAACCACTCGATGCCCAGTAAATTGGAAAAAATCTGTTTTCGTGTCAGTATCCAAGTAAGGACACACCAGAGAATGTCAAAACTAATCAAACAATTTTCCTAACTGTCCACAGGAGCAAAATAATTCTGAAAAAAATTCAGAATAGACTAACACCCTACACTGACCGAGAAATATCAATTGATCATGATGATTTCTTTAAGGAAGAGGAACAAGAGATGGAATTGAAAACATCAGGCGGGCAATGGAAAACATGCAGGAAATAAAGAAAGGTATATATATTTTTTTATTACACAAAAGCATTTGGCAGTTTGGACCAAAACAATATGTGGCCTGTCATGAAGGAGATGAGAATTCCAGAATATCTACTAATCTTGCTTAAAAATCTCTACCATAAAAAAAGAAGTGCATGTGCATACAATGTATGGTCTAACGGATTGGTCTGAAATTGGAGCGAGCGTGGAGTGAGGCAAGGCTGTATTTTATCCCGTCACCTGCTTAACTTATGTGGTGAAATTACTCTCAATGATAATAACACCGGTACCAAGAAATGTTAAGGAATGTTAAGAAAACAAGCAAAGAAGCCCGGATACTGCTAACAAATTATAATGATGACAGGAGAAATTAATAACTTTGAAGTAGGTGGAGAATTTATTGATAAAGGTACTCAATTTTCTTGGATGTATGTCAACTAGAAATTCTGATCACACAAAAGAATTTATGAGACTAATGTTGGGCAGGAAAGCTATGACCAATTTGATAACAATAATGAAAGACAAAAACATCACACTGAATACTAAGATAAGAATAACTAAAGCACTGGTATTTCCTGTTGCCAAATAAGGAAGTGTCACATGGATGATAAAGAAAGCAGAAATGAAAAAGATTGATTCTTCAAACTTTGGGTATGGAGAAGACTCCTTGGGGTCACCTGGCCATCTAGAAAATCAGATGAATGGGTACTGACCCAAATAAAAACAGATAGGTCACTGATAAACACCATCACCTACTATGACGACATAAACAGTGTTATGGTCTCCCTGTGGATGACGTATATGTAGCGCATGCACAAGCGTTCACGTGTAAGAATAAATTAGCTGACAAGCCGACATGTTGTTTGTCTGTTAGTAGTCTTAGTATTGATAAGATACATAACAAACAGAGCAGACAACTGTTGCAAAAAATTTATAATGCAAGTAAAAATTGAAGGCAAAAGAGGGAGGGGAAGACCTGCAACAAAGTAGTTTGACAACATCAAGGCAGTCACAAAGAGAAATGCTGACCAACAAAACAAAGACACTAAAGACAGAAGAAAGAAAACAGCAAGTTGATGATATCACCAGGGGTCAAATGACCTGAACTACAACAATGTTAATTCAATGCCAAATTTGCATTCAACCATCCCTTCTTTAAAGAATCATATATGGAAATAACACTTCCACTCAGACAACTTTTACCTTAAAAAAATTTCAGTGGAAAATTGATCAAGAACAAGCGCATATAAAACTACTCACCACCATTACCTTCAATATGATCCTTTAGCCATATACACATATAACACTGTTGAGGCCTTTGTGGTATATTAGTTTTATGATAACGTTGTCTGGTATGCAACTTCCAGCACTAGAATTTTAAAAACTGACCTCAGACATTTTTGACCATTGGAGGGAGTGGAAATTAACATTTTAACATTACATGGAAGGGCACTGTCTTAATGATGCAAAAAAAGGTGAGGCATTGATTGCTTTATTTTACCAGATTTAATGTCCAGGTGATTTTCAACAGCCTTCCAGATGCAGATCTGGTTCTTAAAGAAGCAATGATGCATTTCGCATAGCAATTTAAAAGCTGAATTACTATTTTTCAATGACGGAAAATATCCAATGAAGGGGATGTTTTTATACATTATCAAAACATAAAGAGAAGCTGATAACCAGTACTATCTAAGCTTGCGAAAATAAGAATAAAATTGTAGCTTTAAAATTGGTTTGAATTGCAACATCAGAGATTCCCTAATCAAACAAATAGAAAACTAAGACCTAAAGAAGAAGTTATTAGAAACAGAAAAAATTTCCTTTGAACAAACAACTGATAATGCACATACCTGGAGCCAGTCGTATTTTATGCCAGAGTACCTTATACCTGACACCATCTTTAAATCTACCAAGCATCCTTGCATAGATAATTGCTGCCAGACCTGGTCAGATCTTTCTTGTTTCATTTGGTGTTTTTGATGGAGTTCAGAGATGTGTTTAAAATTTAAAAGGTCAAAATCTTGTAGCTACTTTTTAACAATCATCTCATCTATGAAATGTGGCTTGCTTTAGTCTTTTCTGTAGGTATTATCGTGGTTAAGGTTTTGATGAGGTTACCTTACTGTTACAAGCTACGTTTTTTGCATCTCATGTAACTTAGTTGTGTAAAAGAAGAGAAACAGTTTCTTAAAGGTGTAAATTAGAAAGGATGTGGCACTGACAGAGTTCATGATTTTTAAATCATCTTTGCCAGAAATAACTAGATTTGAACAAATGCCCAAACTTAATTCACTCTGCTTTACCAGCTGACCCATCATAAGTGGTAAATTGTCAACCAAACTTTTGTGTAAGTGTAATTTCCTTTCAGAGGTTGATCATTTGGCATATCATCCAAATCTATGCATGATGGGTTTGGCCTCCCACAAAATGAAGACTTCCTTTAAGTGATTAAAAACATATCTCAACAAAGAAAAGAAATAAAATAGTGAATATGATATTCAAGGAGAGGTTTTGGAATAATTGTAGGGAAAAGATATTGGAAATAATAGTTCCATCAAGATCCATTTAAAACAATGTCTTTGACTTTTGCAACAATCTACTTCACCTACTGTGTGATCCATGCTACATCTGATACTAGTTTACTTTTTGCAACTAAAAAAGTGTCACGTTTAAATAAAATATAACTTAGTTCACTTCTAATGTCCTCCAGCTCTTTCTCAAGAGCCTTAGTAGCCACTTCTGTCTTTTTTCTTGCAGATATGTATGCATCCACTTGATTGATAAAGTCATCTTGTTCATAAACATTAACACCTAGAGCTTGTAATTCTGATTCTTGTTGGCTAATGGGAATGCTATTTATCTATTGTGTATCTATTTTGACACCAAAATTTGTGACATTACCAAGGGTGTGAGTTGGTTCTCCATATTCTCCAACAGGTTCCATTCTTACCGGGAGCAAGACCTAAAAAAGTTAAAATAGTGGTACAAGTAAAGTCAATATGAAAATTGTCCTACTTGCATATGTTGAGAATTACAAGTATAAAGTGAAGAAAACTTCATGCATCCACTTCTTTCAAAAAAGTGATTCAACATTTAATATACAGAGTATTTTTGGCATTCTGAGCACCAGATTCATTGAATTTCCAATTGGATAAATATTTGTTATACCCAGGTTTAGAACATATCAAAATTGGTAGCTAACAAACTTTTCAAATCAATCTGAAAACAATATGTTTTAAAAACAGAATGGTATACCCTGTGCAGTGGTCAGCTTCAATAATTTCCACTGGGTTAGTTCCTTATTATAATGATTAAATACATTATAGAAAAATCAAAACAAACAAAAAACTTATCTGGAAAGGTTGCAAAGCAATGGCAAGAAGATATCATTGTTGCCCTGAATGTCAGTCCTAGGAGCATTATACAACTCAACATGTTTACTACCAAAATATCTGAGGTCTTCATCACCAACATGCTCTACCAAAAATGACATCAGTACAATAGTATTTTAATATTCTTGTTCTTAGCCCCAAAAAGATTAAAATCATTTGTCAGGCTGGCTATGTCTTTCACTCTGTTATATTGCACATACCAGTTTATAAAATTCAACCAAGTGGATGCAGTAAAATGGGCAAAGAGGGGAATTAACCTCTATACTCACAAAGCAAAATCATTTTTGCAATGCTTTACAATCATCATCATCATCATATTCGGTTTAACGTCCATTTTACATGCTAGCATGTGTTGGACGAAGTGTCTTAAACTAAGGCCAAGATACCCAATGGAGTAGCCAGTGGTCAAAGACTGTGCTAAAAGGTTGGTTTTCTTAAGTAAAATATCTTCAATATTTTGTGGAAACAGTCTAGAACACTTTTTTGGAATACCGCAGTTGCTTTGTACAAGGAAACTTTAAGAAAAATCAGTTCCCTTTACTTAAAAATTGGGGAACATTGTAATAAATGTTCTCCATGACTTGTAGCTGATGAGGATGTATCTCTTTACTTGAAATATTTTCAATTTTCCATTCTTATCCTTACATATATATATATATATATATATATATATATATATATATATATAAACAAATGAATATAAAATGTCATCAGCAACAGCCTTTGACAGAGTACCAAGAGAAGTTGTTTGGTGGGCTTTACGGAAACTAGGAGTAAGTGAATGGCTGATTAGGGTTGTTCAGGCAATGTACAGAAATGCTTAAAGTCAGGTAAAGGTCATCAGTTACTATACTAAGAGTTTTGGTGTGGGAGTTGGAGTTCATCAGTGATCTGTACAAAGTCCACTGCTTTTTATTTGTGTTTTGGAAGCACTCTCAAGAGAGTTTCGAAAGGGTTGTCCAGAGAAATTGCTATATGCAGATGACCTGGTTCTCTCCAATGAAACATTGGATGGTCTACTTTCTAAGTTAGAGACTTGGAAGAAGGGTTTGGAAGGTAGAGGTTTTTACAGTGAACGTGGGAAAAACAAAAGTGATGGTCAGTGGTCGCAATTTAGAAAAGCCATTGGAGAAAGGAAAGTTTCCCTGCTCAGTCTGTGGGAAGGGAGTTAGGAGCAACTCAATCTATTGTGGNTAAGATGGATGTGCAACGTAAGTCTAAAGGACAGGCTCAGTTCTAATGAACTCAGAAGGAGATTGAATCTGGACAGTATTGGCAGCTGTATGCAGAATAGGAGGCTTCGTTAATTTGATCATGTGGAGAGAATGGACAAGAATGCTTGGGCAAGTAGATGCAGAACAATCAAGGTGACAGGAACCACTGACAGAGGAAGACCGAAGAAGACATGGGAGGAAGTGATAAGGATGGATCTCAAACAAAAATATGTCAGGATAGACCTGGTGACGGATAGGATAACTTGGAAGTCAATTTCAAGAAAGCGTCCAACACATGCTAGCATGTAAACTTACTTACTTACTTCAGCCTGGAGGTTGTAAGTCAAACCTCCCGACCACAAGTAAAACATGTAAAACAGACGTTAAACCGAATATGATGATGATGATGATGATGATGATGACGATGATGATGATGTTGAACAGTGCTCTACCACATTGAAATGTAGAAGCTATCATATAATCAGATGTACGAGTAAGAAAAACTCTAACTTCACAGTACTCAGAGTTTCATGTCTTTCACAATCTTCAGCTGTATACAAATAATCACTTGAAAAAATTGTTCTACAAAGATGTTATACAAATAATTGTGTAACCTGACCTTTTGAAAAGCGACTATTGATAACAAAAGAATTGTTGAGGGTGCAAGTACAAAACAGGAAACGGGCATTAGAAAATCATTATCTATTGTCAGTCTTTTGATTTGAAATTTGGGAGGGTGTATTTATTCATATGTCGACATTTGGAAACAATTTCGGTTCGCTTCTTTAGCAATTCAGTTTTATTTCCGTAACTAAGAATGTCCAGTTTTTCTTGCAGGCACAATGGGCACGTTTTTGTTAAGTTTGAATATGCCTTGACATATTTTACGATTGACCAATCAAACGAAGGTTTCAAATTCTGCTTTTTTTAAACACCAAACGTACGTTGATAGCGTAGTATTATTTTTATACTTTTCGTTGTTGAAGAACTACTTGTGACTATAAAATCGTTGTTTAAACTCTTTTCGGTCAGCCCAATGTAGCATTTTGTTGGTTGATTCGGTGCCATAATTTCGTCTTCACCTTTATCTTCTTCTTACTCCTTGTCATCTTCTCTTTGGATCCCAGTTACTTCAGCAATTGTATCCGCGGTTGTCAGTTTATTATGCGACGTGGCTACTTCGATGTCGAAATCTATATAATCGTCGATTGAGATGTCAGCATCAATTTGGTCAGCAAATCTTTCTTTAAGCACTGAGAAGTCAGTATTTAGAGTCTGGATTTTGTCTACTTCTACATCCTCTTCGCCTAACCCTTTAAAAGGGTCGTCCTCTTCATTGATTGCCTTTTCAGTATCTTTCTGTGAGATTCCCGATTTTCTGAAGCAGTAGATGAATGTCTGGTTTGAAACATTGTCCCAGGCTTTCTTTAACATGTACATTGCTAATAGAATGGAGAATTTTGGAATTGAATCTTTCTTCTCTAAAGCTTTAATGAGCTTACGCACAGGCTGTGATCAGTATTTTGCTTTCAAGGCTCGAATGATACCTTGATCCGTTGGCTGTGTGTGTGATGTTGTATTTGGGGGTAGGAAAACCAATTCTATCCATTTCAGATTTTCAATATGCATATGAGCTGTACAGTTATCGATAATCCAGGCAATCTTTCACTTAAATTTGTTATCAAGCTCACGTACCCACTCTTCATACAATTCTCCCGTCATCTAACTTTTTTCTGAGCTCAGTATCGACAAGCCAAAGTTTTAACTCCTGTAAAACATCGGGGGTTAACGGACTTTTCAATTGAAAACATGGATAATCTTTCTCCTTAGGCATTGCCAGCAGCCAGCCCAGTGAGTCGAACTTTGCTGTGTTTCCCTCCTGAGCACTTTTTTCCTTTCAGATGTAGGGTTTTGTTGGGTAAACATTGGTAGAACAAGCCGAATTCATCGGTATTGAATATGTTTTTCAATGCGTACTGGGACAGGATGGTTGGCAATGTTGTCTCCGTCCATGGTGCTATAATCTCCTCAGTTACTGAATTCGATTCCCCAATGATACGTTTAAAGAAAATTCCAAATCTGAAATAAGATTAAAAATATCTTTGGCAAAATTTACGGGAAAATAATGCAGGCAACGGGAAATTTGAGGTACCAAAAAAACCACTTTGCCTCCCATTCACTCCAGAATAAAATCTCCCTGCCCCTCCCCATTTCTTTCATAAAAAAAACGTTCCGATAAATTTTGCCCCCTGCCTAAAAGATTTGTTTATAAGATTCGAATGAGATTCGAATAGAGAAAAAACAATTGAATTTTCTTATGCAACTATTTTTTGTTAAAAACAAGTTTCAAAGTTGAAAGAAAGCAAGACAATGGCAGTTGAATCAGAGGTAGAAGACATTCTTTCTTGTGAAGAAATTCCAATTGTCAAACTTATACCTTATGAAATTAATGCTTTTGTCATGGGTTATCATTTTCATCAAAACAATTGAACCCCCTCAGTTGGAGATGAATATCAAGGTTTCATGGAGTCGACAAATAAAATGGAAAAATACGTAGCAGCTGTCAAAAAAAATAATAGAGACGTTATTGGTCATCTACCGCTCGTCTGGAAAATTTGCAAAAACTCTTTTCTATTTTCTAAATACTGACAGAAGCCATGGTTGCACAATTACCGTCACTGGCAAAGCCATAAATGCTGGCGATGGCCTTGGGATTGAAGTTCCATGTAAAATATTCTTTCTTGCCGAAAGAAAGTTTATTGATATTTTACAAAAAAAGCTACCAACACTTTTGTAAAACTTATGTAATTTTCCAAGAATAAAAAGAGTGGACTTACCTCTTTTTCCATTTTGTTAACCATCCCTCTGAAGCTTGAAATGATTTGACACCTAATTCGTTAGCAAACTCGACGACTTTTTCCTTTATCATTGATCCACTGATAGGAACGTTCTCACTTCTTAGCACGAGTAGCCATTTGTAAATAGCTTCGTTGATTTGCTCGTACTTTTCTGCTTTGATTCGTTTTGATAACTTGCCACTGTTAAATTGCTGGAAAATTTTGTTTTTGTTTTTTTTCCATGTTGATAAAGTACTGCTTGGTACTCCATATAGGGAACCAACATCTTTTGGTGCAGTTCCTTTCTCCAGCTCCTTTAATGGCTTGTATTTGAATTTGCAGGACTTGTTCTCGGCCCGACGTTTCGTCCCAGAAACAGACGCCATGATTGTAAACATTTAAAAAAGGATCGTGTTTACAATTTGTTCAAATAACATTCAAATTATTTGAGGCCCCCCATACATGAATATCAAACATTAGAATTGGTTAAGGCTTTATTTACGGTTAGAGATCCAAAACAAAGCAAAATAAAAGCAATTTATGTCATTGAAATCATTTGAAGTTCTAGAAAAATGTTGCGGCTTTCGAGTTATAGAGAGAAAATACGCGAAGGGACAAAAAAAATGTTTAAGTAAAGGAAAATTCGAGTTATGGAAGTTCGAGTAATAGAGAGTTTTTTATGAGAGTTTATTAGGAAATTTTCATCATGCAAGCGAAATCGTTCGAGTTAGGGAGAGATTTGAGTCATAGAGGTTCGGGTTATAGAGAGTCCACTGTACCTTGATTAATGAAGTTTGTAATTGCCTGTGTTTGGATGAAAAAATAGTTGAAAAAAGTTTCCATTACATGAAATTTAGCTTATTGCTCTGGCTGTTGGAATTGCTGATATTTCCCTGTTGGGTGAGCTATAACAAATAGCCAGGGAACAACAGGTTTCTTTCACATTTCACATGTCATGTACCTTTTGGAGGATTCTAGCTGTACCTGACAAGGCTGATTTTTGAATTAGTGTGATATTTACATGGATCCCTAGCTTCTTTATCCAACTTTCAAATTTCATACAAATGCTACCTAGTAAACCAATAACTACAAGGATAACTTGAACCTTTTTCAAACCCCAAAATCTTCTGTGTGCAAATTTAAAGTTGTGATATCCCTTTATCTTGTCCTTTTGTTTTTCGTAGGCTTTTCTATTAAAGGGGCATGCAATATCAATGAGAGTGCAGTGTTTTTCTTTCCTGTTTACAACAACCATATATGATCGCTTTGCCTTTATTTCATTATGACATTGGGTATTCATATCCCAAAAAAATTTTCATCCTAATTGATTGACCATAAACTGACCATACATCATTTTTTCAATCAATTTAGCTTTTAACTGTTCTGCCTGTTCTCTTTTAAATTTACTCTTTGATTTAGTGCTTTCCATCTTATCTGTCCCAGCTCTTTTCACACCTTCTGCCAGTTTTTCAGTAGAGTTCTGTACATATAGCCAAAGGAAATTTTTCCCCTTTAACCCTTTGACTACGATGGGACACTTGTGTCCCAGGATTTTGATTTGCCACAGTTCACAAAATAAAAGAGATATCACAAATATTTTTGCTTTGTTACATCTAGTTAACATTAATTTACAAAACGAGGCAAAAATAGTTTGATAAATAAGTGGGTAAAAGCAATAATTTGGGTCTACGAAAAGGGTACTGGGGCGAGTTTTTGCTATTGTTCTATAAGCCGCTTGTAATTTATCTTCATGCGAGAAAAATAATTATCCCAGGCTAAATATTTTATTTGCACTATCCAAAGATAACATGTTTCAAATTTCAATGTTTAATCTATTTTTGTTCATGAGATAAATCAATTTTTTTTACTGTGGGACACGAGTGACCTTGTGGTAGACAAGGGTATACAATAGGCCTGCACACTGTGTAGTGACTAGTACTTATACATATCTTCCTATGAATACTTGTTGCATGGTTATAATATTACATAAGTCACACAATGCTCCTACTGCTATCAAGCTACATAAATGCTGTATCTTGAGTAATAATGATATCATAAACAATATGCTTATTCAAACTGAAACTGATGCAAATAGCAAGCAAGTTGAGCAGTTAAGCAAACAGTAAGATTGTATGTCTCCTTGCATCTTATATCCTTGAACTGCTGTACTGACCAGATAGTAGTCATGGATAGTCAGAGGAAAAAATATGTGCGCGTTGAGCAGGGAATGTTAAGTGATGATGTTTTCGCACTATTGACAGAAGAGGATGATGTGGACAATTCGTTGGAGGATTCTGACACAGAATTTGTTTCGGATGAACCACTACGCGGAAAACCTGAGGACGATTCACATGAAATCACCACTCCAGATGCACATATACATACCACTGGTAGCAGCCATGGCAAAATTGACGAACCTTCGTCCAGAAAAGTTAAAGGTGGCATTCAAGCCATGAAATGGAAACGTCATAGTAAAAAACACAAGCGAAATGAGTGTACTCTTGAAATGGCTGTTTTGCTAGAATTCCTTGAAAACTCAACAGCATTTGATGTTTTTTCCAAAGTGATAAACCTGGAGAACTTAGTAAATCTACTTTTGATACAGTCTACGTTATATGCTGCACAAAATGGAAGAAACTTTTTGACTAATTCGGAAGAAATGATGGCTTTCCTTGGAACCATATACATCATGTCGGTAAAGAAGTTGCTCTCAATCGACATGTATTGGTAGTGCGATTCATTTGTTAGAAACGAAGGAATAAAGCATGCCATACCTCGCAAACGCTTTCAGAATATTCTGCAAAATCTGCACTTTGTAAGCAATGACACAGCTGACAAAACTGATAAAGGTAACAAGATACGCATAATTATTGAATTACTAAACAATCCATTCAGAGAGGCTGCTTCTGACTCGGCGGGACAGTGCGTTGATGAACACATGACAGAGTTTTTGGGTAAAAATCCAATGAAGCAGTACATCAGAGCAAGCTATCAAGTCGGGCTTCAAGTGGTGGTGTAGAGGTGATGGTGTGACAGGATATCTATCCGAGTTAATATCGGAAATCAAAGGTGCTTTATTACTTGCACTTATTTTTCGACTTGATGGATATTGCTTGCGTCAACAGCTTTATTGTATTCAATAAAGTTGAATCGGTGTCAACTGACATTGTTAGATTTCAAAATCGTTGTTGCCCAGTTTTTGATCGGTAGATTCAGCAGTCACCAAAGGAACTACCAAGCATCAAGACCATCGCGACGTTCCGCTGCTTTGGCAAAGCCTGGTACAGCACCTCAGCACCTTCCCGAGTTTCTGAACATGTCTTTGGTGTCATTACTGTGCCGATGAGGCCAAAGAACCAAGTATTTTTGCAAGGTTTGTAGATTGTGGCGTCGCACTTTGTATGACAAAGGAACGAAACCGTTTTTGTGTTTCATATCGCATGAGAGTTTTCAAGTGCTGCTTATAATACTGGTAACGCCGTTGATCGTACCTCATTGATTGTATTGGTTATGTTGTAATATTTTGAAAAAACTTTGATGCAAAATGATGGTAGTTTATTCATATCCGTCATTCCCTGAACCTTTCCTGAATTTGACAAAGAAAATCCAGTTAGGATAAATGACTGAAGAACTTATGAAAGCAGGTAGGTATGATGTAAAGATTGAGAGATTAAGAAAATGCAAACATGAAGAAAAGGAGTAGAAAAATATCTGCAAATGGTTGGAAAACCTACATTTTTTCTGTTAGCTTCCACGTAATTTCAAATATTGCACATTTATGAATCTTGTAATATTAGGAACCATAAGCAACAGTATGGTCTCCATACCACAGGGACACCATTGCCTCTAGCCATGAGTGTGAAGGGTGTAAGGCAATATTTATATGCCTCACGAGGAAGTTACAAGGAATCATTTATATGCCTTAAGGTTTTTTTTGTTTATTTCTTACAGCCTATCAATCCTTACTGGTCGGTATCCCTTGTCTACCACAGGGACACTGGTGTCCCGCTCTGTATCTCGGTAACCATGCATGCATAGGAAAAGGAACCAAGTTATTTTAAGTAAGCATTAGAAATTGTCCAACAAATCCGAAGATTGTCTATTTTGCATTGCCCAATTCCTTATAGTAGTCAAAGGGTTAACGGAGATTTGCACACACATAAATCGCTGACCTCTTTCTTTTCTCTGCAGATACAACCTGTCTATATCACTTTTAGGGTGAAAGACACCATACATAGTCATGATTTTCCTTGCTTTTTTACCTACGCTCTTCAAGTTACTACTTTTCCAATCAATAATGCTCCATATCTCACTATAGCAATTGCCCAGATATTGATTGCTTTAATTTTATTCTTCGCATTCAGTTTTTGTTTAAGAATCAACCTAAGTCATCTCATGTATTCCTTGGTAATTTTCTTTTTCATTTCACTTTCCTTGATCTTATCCAATTCTAGTATTCCAAAATTGGTCCTGGGTATTGACTGTAAACTGTATCCAGTTGTGGAATTTTGACATGGGCAAATGAGGTTACCCTTTGCCACAACTACCTTCAGGTCTCCCTTGAGCAAGGTGTAGTAACTGCCAGCTCTCTCCAAGACTTTGAAATACCAGATTGGAATCTGGAAGGGGGTTAGTTTGCTTCATGGATAGGAGGTGACTCTTTAGCCTTGGTTGGCAACCCTCCTTCACAGTGAGGTTGTTAAAATACCAAGTTGGGAAACTGATGCGGAATAGTCTTCTCTTGATGAGGGTGGATGGGCCTCTCAAAGCTGTGGTAGGCAACCCATCTAGTGATGGTGTTGCAAAAAAACCACCCTTGATAGCCTAGAAGACCATCAAGTATTCAGTTACTGACAAGATTATTAATTCCACTACTAACTGAATCAAGGTTCCAAATACTCAGAAAAGCAATTTTTCTGGTTCACCTGTAGATATTGATCCAGTCTCTACTATTCTCGATCAATTTTCTGAATCTGCTTCATCCATTGGAACCAATGATAGTACAGCTGTAAACCCTTTGGGGTGGGCTGTACCAAATGATGAAGGAATGAGATCACAACTTTTTTCATATAGAAACCGTGTTTTCATGAGCACATTCAACACTAGATCACTAAATCCACCATCCTGTCTAAATGAACTTATCAAAAGTGCTAAGGATAAGAAAATTGATATCATTGCTATTCAACAGCATTGCTTCTTTCACCCTGACATTGATATTGTATACCACAAAATCGAAGACTATCATATTACTATTGCCTCTTGTTTGAAAAATTATTTAAACTTTTCAGTTGGTGGTGTAGGTCTCTTACTGTCACCCAGACCCGTGGAAAATGCAGCAAACATAGAAATTATATCACCAAGAGTAATCATTGCCAATTTTGAGGGAAATCCCAAAACAACCATAATGCCATGCTGTAGTCCACACAATGATAGTAGTGATACAGATATTGATCAGTTTTATTACACTTTATGATCTTCTCTTGAAAATGTTCAAGCTCACAATTTTCTTTTAATCCCAGGTGACTTCAAAGCCAAGCTTGAATCTGGCGATGCTTAGTTCATACCTTTCATACCAACATCAATCGTAATGGTGAATGCCTTATTGACCAGATGGTTGAATTCAATCTTTGTCCAGCAAACACAAAATTTATGAAATCCAAATACCAGCTGTGGGCCTATGAATATCCTAATGGCAACAGCACCCAACTAGATTACATTTTGGTCCATAAGAAATGGCAGAACAGAATCAAAGAGTATCAAGCACATTCATCTTTCTCCTCTGTTGTATCTGATCATCGTATCATCTCTGCTAAGGTGAAACGAAGCTTGAGGGAGTTAAAAAGTCACCTGCTGATCCCATGAAAGCCACCAATTGGAAAAAGTCTTCTGTGATAAAAATCTATATTCTCAGTATGTGGTGAGCATGTTTAATCAATTCCAAGAGCTTTCTCAACATGATTCTGATAATATTGACTCAATCTATGAAAATAGGATTAAAGGGAACGAGGAAGTTGCTCTATTCACACACTAAAAAACCCAAATCACGTAAAAATCCATAAAGTTTAGATTCCAATGTAAGAGAAGCTGGGGAAAATATCACAAAAATCTCATCTATTTACCATTCTCATCCATCTCGAACAAATAAAGACAAGTTAACAGCTGCCAAAAAATCCCTCAATAATGCATATCTTGAAGCATAAGTGGCATTCATAAATGGGAAAATAATGATATTTCAAATCTTCATATCAATCAACAACACTCTGTAGCCTGAAAAACTATAAACCAACTTTCTATGAAAGGATCAAAATCACCAACAATAACCAAAGGGGCTAGCCAGGAAAAAGAACAGAAAAACTGGCTTGCTCATTAAAAAATCTTTGTGGACATTCCACAACTCTACCTGAAAATAAATTCCTCCCAAAAGTTCAAGTTTGTAATTCTTTGAGAATTCCAGCAGGCAAATATACTATTTCAGAACTAAGTTTTGTTCTGAAGAGTACAAAGCTCTTGATCCAGACAAAATCTCAGTTATCTTGTGGAAACTACTTTTCAATTTATGTTATTTTGCATTTGCCAATCATGTTTCCCCAAGCATGTGGTTACGTGCACAAATCATATCCGTTCCCAAAAAGGGTGATTTGACATTACCAACCAATTACTGTGGTATTTTATTGCTTCCTTTTGCTGGAAAAAACACACAACAAACTATTCCTGAATGATCTTCATCCAAAGATAGAGCCTTTTCTATGCAAAAACCAAAATGGTTTCTGTTCAGATCCTTTTACTCTTGGGCAAATTTTCACACAATGTAGAATAAGTGAAGAAATCACGTTTTGCAATAAAACTGCAGCTCTCATTTTTGTTGACTTCAGCAAGGCTTTTGACTCTGTTAACCGTGAACCAATGTTTGAAATCTGAGGGCTTTATGGTATTTCAACAGATATCATTGAAGCTATTAAAGTCCTGTATACAAACACACACTCCACTGTCCTAACACCAGATGGCAAAACAGAGCCTTTTGATATTCTCACTGGTATTCTTCAAGGTGATAAACTTGCACCATTCCTCTTCATCATAGTAAACAATTACATCATGCAAATTTCCATGGATACAATGACAGAAAATGGACTCATGTACCAGCCCAGAAGAAGCTCACATTATCCTGCTCTTTATATCACTGATGCTGATTTTGCAGACAACATTGCACTTTTGTCCCGCAATTGCCCAGTCACTGCTATCTGCCTTTGAATCAGCAGCAAACTTTACAGGGCTCTATCTGACTCAAACTAAAACTGAGTGTATGCCAATTAACATTTGCAACAACATCACAATTAAAACTATTTCAAGAAACATTCTCAAATGTGTTGAAGACTACAAGTATCTAGGATTACACAAAATAAACTCTGAAAAATATTTCAATATCAGGAAGGGTATGGGATGGATTGTATGTAACAAAGTGGATAAGCCATGGTTAAAACCAGAATTTTTCGGGTAGTAATCAAACCCAATTTACTCTACGGATCTCAAATATGGACTTTTCCCGCTAAACATTACCGCCACTTAGATTGATGCTACACCCGTTTTCCCAGAAGAGTGTTAAATATTTCATGGAAAAAACATCCACCTCTTGAAATGATATATAGTGGTTTACCTAGGATATCAACCTTAGTCCAAAGAAGAAGCATTTAGTTTGCTGGACACTGTGCACGTGGCTCAGATAAACTTGTGTCGTCCTTCCTCTTACAGTATGGAGGCGCCTTTCCAGACATCATATGCAGGGACACCGCCATCGCTAATGAAGACCTTCTAACAGAGAGGGTATACAGGAAAGGTGTAGTGAATTTTATCTCAGCTGAGGACGCAAGATGATGATGATGATGACCATGACGAAACTAATCTTTGTAGGCAGCATAAAATAAGTGGGGAAATATAATCACTTTTAAAATGATTAAAAATCGTAAAGCTTATACGGAATGTTAGAAAACCAAGCGCAATCCCAGCGGAGCTACTGTAGAACATTAGAGGAAAATCATAAATTTCTGGTGGAAATTGTGTCATCGTCAAACATCAGTTACCCGTGGGCATCATCATATGTGATACGGGTTATCTCTCAAACATTTTAGTTGAACATTAAAGCTAAAATCTACAGGTTCAGCAGAAAAAGTCAGGACTTTGGTATTAAACAAAAAATGTGTTTAGGCACAGGATATAGTTCCAATATAAAAGATTACTTCCACACCTCACTCACAAACTTTTCACAGTTCTTGCACCGGCATGGAAATTAAGAATTCTCACATCAATAGAGGTGAATACAATTCATACCTAACTTACAGTTTTGGGCAAAATTTGGTACTTGTTCATCCATACATATTTAACTTGGTATCCGTTTATCGTTCCCTCTACGTACAATTAGCTACTATAACGGCAAATGTAGGCAAAAAATTCAAACAGTTATATAAAGCACGCGCATACTAAGATACTTCTGGTGTGTTCGTCTTTGCATCATTCTTAAACATTACGACAACATACCAGTGTCTTACCTTTTTTTCCATTGCAAAAATGTTAGGAAATCAGTAATAGCCTCAGTTATATGAAATAGCTTGATGTGTGGAGCACTAACATCATATAACATAATATAAATAACAGAATCTATAACAAAATCAGCAATAGTAAAAATCTTCTTCTCCTTTCGGCCTTGGCCCAACGTTATGTCGAGCCAACCGCTCGACAAGTCCTTCATCACTCTCCTCGATCTTGCCACATTCCATTTCTTGCCCCAACGCTCTTCATACCTCTTTCGACCACATCCTTCCAGCGGAGCCTCTGCCTTCCTCTACTTCTTTTCCCTTCCACTTTTGCCATTAGTGACTTCCTCACTGTACTCTGTTCTCCCATTCGCATTACATGCCCCAACCACCTCAGTCTTCCCTCTCTTGCCTTTTCTTTGATGTTCACCACCTTTGCGAATTTTCTGATATCCTCGTTCGTCCCATGTTCCATTAAAGATATGTTGCAGATACACCTCAGCATCCTCATTTCTATGCTCTCGAGTAGCTGTTCCTCTGCTTTCCTCATTGCCAAAGCCTCCATGCCATACAGAAGAACTGGTCTGATTACAGTCTTATGGATCTCCACTTTCAACTTAATTGCCATCCTTTTGTCACATACTACACCACTACTCTCCCTCCAATTTCCCCACGCCTTATTCACTCTTGCCCTAACTTCTTCTCTACTTCCTCCCGTCTCATTCACCACTGTTCCCAAATAATTGAACTTGTCCACTTGCTTGATCTCCTGGTCATGCCGATCTTCCACTGCTACCCGGAGACCCCCTTCTTTTGCTGATACCATCACTTCCGTCTTTCTGACGTTCACTTTCAAGCCCTTTACTTCCAGCTCCTCCTGCCACTTCCGGATCTTCTCTTGAAGTTTTTCTTTAGAGTCGGCTGAGATGGCAATGTCGTCTGCGTACAGAATATCATCCGGGACCCCTTCTCTGACTGTGCAGCTGACTGTGTCCATGACCACAGCGAACAGAAAAGGGATAAAGGCAGACCCTTGATGAAGCCCTACTGCAACAGGAAATGCTTCACTGTTTCCAGCGCTGTACTGTACCATGGTTAGGCCTCCTACGTACAGACTCTCCACAAGCCTAATAATCTTTTCTATCACTCCCCTCTTCCTGAAGCACCAATAGAGGACTTCTCTGGGAACAAGGTCGTATGCTTTCTCTAGGTCTACAAATGCCGTAAACATTGCTCGATTCCCCTCCAAAGTCTTTTCCTGTCTCTGCCTCAATATGAAAAATGCATCTACTGTTCCCTTCGCTGGCATGAAAGCGAAAGGAACAGTAGATTGAATTTTCGGAAGCGAAAACTTGTTGCCCCAGCCTCTTGTCCAGTAATCTTTCAAAGATCGTTAAGCTGTGTTCCAGCAGCTTAATTCCAATATACTTTTCGCATTCCAGTATATTCCCTTTCCCTTTGTAGACCGCTACCATGGTGCTTCTCTTCCAATCCTCTGGGATTGCCTCCTCAGACAACAGTCGGTTCAGGAACTTTGCGAGCCACTTCACTCTCTCCTGCCTCAACGCTCGAATCACCTCGCTTGTTACTTATGATGGTCCTGAAGCTTTATCATTCTTCATTTGATTCAATGCCTTTTTCACTTCTTCCTCGCTGATGCACCTCTCGGGGGCTCCACTTCCTTGTACCTCCTCATGCTCCTCTCGCATTTTCAGTATTCAAATTCAATAATAAAAATGATGTTCTCTTTTGCAAACCGGGCATCATTGAAAATAGAGTGCCTCACTCTGAAACAGCCTCGTTTTTTTAAAAGTCACAACAGGTTGTTTTTTTCGTTGACATTAAATGTCAGTGACACGTTTGTTATCGAGAATATATTTAAAGGTTTTTTATTTTTAGGAGGCGAATAGCTTAGTTGTTTTGATAGGACAATGGAATATGAGTACGAAATCGATCCAAGGTAAGCATTTTTATTTAAATGATGCATTATTAATTATTCCAAATGTTCATAACATTAGCAAAACCCTTGTAAATACCTGCGACAGCAACGAGGTAATTTTGATATTTGAATTGGAGCATGACATTCTGTACTTCTTTTTCAGTTAGCTAAAATATTTTAAATTAAAGGAAGCTTTTTAATTTTATTGGTGTAATGCCTTGCTTAACTTATCCCGCGAAAGGACCTGTTGAATAGTATTCCTCCTGAGCCTCCTGTAACCCGGAGCAGCTCTGTTGCCTGTGAGTGATAGTAGCTTTGCCTGCTTTAGGGGCATAAACAACAACCCTGCTCCCCATAAAAGCTTTATCTCTATGCTCTTAAGATCGGTTTCCGTAAAGGTTAATCATGAGCAGTGGAACACAATACTATATAGTTATATTTGAATGTTATGGATTAACGGGCCACAGTCTATATCAATTCATTCCCAGCTGGTTCTTTGGGACCCAGCAGGACCCACTATCTGAAAAGCTTCGTTGACAGGGCTGGTTACAGGTCTTTTGAAAAACCATGCTCTCCTTTTGTTTACATATTTTTACCAGATTTATTTTAGTTGCGTATTACTGTTATTTAACTTTTAATCTGACTGGAGCAAGATCTGCTTTTTATATAACCGATTACTAATACTTGGGGTCAGCAGAGAGCTACTGCATGACTTCTTGTCATAGGATGCCATAATTTCAAGGAAATGAGTCATGGACTGGATAAAATTTAGGTTTTGGAGCTGACCCTTTTGCTTACCATGTTGGTTTTGTTGTAATAAAGTGGGGTTTTTTTACCAAAAGTTGTTGTTTAGGTCAAAAGTTCGCCTGCCGACCGTTTAAAGAAATTATATTGCCAAATGGAATTACTTGTACTTAATTGCTGTTCGTCTTTTGTTATTTGTTTCAGGGTTGATTTTGGTTTGTTTTTTATATCCAACATATGATATGGATGTGACAACATTTGGCAGTACTTCAGGTTTATCTTCATGCAAATTGACTTTATATGTACAATTTTTTCTTGTCATTTTAATGTTTTCTAGGAAAATCAGAACCCTTGTTACCAATTTCAACATTAGAATGTTTGAATCCAAAATTCTGAATCAAAGGGGTAAATTGGTTTGCACAGTTTGATGTGGATATCTTGGATGTGGCAAATTAAAATGCATGGACCCCCAGCTCCAGACAGACCAAAGCTGACATGGGACAACTCATGACATGTGACTGAGTGTCTCCCAGATTATGTGGTATTAACCCACAAGACTGCCAAATCTGAAAGGAACGACTTTGACCTTGATATGGTAGCCATGCATCACCCATACAACAGGGTTAATAAATGGCCTGGATGATAAAAATTGAACGAGAAAGAGGAAGAATGTTAGGATTGTTAAATCTGTATGAGTTGGTAGAGTCACATCAAATGTTGTTACTGATAAAAAATTATTCTAGTGCTATGTAGGAGCATTTGACTATATAGATATGAAACATGGGCATTAAACACAGCAATGTGAAGGAAATTGGAAGCAGTAGAGACATGGTTCATGAGAGAAATGCTAAGGTTCATAGACAGCAAAGATGAATGAAACTGGTTTAAATGAGGTAGTTGTGAATAGAACATTTGTCAGCAACATTAGAAAGCAACAAGGAACATTTCTAAGGCATGCCATGAGATGGCAAGGGCTAGAACATTTAATAATGACAGGAAAGAGAAATAGTAGGGTTCAGATTGTCACATATGTGTTAAGTTAAGCATTTCTCATGTTAACACCATACCTTAGTCATAATTGTTATGTACAAAGATTGACTGATGCTAGTTTTAGAGTAAGAAGATATATAAGCAGGTAACTGAAAAAGAAAGAGCAGGGTTATAGTAAGGTAATGTTAAAGTAGTCAATGCAAGAGCCATTTTAGTAATTGATCATGAATGTTGTATAAAATTGCCATTTATATTTGGTTATTCTGTAATAACACTTCTTTTTTTCATTTTAGGAGCTTATCTGGTAAACCTGGTAGTGTCCAGCTAAAAAAGGACAAACAGAATTTGATTGGTATTAGCATAGGGGGAGGAGCACCATTGTGCCCTTGCCTTTATGTAGTACAAGTTTTTGACAACACACCTGCTGCTAAAGAAGGGACTCTACAAGCTGGGGATGAAATAGTTGGTGTAAATGGGAAGTCAATGAGAGGTAAAACAAAGGTGGATGCTGCAAGAGCCATTCAAGCAATCAAGGTAAGCATCTGTTTAAACCAAGTATCACAGTAGGATAAGACTATTGGAGATTATACTCACTGCTAAACAATCTACAATGAACAACATCTTTTCAATGCTTTTCACACTCATTTTATCAATATAAGTAAATATAAACCAACCCAAAGCATAACACATTATCAGAATTGCAGCAAAATACAATGATTTTGAAGTATGATGAGATAAATTTATAGCAGTAGATATAAATTCTGTGAATATGTTGAAAAAGACTGATATTTGCATTTGGTTAAATTTGCCTTCATCATCAAGTTCAACATCATACTTTCAGATTATTTATATACATATATTACTTTGAGAAAAGAGGCTGTTTTAGTGTTGTTTTCCTTCTCATTTATTTATCTTACTCCTTAAGCTCATATCTTATTTTGTACTTGCTTTGTTACCATTTTCTTCACACTTTTTATCACAATTTTTTGTCCCTTGCCATTTCTTAAGAATTAACTTTTTCTGTAAACAGGTTTTTTACTTTGAGAAAATATTAAAGAAGATATTAGAAGATTTTGAAGATATTAGAAGGAGCACACAGAGGAAAACCATTCATCTTCTTTTCTTTGCCATTATGTGTCAGTTATCTGTTGTTATTATTAGGATACTGGAATTGAAGAATGACATTTAGGAAATTATTTTGATATTAGATTATACCAATGATTACCCTTAAAATAGATTTTTTTTCCCTCTGAAAGTGAATTAACTACTCAGATGAGGGACCAAATGAGGCAGTAGGACAGAGCATTTTACAGCCTCTTTATTAGTGATTAATAACAGCTGTTTTCATAAAAAGCTATGCAAATCTGGGTTACAATTACAATAACGAAGACAAGTTTAAATATTTTAGTTTGACAAATTGAGAAAAAAATAGAGATGGATTAAAATAGTTTGTGAACAAGGAACTGTAAGAACAGGAAAGACTATTGGGTATTTAATGTATCAGATATTGGAAAAGTGTCATGCTCATAAAAAAATATAATACCAGCATTTTTATGTGTAGAAATGTGTAGATGTGGTTTAGGTCATGTTTGAGAATGTTTATATAGTTTTAAAAATAGTAGAAATACATTTGTAGGTGAGATTGTTAATCTGTTTTGGTTTTGGTGCTTTGTGTGTGTTTTTTTTGCATGCATGTCATTTTTTATGAATGAAAACAAAAAAGCAGGCAATGATGATATCTAATACTTTTTGTTGTATTTGGTAAGGAAAACATGCAGTATGTTTTTTGAATTTGTTGCAACCAGATTTAATCATAGAACCATTAAATGGGTTGTTTAGATACAGGTATCAGAATGGAAGAGTGTAATAGCCATTTTATAAGAATTTTTAATTCCATGTTGTTGCAGTAAACTAGAGTTTCTTGTATCTCTGTCTTATCACTGTTTTATTCTTTACATTGTTTAGGGTTGTTATCAGCTTGTTATTGTTTGTTATGAGGGCAAGTGGAAAACACCTTTTTCTTTATAACAGGAAGAATCACTGACACAGGGACATGTCTGATACATCAGAGTGAAGCTGGTTCTCTAATGGTCATACCTTAACTTTTCAATGTGGTCACCATTGTTATCAGAAGCAACATTCCACCTTGGAATGGGGTCATATATTCAAGCCTCTTGAAATTCTGTTGAATGTTCTTTCAGCCACTCAATTTTTTCCATCTTTGATTCTTGTTCATAATCATGAATTCATGTTTTTAACTGGAGACTGGACATTCAAAGAAAGTAATATGACTCTCTTTGTTTCAGAAGTTCAGTCATCTTCTGGAGTCAGTTCTGATGGTACCCAATGGGTACACACTTTTAAAAACCAAAGTTAATGAGCAATGAGCTATTAATTTCCATGTTTCACTCCAGGTTCTTCTGTACACTCCTCAATTTTTTGCTTTATTTTTTAGGAAGAAGTTACCATTCAATATGTTAAATTGCATGCAGAACAATCAGAGGGGAAAACACTAGACATAAGTATGTCACTATCCAACTTGTTAACTTTTTATACTTCTGTCATTTAAATTGAGTGATTATATATTTGTTACACATCATATGTATTTTGTGTCAATTTTGACCACTACATAGATGGCACACATTGCTGGTTGGTAATTCAGAAATAAAGCAGTATTTTTACATTATCACAAGGACTTTAAATACACCCTTAATGACTTAAGGCTTCATTCCTAATTGTGACCCTATTCTGAATTTGCCCCAGCTTTAACTGTTGACATACCATATGCCTTAATGGGCGAGCTTTAATAAACAAAGCAAGTTCATTTCAAAGCTAGGAAGATTGATGAACAGGAGTAAGGATACCATGTATTTTTTTGAACACAGTAAGCTGTATATTTTTAACAAGCATCTATTACAAAATTTTAATTGGATTTTCTGCATGTTGCAGCTTTGCAATTTATGGTCTAGGAAATATTGTGATATGTTCCTTTTTCTTGGTTAATTTTAATATCTTTAATATTTCCTGAATTACTAGATATTACTGGAAATTACTAGAAAAACATATTGTGAGTGGAAAAAATACACTCCAGGTTTTTAGCTGTAAGACAGGTAGTTTTCTAAGAAAGTATGCCCATGGTGTATAACCTTTTAAATATACATTGTTATGATAGTTTAGGTTTATTTTTCACCATTAACAACTCCATTTTATCCTAGTTGTTTTGCAACACGGACTTCTCATATCATTTCATCATATCATTGGTTTGCATTGTTACCATTTATCTATTTTAGTGTATTGTTTACAATTATTTTTTTTTTAAAGTTAACTCAGCCCTACTTTCTCAAATGCAATGGCCTTTACTGAATTGCATCTTTTAATGAATTCCCTTAACTGATAAGCCCTTTCTTGCACTCACAGGTGAATTTTATTTTTATCGATTTATAGTTGATGAAAAAAATATTACCACAATTTTGTTTTGTTTTTACTTCTACATTTTCGTGGAAATTTTACTTTAATGCATTTTATCTTTTTGGAGGAACAAAATCCTACTTTGATCAAAATCAAACTGGAAAACAATTATTTTGCTTTATGGTTACTTGTATCAACAAAGATAACGTACACTTAAGATGTTACTTGCTATTGGGATATTAAGATGTAATTGAACTAGGAAAGCCATATATAAAAAATAATAAAATTACTATTTTGTAAAATTTTGGATGTATTATTTTTAGACATTTTGCCAAATTTATGGTTTCTTGAACAAACTTAAAGAATTGTAAATTTACTTTTTGAGCCACCTCATTTTATTTTATTTCTTTGATGTAGCATTCAGATGCGAGCATGTGAAAACACAGCAATAAAGAATCTGCCTTTGCTGCATATCCAAATACAAAGTACAACTGTATTCTTTACTTCCTTCCAAATCAACCTTTGATCAAGTCACAAAATGCACCATTTATCCACAACAAAGTCTATTTACAATATTGATGCCATTCTCTATTTTGACTTCCCTAAGCAATAACTCTGCTCAGAGTCCTCTTATTAAGAATGATGTTGTATAGCCACAGATGCATCACCTTCCTCCTACTTAACTGAAATACAATCAGCCACAATATGTATCAGGTGTAATATGCAGGTGGTCAACTTTTGTGAACTAGCCAATAATTGTTTCTAACAATAGCATCTAATCTAACTAGATCTACTGAATTGTTGGTTCTAGTCTTAATGTTCTACCTTGAAAATTGGACTTCAAGATAATGATTTCTTCCTCCACTGGGTTCACTTGACCGTCTTTGCAGATTCCATCTCCTACCATCAGCTAATTTGTAAACATACTTTTCAACCCACACTTTAACATGTAATGGTTGTAAAAATGTGTGGCTAGGTTTCCGAATCCTTTGCTTTGCAACCTTACCTGAACTCAACAGCCTGTGTGCCCCATTTGTAAATATTGATTTTTACCAGTAAAAAAAATTAGGCTCATCTGCAACCTAATTGAAGATCCCTGTATTGTCAATCTGTTTTTACTCAAAGAATGGACTGGGGTTGGTTTTTAGCTATCTTTTTCTTCATGAGACGTCATCCACCCTTCTTAATTAACTAAGAGAGTAGGATTAGTTACTGATCACTTGATCATAAACAGTTTGTATTGAATTACTTGGTTGCACATAACAGAAAAAAAACAAAAAATGTCATAGCAATAATTCATATGAGTAAAATTGTTAATTTTTTAATAGAATATTTTGTACAGAAACAATTGAAACACATTTATAGTGTGTAAACCTTGGTGAATAATAAGTGTTACATGCTCATTAGATATACCCATGTAATATTGTACTTTAAAACAGTACATTAAAGGCCAAATTAGTTTTCATATATTATGCCACATATGTTCCACAAAGTATGCATGGCCAAGGTTAACAAATGACTGTACCTTGGCTCAAATCTGTGATGTGTGGAATCTACGAAATGGAAATTTGTTTTATATATATATATATATATTTGTATGAACTGATAAGGACAAAATACAATCATATATCTAGCAGCTTGTTATGATTTAGCCAAGTTCTAAATTCGTCGTCAACTGTTCTGATATCACCTCTGATGCCAATCATATGGGAATTCAGAACGTGTTGAGGTGTTTGCACGTCACTGCCTGTGCAGTTTGGACTATCAGCTAAGCCAATCTTATGCATGTAGCTTGCATGCCATCCATAGCCAGATCTAATTTGGTTGAGAAGGACCCAGGGACGTCTCTTTAGATTGTGGCCCATAGGTTTGTTCGAGGGTATTGGCATGTAAGTGCGAAGCATGTAGTTGGAGTTGTTCCAGTGGTTCTTCCAAGTAGACATCATCCATGTGTCAGGAGACAAGTTTTCGTTGTTTTGGCTTGACAGAGTGTTCATTCATGTGGATAGAGGCATTCTGCTTTTATGGTAGACGTTGACAAGGGGTGAAGTTGCAGGATGGTGGAACAGGTGCGAGTCTTCCATTGCACATTTATGCATATTCAGAATGTTTCTGTCTCGCTGTATGTCTGGGGGCTCGATGCCACAGAGGATTGGAAGGAGAGCGGCTGGAGTGGATTTTATTGAACCACTAACAGTTCTCATGCATTCATTCAGACATACGTCAAGTTCTTACAGTGGGGGCTCTGACTCCACACTGGGGAGCAGTACTCTGCCACTGAATAGAATAGTGCTAGTGCTGAGGTGCAAAGCGTGGTGAAATCAGTGCCCCAGTTATTACTAGCAAGTCTTTTTAGCAGGCTACACCATTTTCTTGTTTTCTCTACGACAGTTTGTAGGTGTTTTTTGTATGACAGTCCTGTCAAGGGTCACGTCAAGATATTTTGGTCTTGTCAGAGGTGATCCTTTCACCAGATGTTGAGACGATAAGTTCGTAGTCAGCTTTGTTTAAATGGAAAGTGCTTGCAACAATCTTAGTTGTGTTTAATTTGAGGTGCCAGTTATGGAAATAAGTCCTCAATTTGTCAAGGTCACCCGATTGTACTCTCTCGATCACCCAAAATTGTTTGTCACTGTGCATGAGGGCAATGTTATCTGCATAGATGTACTTGTTACTGATTGTGTCAGGGATGTCGTAAGTGTACAGATTAAATAGTGCAGGTGCAATGATGGAGCCCTGTGGGACACCATTGGTGAGTGTTCTGCAGCGAGATTTCCTCTTTCCGATGTGTATGTGAAAGTGCCATTGGGATATCATACTCATGATCACGTATACCATCTCTTTACTAGGAATAATTCTTAGTAGTTTCAGGGTAAGTCCACGGTGCCAAACTGTATCGTAGACAGTGGATAGGTCTACTAGGACGATACCAGCTTTCATGCATTTGTCGAAGGATGTCTGGATGTCTTCTGTAAGAAGTGCGACGTGATCAAGAGTGCAGTGGCCTTGTCTGAAACCAGCTTGCTCTTTGGGAAGAACAGATTCCATAGCAGGTTTGATTCGGTTATAAATAAGGTGTTCATAGAGTTTGTAGGCTATGCATAGGAGGCTGATTGGTCTGTAGCTTTTTGCATTGTCAGGAGGCTTGTTGGGCTTGAGGACAGCAATGACTTTTGCAAGTTTCCATACTTTTGGGAGCTTTTTCGAGTGGATATATTGAGTGAAGAGCGACCAAAGCCACTGTAAACAGTTCTCATGTAAGTGTAAAAAGAATTCAGNTTCTTACAGTGGGGGCTCTGACTCCACACTGGGGAGCAGTACTCTGCCACTGAATAGAATAGTGCTAGTGCTGAGGTGCAAAGCGTGGTGAAATCAGTGCCCCAGTTATTACTAGCAAGTCTTTTTAGCAGGCTACACCATTTTCTTGTTTTCTCTACGACAGTTTGTAGGTGTTTTTTGTATGACAGTCCTGTCAAGGGTCACGTCAAGATATTTTGGTCTTGTCAGAGGTGATCCTTTCACCAGATGTTGAGACGATAAGTTCGTAGTCAGCTTTGTTTAAATGGAAAGTGCTTGCAACAATCTTAGTTGTGTTTAATTTGAGGTGCCAGTTATGGAAATAAGTCCTCAATTTGTCAAGGTCACCCGATTGTACTCTCTCGATCACCCAAAATTGTTTGTCACTGTGCATGAGGGCAATGTTATCTGCATAGATGTACTTGTTACTGATTGTGTCAGGGATGTCGTAAGTGTACAGATTAAATAGTGCAGGTGCAATGATGGAGCCCTGTGGGACACCATTGGTGAGTGTTCTGCAGCGAGATTTCCTCTTTCCGATGTGTATGTGAAAGTGCCATTGGGATATCATACTCATGATCACGTATACCATCTCTTTACTAGGAATAATTCTTAGTAGTTTCAGGGTAAGTCCACGGTGCCAAACTGTATCGTAGACAGTGGATAGGTCTACTAGGACGATACCAGCTTTCATGCATTTGTCGAAGGATGTCTGGATGTCTTCTGTAAGAAGTGCGACGTGATCAAGAGTGCAGTGGCCTTGTCTGAAACCAGCTTGCTCTTTGGGAAGAACAGATTCCATAGCAGGTTTGATTCGGTTATAAATAAGGTGTTCATAGAGTTTGTAGGCTATGCATAGGAGGCTGATTGGTCTGTAGCTTTTTGCATTGTCAGGAGGCTTGTTGGGCTTGAGGACAGCAATGACTTTTGCAAGTTTCCATACTTTTGGGAGCTTTTTCGAGTGGATATATTGAGTGAAGAGCGACCAAAGCCACTGTAAACAGTTCTCATGTAAGTGTAAAAAGAATTCAGGGTGAAGATTGTCAGGGCCTGTGGCCTTGCCAGCTTTTAGAGTCTTAATAGCAGCGGTAATTTTGTCAATAGAGAAATCATTACACAAGTTCTGATCAGCTGATGGAGCATTCCAAGCCATCTTCAGTTGTCGGTTAACATCTCTTGTGAATTTGCCGTTCTTTAAGAGGCAGGAGGCAGCTGCATTTGCACTGACAGAATGTTGGTTGGGTGATGCATTCTTTCTGCTCGTGAGCTTGTTGATGGTTGCCCAGGCTTTCCTACTAAATCGACTCATATCGATACCTTCAACTGTTGACAGCCACGCTTTCTTTCGTCTTGTAGACAAGTGAGCGATAAGTTTGTTTGCTGTTTCGTGTCTTTCAGCTGTTGTTTGAGCTTGTTCGTGGTCTTTTGCAAGCATACTACATGTATCATCCCACTTTGGAATGTACAATTTACGAAAGCCCCTCAGAATGTATTCTTTGGCCAGGTTCAAGAGTTTGTTCTGGAAAGCAGTGTAACAGGTGTTGATGTGGGTGGTATACATAGAAGGAAGATTGTCGCACATGCTAGCAGATTCGTTTTTGAAACGACTCCAGTCAGCCTTGTTGAAATTCCACCAAGGAAGTGGAGAAGATGGTGTGTACTTGATCAACGCAGGGTGGTTTATGATGGTCGGACGATGTTGTGACTTGGTAAAGCTTCCACCAATTTTGTGGACTGGGTGTGGCAATGAACTGCTTGCATCCGATGAGTAGAACGAAAGGTCTGGGTTGGTGGAAATACCCCATGCAGCTGAGTCGAATGACTGGCTGTTTAGGATCGTATAGTAACTTGAGGTCCATTGTACTTGCCTACTCGTAAAGGGCTTCACCATCGTGGTCATTCTTTAGATAGCCCCAAGAGGTGTGGTGGCAGTTGAAGTCCCCTGAATAAATGACTGGGTGGTCATAAAAAGGGGGTGATACAAATGGAGAATTCGGTGGTTTGTAGATGTTGGTAATCGTTATATTGTCGTTAATCCTGATGGTTAGCCACTCCATTTCACTGTCTTTGCTCTTTTCAACAAGTTGTGCAGTGAGGTCATTTCTGACGAGGGTAGCAATACTGTGCTTGTTGTCGTAAACAGCATTTATTAGCGTGTAGCCATAGATCTTGATTTTGTTGTTGGTGGTGGTGTGTGTTTCTTGGAGCAAGATGATGGAAACTGAATTTTTCATGGCGATGTTTTGTATAACTTCACATTTAGGTCCCAATATGCCTTCAATGTTAAGTTGAAGGATTGCTGGGCCCGATTGTTCGAGAAGTTTCTTCATGATCAAGCAGTACAGTTATGATTTCTAATGTCTTTGTTGTTCAGGTAATGGCATTAGCTTCCCTGCAAGGCAGGTACTAATGGTGGGGACCATGAGAAGGTTGCCATCATCCCCCCTTTGTTTTATAGAGTACCATATATTCAATAAAAAAGCAATGGGTCAACAATTCATATTGTCATATATATCAGTAAATAGAATGATTTTTACAATTTAAGTAAGCAATACCAATAGGCTTTAACCAATTATCAATTTTTGGTTTGTTGTTTTTTGCAGTCATGAAAAAGGTCAAACATAAAATTGTTGAACACATGAGTTCAAGCACTGCAGATGCCTTAGGATTAAGCAGAGCTATTCTTTGCAATGGTAAGTAATGAAGCTCACATATGATTATTATAACTGTGTGTACTTTAATGATTTTGTTCAAAAAGATTATTTCTAGAACTTTACTGTTCTGTGGCATCAATGCTGCAGACCTTAAAGTTCATAGCTCGAAAAGAGAAGATTAAATACAGTACAACTAGCTAAGGTATCCACCACTGGCAAAGAACTATTGTGGTAAAGTTGAAATCGAAAGCTGATATAATCCATCCCCATATTTTGGGGGCAGCTTAGCAACTTTTGTGATATTCAATTTTTGTTTGAAGTTCATCTTTAAATAGGGGACCACACAACTGTCTTTTTTTAATACTTGTGGTCACCCAGTATTCATACTGAGAAAAAAACCCAGGCTGCATGCAGTGGAGAGTTGCAAAGCACCCTTAAACCAAATATGGGCTTTCTATTCTAAACCATTTTTCTGCACACAAGTTGAAAATATGTTTTAACCCAGGAACCCCATACACGTGGACTTAAAGCCTGCATCTTTGCTGTTTTGCATTCACAAAACAACAAACATTGTTTTGGGTCTAAGCTGATAATTGTTTTGGAGAGTGTTTCAAAGAAAAATGTTAAGACGTATTCGTTTAATACAAGTTGTAAGTTCTTTAGAAAGCCAATATTTTTAAAACAAAGTAATGTATGACAATCTTACACAGCCATAATTTCTAAGAACCAAATATTTGTGAGAAGCTATATAAAAGAACTTCTGGATTTTTTTTGTTATAAAGACAAACAAACTTGAAACAATGCATATTGGAAGTATAATAATAATAATAGTAATAATAATAATAATAATAATAATAATAATAATTGCCCTGGGTAAGATGTTAAACTGCATCCAGTGACATGGCTATGGTTAGGGATTTCCATAGTTCTGGGGAAAGTGGAACTACTCCGTAAGTGTCATTGCTCTCAGGTCTATCCTGGCCAGGATAGTAGCACCTGTAAGGGTACCTTCTTGGGGTTATGAGGTAGGATGTAGGCATGGTATCAAAATACCAGGGTCTTGAAATGCTGGGGTAATGGCCAGTGGGGATTTACTGTGCTCTTGAGCCTTAGTTGGCAGTTGCCTAGAGATGGTGTCTCAAAAAAAAAGCCAGTGGTTGTGTAACCTAAAAGTCACTAAATTTCTTATGAATGAAATGCCCGATCAAAGTATTGAGAAAAATGATGTCAATGGGGCTGGAACCACAGGTGAAGGACCCTCACCCAGCAGGTGTTTTGTGGCACAGCAGCAACAACTCAGTCATCATCCTGCCACAACATGATGCAGAGAATGAAGAAGAGGTTCGGTTGACAAGGAAAGAACAGAGCACAAAGTGGATGAAGGAGCTGAGGTAATAGGAAACAGGGAGGAACCAAGGAACAAGATAGTTGTTAATAATGTGGATGAGGATGCTGATGAGGAAGGAATGGAAGCAAGTGAAGAAATAAAAGGGATTGTTGAAAGCCTGAAAGAGATAATGGTAGAAGGAATCATGTTTAAAAAACTGGACAAAAAAGAGTCAGGTAGACAAAGTAAATGAAGCAATGAAGTATGTTTAGTGCAGGTCCATCACAGAAACAATTTGATTGTAGCTGGAAGTGTATAGGTTGCAGAAAAATTTGAAATGAAAAGAGGTGCTCGACAGAAGAGAAATGAACCAAGGTGGAAGCACAGAATAGAATGTGATGTAAAGAAATTTAGAAAAGATGTAAACTTGCCTGAGAGAGGGTTGGAGGGACAATTGGGTGTGAAGAAGATGGAAAAAGTAAAACAACTGAGTGAGAAGTACCGAGAGGAAAGAAAGGGAATGAAAACTGTCACAGAGGAAATGAACCAAAGAATGGTAGCAAAAGGTCCAAAATTGAAGAGATATGAAGAAAGAATTGAGCAGTTTCAGTTGAATAGGATGTTTGGTTTAGATCAAAAGAAATTCTATAAAGAACTTAATAAAAGCTCTAATTTTAATTCCTTTTTAAATTTGTTTACTCTGTGGTCTTGATATTTTTATGTATTAAAATAATAATAATAATAATAAATAATAATAAATAATAATACAGAAATTCACTGAGGAATGCCTCAGTCAACCAAAAGCCCTTTCCTGAGGGTCCACTTTTAAACTAACTGAAGTGTTTCACCTAAAACAATGTAGTACATAAAATTCAAATGGTAAAAGAATAATTATAAATATATAAGTAAGTATGAAATCAATGTAGCTTATATCATTTTGCCTTAACATGTAAATAGTGGCAGATCAATGGAGCTTTCGTCTAGAGATTTCCAGTGCAGTGAATCCAAGGCTTGGGTGCTTGGGTCATGTAGCTTCATGATTAATATCAGCTTGACACTTTTGTTATGAAGAATAAGTATAGTCTCTATCAAACATGGGTTATTTCTATTCCCCAAAATAATATCCCCATAATGAAACAATGGTATGGTCATAGTATTTACCAAAGTTAAACGCTGTGGGGATTTGATGACTAATTCTTTTTATTAAACCTATCCTTTTTACCACCTTGTGCCGCAATGAACCAATGTGATCCTCCCATGCCATATTTTGATTTACTATTATGCCAAGGTATTTATTGCTGCATTCTCGACTTGATTCGACCTTTTCAATTTTCAATGTTGGATCTTGGAAACGTCTTTACCTTTGTTTTCCCTTAACCACAACAAACTTTGATTTCGTTTCACAACAAACGTTTATTAGTGGCCGTTTGGCTGAATATATGCTATGTTGTCAGCAGACAAAAATTAACGAGTATTTTACTGATAGCGGCAAGTCGTTAATGAAAACAAGGAAAACTATGGGGCGTAAAACAGACCCTTGTGGCACACAAGGGTCTGTTGTTACGTTTCTTTTGACAAAGAGTCTCCTACAGACGTTTGCTTTGATCTCTGACTTAAATAGGGGCGAAACAATTTTAGACAAGTTGCAGAAAACACCATACTCACCATATTTGTTGCTTTTAAACATCAACTTTAAAAGCAACAAACAATAGTGTCGTTTGTCGTAACCTTTTTTCAAATCTAAGTACACAGTACCAAAATATGACCTTTGTTCATGGCTTTCAGGAGGCTGTCTGTAAATTGTAAAAGAGCAGAGCTTGTGGACATTTTGTTTCTAAAGCGGAACTGACCTTTAAAAAAGAGATGTTTTATTGCAAGAAGTCGTAAAACTGCTTATGCACTGCGCGTTCGATTATTTTGCTTATTGTAGGTAAGATTGAGATGGGTAACAATCCTACAGTAACTACTTATGACAAAAGACCCAGAAGTTGGTTGACGGAAAAAGTCTGGACAAGGTGACATATGACATATTTATGACCCTATATTGGTTTTCTCAATTTTTTTGCAAGTTTGGATACACTACACGTAGTGTGTAGGAATATCTTGCTTATAATTTTTTTCAATAACTTTTTCTTTGGGTAACTTAAACTTTTGCAGAGGGAAAACGTTTAAGAACATATTTGCCATTTCATTTAATATTTTTTGCCAAGACTCGAACTTTTGCTTTTAGTGTACGACAGGATCGTTTCCCTGTACGATTATACACCCGTACGCCTATTTTTTGACTCTTGTACTATTGCGTCATGGTAATCCCATTTCCAATGCCAATGTCGCATGACACTTAGAATTTAGTTTGAAATAGTTAGACTGACCTTATGTTTTATTTTTTGTAGATGGTCTTGTAAAAAAACTGGAGGAACTGGAACAAACCGCATCAGTGTATAAAGGTATTGCTTGTTGTTATTTTTTTTCCATATACAGCAGGCTACCTTAGTGATACAAGAAACTAGTGCTATCCCACTTTACGGAAGAACGAGCCTTTCCTCAAAAAATGGAAAGAAAATTATTTTCATACACAGTTAATTACAGTAGACAAAAAAATTATTAATTATTTTGTAAATTTTTATCTTTATTAATAGGACTTGAAATTAACCTTACCATTCAATCTGCCTAGCATCTTTTATCAATTTCTAACATATTTCAGAAATTAATTTGTATAGACTTAGATCCAATCAAGTGGAAGAATAGTTTGCCAAAATGGTTTAAAGAATATAGCATCAATAGATCTGTTGCAAGTGCCAATGGTCTCGAAAGCCATAAAAATGGTTCGAATCCAGTTTTCCCCAACTTGTGTTTGTCCGTTATTTTAATCATTTTCACAAGTTTCCTTGCCGTCGTTGTTGCGATGATATATTTGCAGTGGAAGGGGAGCGAGTTTTATATATATAGATGTGGGTAAAATTCCCATCAATAGGAAGTTACGAAGAAAATGGTGCATTTAAGTAAAATATTAGTTTGTATAAGGAATACAGTTAAGCACATAGCCCTGGTACTTTACTTGGTAGAGCAAATAACAAAGAAAACCAAGGGCAATGGTTTGAATGCTATATTCTGCATTGTATTTTTTGGGGTTGTGTATTATAGTTCTTAAGACTCCCATTTTAATATACCCTTACAAATTTTTGTTCCCCTGAGAGTTCCCAGGTAAGAGATGTTGGCTGACAGTATGCTGAATTTGCGTTTTGTTCATTGCTTTGAACAAGAGGTGTCAAAAAATTTCACAGCAAATTGACAACTATTCATAGTTCATTTATGGATATATGAAAGCTAAGTGGTAGTTCGTTTCATAATTGTTTTAATTTTTTAATTCGAAATATTGCTCTCTCCACTGGAATTCCTACTGAGGTAATTGTCTAGCCTTCTTTAACTTCACTTTCTATAATTTGTTGCTGTTCTTTGAGAAAAGAGGAAATGTTTAGTTCAACACCTATTGATTCAAACTAATTTTCCATGATAAACCCGCGATAGCCATTTCTGTTATTTTGATTCCAGAGATTCCTGCTGGGTGTGCCACTTCTTTAACAATCTCCCTATCGGATATAGAGTCATCAAATAATTCAAAGTTATTTGGACCAGAAGGAGCAATTCTGACGAAGTTTTTGTACGTTGCGTGATGCTTACAATTGGAATACATATACCTAGCGAAACATTACGTCATTGAACTTGGGATTCGTCTATTTTTATTGATAGAAATAATCGAAACACATTTTTTATTTTTTCATAGGCCTTTTAGAACACACAAAAAGATTGCTACAGAGTTTTTTTCAAATGGCACAACTTCACAAAGGTAATCCTTCATTAGAATTGATTTTTTTTATGAGATAAAAACCGTTGTTTTAGAGTTACTTATGACATCATACATCATATATTGCAGTATTGCAGATTCCAACGTATACTCTACGTCATGGATATTATTTTGCTATGACCTACGATAAATCCATAAGTATTTAAATTATTTGGTTCTGTTTTTCAGATTATGAAGAACTATTGATCAAAGTGGCCCATTCTACCTATATGGAACGCTGCCTACCGGACTTTACCATCAAATTTTAAGGCGTTTTACTAAGAATCATTGACGCTTACACTTAGGTATCTGCTAGAATCTTGCCCGGTTTGTGCTTTAGGCCTCCTGTTTGTATTCCGGCCTGTTATTTTTGCAGCTGTATCATGTCCTCTTTGCCTACTCCGCGACGATCACCAATTTGGTAGCAAATAATGTTTGCAAAAATGGTTTCTTCCGTCAGTCTTTAAAACAACTTTGACGACGGCGATAAAACCATAGGAGCTCAGAGTCGGCCTTTGGTGTAGCCTTTTTTAGATGCTGAGGTTACTTGAGAGTTCTTGTGCCGATTGTAGTCTTGACCAGCCACTCGTGGGTTCCTGGTTTACTGTTAATTAGACTCTCAGGATGGTAATAGTACAGTCAGAAAAAATAGGCAATGAAGGTTAAATCGGAAAGTATCATTTATATTTCCAGAGTATTTAGAACTGACACAAGATACATATATATATATATATATATATATATATATATATATATATATATATATATATATATATATATATATATATATATATATATATGATTCTGTCTAGCCAGATGTATAAACGTATATTACTACCTCTTTGCACAAAAATGTCCCATTATTGTTCATTACTCTTTGACGCTTTCTAGAACTTGGAGATATATTTGCAGCCATTGGTGTACGAGAGCTACAGACAAGCGCTAGTGACGCCTTCGCAATATTCGCAGATTGTCATCGGTAGGTATTATTTCTTGCAGTTTAAATTTATGCACTTTCAGATAGGTTCGCTTGGTTAGGTTATGGTGCAATGCCAGGGAAAGCTATGGCAGATGAAAATTTGGAATTTTTATCTCTTGAGGCCCTGATATAGAAGTTGGGGATTCAATACTTTTGGTAACGACTATGTGCCGCTGAACAGGGTATCAAATAGAGCAATATTGCTCCTGAACTGCGTATCTTTATGTATAAAAATCCTTCCAAAATTTCAAAGAAGTCTACGTTTTAAATATTTGCGTCTGTGAAAAACTGCAATGGTTAGTTTGCCCCATGACCGGGTTTGGTAAACCCAACTTTAGTTCTTGCTTTCTATTAAAATGCGCTGTGATAAAAGGGCGATTGTACTTTGTGAAATCTAATTGTTGCATTTTAGCATAAATACAATTGTTGCATGAATACAATTTCATGCAACAATATTCCAACCCCTTTGCACTCACACAGTGGTTGTGTTTTGTCATTTTTCTCAAAAGCAGGGATACTAAACTGGAAAAATTGCTCTAGAACAGAGTAAAATTCAAAGCATCCCAGAGCCACCCCCATAAATGTTAGGGCAAGTGCCTTCAGACTCCAAGAGCTTTTCGTATGATATGATTTGTTATGAAGATCAAGGCTGAATCATTGTTTTGATGTTTTTCATAGGAGCTTCAACAAGTCTGGTGTGAACTTTTTAAAGAAAGTAAAACCAATGTTGTCCGACCTAAATACCTACCTTATAAAGGTAAATATTAAACTGATTGCCATTTTTATGTTATTGATTTGAAATGTGTGGATTAATTTTGGTGTTACTGTAGTAATTTTGAATCAGTGTTACGAAATGTTATTTGTTAGAGGAGAAGATACTTTTTCGTTAGAATTTTTACATTGAAAATACTTGAATTATTCCATTGTATAAGTTTAAGTAGTTCTTCGAAGCTTAAAGTGACTGATATATTTTAGACTTGTTAGTAAGTGTTCAAGAAGCGATGTGTGGAAGGTTGAAAATCCTGACACTTACAACGAAACTAATAAATAAATTGGTGAAATGCGTAATTCAACATTGTATAAAATAACAGAGCGACAACTTACCTTGAATTTCTTTGTCATCCAATGACGAAATGTGATTCCGCATGTGCTTCATCGATTTCACTACGAATTTGCAATTACGTTTACCTTCTACAACGCCAAGAATTGTAAATAAGGAAGATACATCACTTGTGTTACCTGCCTGACAATAAGCGGTACCGCGGAACAGAAACAACTTCGTAGAGAATTTTTCAGTAACATCATTTATGTATTGATGTACAGTTGTACCTCGATTTTCCGAACACACGATTATTCGAATTCCTCGATTTTTCGAATTTTATCCTTGCTCCCTTGGGTTTCCCTTAAGAGGGTCTCATCAATTACCCCCGGTTTTTCGAACTTCGATTTTTCGAATTGCTCGATTTGTCGAACCATTTTTCAGTCCCTTCCACTAAATAAATTCGGTTTTTCGAACTTTTACGAAGTAAACAGACAGTAAGAAAACATGTCTTATTTAAAGTGAGAAATTTTATTGTAAGTTCTGTAAAATATCTTTCAACTTATCTAAAACTGGTTTACAACCAGTAAAGGTCATTTTACATGGGACTTGAAATCCCATTCCTTTGCTTTCGTTGATGGCTTTCCTATTAATTTCTACAGATGCAGTGTTAATTGTATCTGTCCTCAGGAAAAAGAATATAGTTTTTGCAAACTTTCCACTTGCCCCTTTCATCAAGTGTCCAACAACTTCATCATTATTGATAACAGCTACTGCATACTTGTCCACAATATTGTTTGGCTCTATTCTGCATGAAAAAACTTCTCCAACAAACGGAATCCATGAATTGCCAAAGACATTATATCCCATCGCAAAGGAGCTAACTTCATGTTGCTGGACGATTCAAATGGGTAACTCTCCTTGAAATAACGAAAAATCCATATCAATAGCCTCTGAAACGTACAGTTACTAAATCTGCTTTTGCCTCAAATTTTGCGTTGTCATTTCAATTTTCGAACGCTCAATATTAAATGTTTCTGCTTTAATTTTGTGTTGTATTAAAACGATCCAGCAAAAAAATCGAATGTTCAAAAATTTGAATGTTTCAAATACATTTGAATGTACAATGTATGAATGAATGTAGTGAATGTATTTGCTAAAAAACATGTCTACATCGCAGCAGAAAAAACAAATATCCATAGAAGACAAGTCCAAGGCATTGAAAGAAATCGAAAGTGGGCACTCCAAATCATTAGTTGCACACAAGTATGGTGTGCAAAGAAACACTATTTCTACATTGCTTTTACCTGCAAATAAGGAAAAGATAATGTCTGCCTTTTCATCTGGCAGGACAAGCTTGAAAAGAAAAAATATAAACTCGGGGAAATATGAGAACTTAGTCAAAGCTGTTTTCAAATGGTTTATGTCCGCAAGATTGAATAACATACCGGTGAGTTGATTAGCCCTTGAGGAAAAAGCAACTGATTTCGCGAAAGCGCTTGGTGTAACCGACTTCAAAGCATCGAATGGATGGGTTGACAAGTGGAAAGCGAGAAATAACGTCACGTTTAAAATAGTGTCAGGTGAAGCTAAATCATGCACGCCAGAGATGACTGCGCACTGGAAAGAAACTCATTTACCAACGATCCTGTCAAGGTATGACCTAAAAGACATATTTAACGCTGATGAGTTTAACCTTTTTTCCAGGCGATACCCAATAAAACTTTGGAGTTAAAAGGTGAAAAGTGCACTGGTGGTAAACACAGTAAAGTTAGACTCACCGGAATGACTGGAGCCAGTGCTACAGGTGAAAAACTTCCTTTGCTTGTTATTGGAAAAAGCAATAAACCAAATTCAGAGATCTTCACAGTTTGGATCAAAGAGTTCGATCGAAAATTTCTGGCTGAGAATCGTAAAGTAGCGTTTATTGTGGATAATTGCCCTGCACACCCAGAAGTGCCGAATTTGATGGCCATAGATCTCATCTTTTTACCGCCAAATACGACCTCCGTCACACAGCCAATAGACCAAGGGGTTATACGATCGCTGAAAGCTAAATACTGAACAAAAGTGATCCGTAAGTACATCAACGCAATCACTCAAAATAAGAAATGCCAAAAATCACCGTTTTGGATGCTATGGTTATGCTCGAGCAGTCATGGTTTGCATTGCCTGACACAACGATCATTAATTGCTTCAAAAAAGCAGGGATTTCCAAAAAAAGTCAAGTGAATGCAGTTGATGATACTGATGATCCCTTTGCGTAATTAACAGAAAGCCTAGACGAATTAACGGCAATTGATCCGAACCTGTCCCCAAGTAACTTTACTCCTAAAGCCTTCGTTGATGTGGGCGAAAATGTGGAAATCTCTACTCAATCACTAACAAGTGACAACGCACTCCTTCAAGAGTTTACCACTGGGAATTGCAGCAACGAAGACGCTGATGCGATTGAAGATGATAGCGAAGAAATGGTTCAACCAAGTAAAAAAGCCTTATTTGAAGCAATGGAGTTGGTTGAGAAATATGCGCTCCTTTAAAATGAGGATATTGCTATTCAGATGAGGAGATACACTGCCAGGCTTAATGATTGGTTACATCAACAATACTTAAGAAACAAAAGGCAATCACAGACTATTTTACCTGTTTATAAGCGATCAAATTCGTCAAACATAGGTTAAGAAACGTGTATTAAGTGGGTTTTTTCCATCTACAAACCTGTTTTTCCAAATACTTCGATTTTTCGAACCCTCGATATTTCGAACTATTTTTTCAGTCCCTTGGGAGTTCGAAAAATCGAGGTACAACTGTAGTATCACTTGAGTGACTGCACACTGAAATACTTTTTAATGGATATAGTTAATATATTGTCAGCCATTGTCGATCTACTGCTGTATGAAAGCGTCTGCACAGCGTTGCTAATTCTTGCCCTTCATCCGCCCGATGCTACCAGTTAACAGTGCACTTTTTTTGTAAAACTCATCAGGCCATCACTATAGTGATATTCCTCATTTTTTTCACAGTACTGCTTGCCATTTTGTGATGCTTTTCATCTATTCATTGTCAGTATCTCTGTTGATATTTCTTGCCTTGGTCAATTGCGTGTTTTTCAGAATGAATGTAGTATGACCTGCTTTGTAGGTTCTAAAACCCAGTTTTTGTCATCTTTCTGTCCTTTTTTGCTGTGCACGGTAGTGATCTTTCCCATTTATATATATATATATATATACATTCTGTGAGAGATTCTTTTCCCACGTTTTCTTGTACAGTTCACCATTTAGTCGTAAAAGGTTGCTTGTGCCTTGTACTGGGTCATGGTCTTCACGCCCGAAGCTTCTGTTTCATGACAGACCTATACTTATTAAAGGAGGCCAGACTCTTTCAAGGCCAATTACTTTGGATTTAGTTCTTTAGTCAAGGTGGAATTAACTTACTACTTGGTTTATTTCGTTTCTATTTCCTGTAAAACTTCTAAAGCCAATTTCCCGTATATGATTGTGGGTTTTTTATGTTTTTGAGGGGTCTTTTGGTGTTGTTCATTTTTAGTAAGTCTTGCTTGCAGCTCTCGTTGTTTGCATACCGACAACAGAAAGAAACAGTCATTCAGTGTAGGTAATTGTTTAGGTAGAGTAGACCCTTCTTTTTTTAACGCTAATGCCTATCAGTATTTTGAAGCCATTATCAATTATTTATTTTAGGCTATTCCAGATACCAAATTAACTATTAAAAAGTATGCAGATGCAAAATTTGAATATCTGGTAAGCAAAACTAACTAGCTGTAATATTTTATGAACTTTTAAGCCTTTCGCAACAGCCAGTTGTAATTGCCACAATACTCTCTATGGCCAAATAAGTGTATAAAATCCGACACCGGTCTTACATTTATTTTACGTTAGCATATCTGTACCTTGCTAAGACGTCCCCGCATTTGATGTTCTGCGTGTTAGAGCACTTGCACGAATGGGAGCAGTAATTGAATACAAAATGATCCTTGCCCATAAACAGCTGGGTTTATTTCATTTAATACCCTGGTTACTACGGTAATTGACAGTTTTTACACAGCTGGATTTGCTGCTTTTAGAAGCTGCACGGATTGTTGGCATTACAGCGACTTACAACGGCAGATAGTTACAGCGAGTACATGACAATAAATGTTTTTAGGAGTTGTAGGTAGACAAATTGAAATAATGCAAAGCTATTAGAACATTCGCAGGCTTACCCCTTACCTGGGTACCAAATCAAAAAGTTGATACTTTTAGAGATGAGGTTTTTGTATGATATTGCTGGTACTTTACGCTAAACGGTTTTTATTTTCATGGGAAGTATAAATTGTTATTTAGGAGTCAGGTGGGCGTTATAAATATTTGGTTTGAACAAGTGTATTTTGGTATGGACACCGCATTTTGAGATATTACCTATTATGATAGTTTGTCAATTTATACAGTTATTTTACTTTATTTCCAAAATGTATTCTTTTACTGTATGTCTGAGTTCTAAGTCACAAACTCTGAACTTTGCTTAAAGACACCATCTGTCGAATGCTACTTTTTCCAAAATTCTGTTAACATTCGAATTTTATTATTTAATTGTAGGCATATCTCGGAGATATGCCTACAATTAAAAATATCTGATTCTTTGAGCCGTTTTTTACACATATTGTTCTTCTTTTCCTCGGTTCTCTTAGTCATATTGTCTGAAAGTCAAAGAAATGGACGATGAAGAATATGGATATGCGGTAAGTGTTATGTTTTTTCTTTTGTAAGAAAATGAATTTGTAAATATATTAGTGAGATTTGAGATTTATGGAGAGCAAAAATTTTGCATGCTGTATTTGGCATTTAGTTACCATACAAGAGGATATCAACAACATTTAAGTGTGAGAGACTGTTACTTGAATATTCAAACTTGTGGGATTATAATCTAAGTTTAATCCTGAATAATCTTTCCAGCGAGAGGCTAGGAATTCCTACCATTCAACGAATTGGCAACGGAGGAACATCCCTCGTTTAGCCATTAGGTTATCGCAAGGCATGCAGAAGTATATCTGGGAAGGCCAACCCTCATTACTAATTGCTTTTGAGGCATAAATAATTGTTATCATGAATTAGGTGAATACATGAAGTAATATAATGCATGATGAACATATTTCCTCGTCGACTTTTTCATAAAACATAGCCACTCGTTGCATTAAGTAGGTAAAATGACCTTTCGTTCATTGAATTTTTTTCATTCACTTTAGTATTTAAGATACTCCACGATTAGAAAGGAGTGTTATTAAGCATCAAAGTTTTACACACAGTTACAGTAATTGTTTTTTAAATTTATTTTTGGAACCATACTGGAAGCTTGAACTTCTTGGTAACTAATGGTTTAGTTATTAGTGGGTATTTTTCTGTGTGCGTGTGCATGCTTGTGTGAACCTTTGGTTCGATTATCCAAATTTCTTGGTCATTTCCTTATTTTCTAAGAGACTTGCTTTGACATTTGCTAACTCTTTTACACTAAACTTGAGTTTTTCGTTTTTTAATATTTTGTTGTTGTTAATTTTAATTTAATTTTGCCATGTTTTTTAGGCTTTGCATGAATCTTTGTATCGTGTTGAGACTGGTAACTATGACTACAGGTATTGGTTTGTTTATATTAACTAGTGACAATTTTGATAATTAAAAGAATCAATGAAAGAAGAAAAGAAAATGTTACATGTTTATTATTCTCTTCTTTGTTTTAATGTAAACAAATACAGCTAAGCATTATCAGATTTACGGGTAGTCAAAGAAAATTTAGTACAAGCCTCAAGGACCCCGAGCTTAATATCCACAAGAGTTACTAAATAAGACTTAAAAAAGGCCAACAAGATCTCTAATAAATAGGTTACAGCTCTTCGAAGATTTAAGGTAGGAGACCCTAGGCGAAGAAGACCCCTTTATAAGCTACCGATATGGGATTTTCTTTAACGTTTTTGGGACTACTTCCTTTTGTAAAACCTGGTATGCTATTACGTCGTCGAGTGTACAAGTCTATAAATAAGTGTTTTAAAAAATAGAACAGATTTGGGGGATGCCATGTGGGAAACAATTTTTATGGACTTTTGTGTCATTTTTCGCTTTGTGGTGGTGGCGTTAACAAAAATAGTATAATAGTAACGTACTTGATGTTTCATCAAGGTTATCTGGTTTTCATTGGAATACTTCAAAGTGTTTTGACGACAGTTGCCCATTTACCTGCCAAAATGCCCAGACAAGGCTCCAGGCTGGTTATGAAAGAATACAGTATCAATTTTTAATTAATTTTTTTCTGCTGTATCTGTATGGATTCATCAACTTCCAGTTTTACATAGAAGGCTATTATCTGTTGTAACTGTTGGGCTATAGTGTTTTATATTTGAAGTTTGTAGAATGTTAAGATGGACATGCTGCAACCCAAACTCAGGGAAGAAAGTGGTGCTTTGTATGATCACTAAATTGCACAAAGACTAAAAAGGCAGGTGGAAAAAGTATGTACGACTTTGGTTGTGCCAATTTATATAGCGGTTAGTTGCTCAGTTCGGGAAAAGGAAGAAGATCTCCTAGCACTAAAAAAAAAAAGATATTAAAGCGCATCACTGACGTGTCTGCAATGAAACATCAGATTGCAGGGAATGGGTATTGTTGGTGGCGGAAAACAATAACGAGAGGAACGATTTAGATGGTAGTCCACGAGGGACTGAGAAAAGATATTTACCAGTTAAGAAGGCCAGAAAAATAGGTAACAGGGAAGTGTGTGTGTAGGTGTGTGAATATATATATATATATATTTTTTTATGTATATATAATCATGTGGGATCACCCAGGAATATTCTAAGAGCAAAGAAAGATGGAGGAGAAATTATGCCACTACTGGCATGAAAGTGTTTTGAAAAAAGAGGGAAATCAAACAGGATTTGTTTTAGTTTTCACTTCAACTATCCGTTAGTAACTAATTTTACTAAAAATGGGTAATTGCCTGTAGAAGCCCGATTCTAGAACCAAAATCTGGTAGGTGTTCCGAGAGAAAACAATTGATGACTGTCGAGACTAAATGAAAAATTTGCTTCAGTTCACAAAACAAGACAACAACTGATTTACGACAGCGTTTCATGAGCAGTCGAAAGCGATAATTTTTAGGTGTTCCTACTTCGTTAAATAGTAAAGAAAGGATTTTAAATATATACACGGCCCACCTTTGAAAATAAATATGCTCTTTTTTATTAGATATTATTATATGTTATTTTTAACTTAAAGATTTCTGTATTTTTTAAACAGTATGGACATGACCACTTAATGGTTACATTTTAGCTATAAGTATTATGTTACATTATATTTTGTTCATTTTGGTTTCCTCAGTTAAATTTATCTTTTTTTGACTCATTTCATATCAAACCAGGCAAAAATAATTTTTTTCGCTTTCTGTTGATATTCTTTAAATGGTATTTGGTCATTTTATGCATAGAAAAAATATTAATACCAGAGCTTGGGAAACAACACTAGAAGAGTTTTTTAGATAATAGACAATCTGAAAAAAATGTCCAGGTGTCTCTATTCAAAAGGAATCATTTTTAGGCAAATTTCATAAACTTGTCCACATTTGTTCTTCAAAAATAAATGCGTTTGTTTATTAATTTATAACACAAATGAAGATGATACATTTTTTATATTAGAGATAAAATTTTACAATTTTACGTAGACTACCTCAAGAACTTTCAATTGACATCAGTTTTTTGTTTTAAGTCTATTATTTGCTTAGCCAGAGCCATTAAAAAGATTTCCTATCGAGAATAACGATTGGTCAAATTGCATAAATAAATGGCATCGTAATATGGTAACTAATAGTCAGCCAGCATTAATATTCCAACTTTACTAATATTAGATACATGTCTTTTGTTGTACTGAATTTCGTAAAAAAACATTTGTCGCTATTATGCATGGCTAGGTTGATATGGAATTATCTAATTGTTGATTAGATTGTATGATTTTCTAAATGAAATTTGTTTTACAGGGTTGTGCTTAGATGCCGTCAGTTAGCTAGAGAAAGATTTGCCAAACTTCGTTCAGATGTTTTGGTAAAGCTAGAGCTTCTTGATAACAAACACGGTAAGATTTTTCGTGTTTTGGTCCTGTTTGAAAATTGTGGTTTCAACAATTAAATTCAGTATTTACTCGTTTGGCAGTTATGTTGTTAGTGATTCCTGCCATTGATGCGTGCAGTCATGGGTGTTGGCTTAATTACTGCACTGTTTCCTTTGTTATCGGTGTTTTCAGGGGAAGTATATTGCCAAGATACTGAAGACAGTTTGGTAAATTGGTGGTCGATATGTCTCATTTTTGACAGAGCTAGAAGAGATCGTCAGTACTTTGTATCATAAAGAAATTTTTGTCCCCTCGGGGACACGTCATTTTTGTTCCACGTCAAACAAATCGAAATTTGAAGGCGTGTTGCCTTACTGTGAGCTAGATTCCCCCTACCAGAATGTACCTTAATACGGAAATATTTCTGTATTATCAATAACATTAGGTAAAAGCAAATAATTCATTTTTCACGTAAGCAACAAAATCTTGGTCTAATTTACTGAAGATTTTGTCAAGACTGACAGCAAAGGTACTGTATAAGTGTTTGCCTCAAGTTCGTAATCTCGCAAATACTTTTCGTGAATCTGCGTGAGTGGGAAAAGGAATTACGATTAAGCATGTAAAATCTGCCTGATACGTTCCTTTTCACTAACGCTGTATCTGGCTTTATTACAGCTATGAAATGGTCGAAAATCGCCATGACAATGATAAATGTGAGAATCAATAGAGTAAAGTGGTCTTCAAGTGTTAAAATGTTCAAGCCTTGTTTGTCCAAAATTGATCGTACCTCTTGAATTGTCAAACAAGGATTTTTTGAAATACCCTTGTCGTTTTCAGCTATAACCGGTCATGATGTGCAAGCTACCTCTAAGCTAACATTTTTTGTTTAACGCGAATGAAATGTATAAAACTAATGAAGAATACTGGATAAGTACATTTTTAGAATAGCAGTCTAGTTAGTGTTTGTTTTCGACGGGGTGTTGGTTAAATTAATCATTTATCTATGCTTTTTTCTTCTTTTTTTTTTTTGCTTTCAGTGCAAGACTTGGTGTACCAACTCCAAAGATTCTTGCAGAATATGACTTCTTTTCATCAAGAATGTGAAAATCAGCTGCAACGTGCAAATGTATTTCCCATTGAGGTTGACCTGAGCGGAGGATCATTGGGTCATCACTTTAATCATTAGACGTAATAGAATGATTTGCTGCATTTATTGTTGTAAATATGAAAGGAAAAAGTTTGTCATTTGATGAGTTCTTGATTCCAGATATTCTTGCGAGAATCAGTTGTATTATCTATTATGAAAATGCTAGTCTTTTTGAATATATTGTGGTAGGTATGTAATGACAATGCGCTTTAGGTACTACGTTTAGTTGAATATTGCGCATATGGATTTCTTATTCATAGGTTTGACTGCAAGGACGTTTTAAGTATTTTACCCGCTAGTGCGCCAGTATATTACAAGACGTTTTCAAGTAATATAAGCCTTATCCAGTTAACCAGCTAAGATAATGTAATACTTGTGAAATAGTGGTAAAGTAGTAGGCAGACCCTCACGATGAAGTGGTTGATTGGATTCTACCCAATCAATAACCAGTCAGTTTCTGTTGGGTGCAATTTTTTGTATCATTATCAAGCTTACGCTTTAGATCTTTTAAGGTCCAATGGTGTAGTCTAGTTTTGACTGATCATTTCAACCTTTGAAAATCGAAGAAAGTATTCGCTTCTTGTTATATGTGTGAATTAATAATAATAATAATAATGATAATAATAATAATAATAATATCAGAAAAAATCAAGCGATAAAGTGTCATCAAGGCACCTAGTCTTCGTACCAATCAAGAAACATGAATATAATTTTTATGGAAGTCAGAAAAAAGTGTTGCCATTTTTCACAACTAGCAATTGTTGTCTTTGCCTTGCTTGAATATTATAAGAGTAGAATTGTATTTGTATGTATGATCAGCCAATTTTCTAGCAGTATTTTTGCTGATGACTTGTTCCAAGTTACATATGTAAAAAAACACCCTCAAAGCCGAATTGTCGTTTCCGCAGAAGCAAGCCCTTGGGGGAGAATGCATTTTGGTTATTGACATCAAAATTAGGTAGGCATGTAGATGAGATTCATTTGTGCCATTTCACCGTTAAGTTCTATGCCAGCCTCCTCCAAAGTAATATGAAGAACCATCATTCTCCTTTACCGTTTATTTATTTTTATTTATTTTTTAATGATGTACTTCAGACATATAGTTTATGGTATAAACCATCACAAGCAGTTGAACTTATTGTATTGGCTTTTGCTCCAGTTTTTAAGACACATAATTTCCACCATACTTATTCTTATACGGGCTCAAGCGACGGGAAAGGAACCTCGGGTAAGACCACGAGGCTCGTTATCTGGAAACAAGAGACCAGCAGGACAAAAGGCAGCATTTCTAATGGAACATAAAATGGAAGCGAATGCTGTACAAAACTTCTTTTTTTTAATGAATGGAAGTCTTGTTGAAAGCGCATGTATTTGTTTCCCAGAAAACATGGTACAATTAAAACTGAGTACCTAGAATAGATAAATTTACTAATACCGTGATGTTTCATAACGGAGTAGTGGCACCACTGTGTAAGTGTTTTAATTATTAGCTTAAATATGTCGATAAAACTAAGATTTGCGTAATTTTACCTTCACTTGGTATTAAGAAAGACATCGGAGCTAACGATACAGATGTAACAATGCGGAGAAAGACCTTTGGTTACAATGAAAACCAAAGAATAAAGAGTTAAGATTAAGGTGTGAATCAAGTAGATTTTAAGCCCGTTTTGTATTATTTATCTGCCAGGGACGCCAGTTTTCATTAAATATATGAAACAAGCTCCGTCTACCTTTCAGTCCCTGTTCATGTTAATCTTTCCCCGTTTGCCTAAAAATACAGTACTTTTTTATTAATCTCTTGGACGAAAACAGTAACATGTGTCCTTAGCCTGTTTGAAGCAGCATTTTAGTGAGTTTGCTCATTTTAACGCAGATGGGGAAAAAATTTCCATGAATTGGAAAGAAAATTAAGAAATGCGGTTAAATTTTGTGTAATTCATTGGTTTACTAAAAATGGAATTACAGATTTCCAAATATGACCATTTTTTTTCATCATTTTCTGCATACGTTATCTTCTTTCCAAACTGTTTTCCAGTGTTAATGTTGTATATACTTAATAATTATAATGACTTTGAGGACCAAAGTCATTTGTATCAGCGCGTGACTTACATCAGGTGTCCCCTGGGCATGCAGATCAAAAAATAATATAACATTGCGAGGGAAAAGAGCAGGAGTCTTAACAATAATTAGTGGCCGCTGTGGATTATTATTATTACTGTAATGTATTGGTGTTATTGCTATTTTTTTAAAAAAAAATAGTTTAACATTCAGTTGAAGTTCATAGGAAAAAGTTGAGATATTTCAATTTTGTAACCAACAGGACAGTATTTTTGATTTCGTCAAATTATTACGTTGATGTAAAATATTAAAGCAATAAAAGAAAATTCCATACCATAACAATAACGCTTGTCCCTCGGGAAGTTTTCTCGTCGCTGCCTTTTTAGAACTTTCCAAACCAACATTGCCGCAGGCCTCGTGAAACAATCAACTCTCCCTTTGTATATTTGCGGGTGCTATGTTGAAGATCAGCATTGAAATAAGTCGATCACTTTTGTTTTGATTACGAATAACCATTTTTCTTTGCAGTCATTTTGTTATTCTGTATTTATTAAAGAGCTTTAACATTTACCATAACTGAAAGTTACAAAGCGTATACATTATGAAATGCCCAAATATTTTTATGTTGAAATTTCATTCCTAGTCTTACACTTCTCTATTCAAGTAGTTTTAACATGTATTTAGAGGGTTTTGAATGAAACGTACAATAGGATGATACTAAATCGAATTCGGCCAGTAATCGACCCTTTGCTAAGGAACAACCAAAACGGATTTAGATCTGGGAGAACAACGAGCAGCCAAATATTAGCACTAAGGCGTATAATAGAAGGTGTCAAAGACAAAAACTTACCAGCAATAATAACATTTATCGACTTCAAAAAGGCATTTGACACAATCCACAGAGAAAAGTTAATGAAAATCTTAAGTCTACGGAATTCCAGCCTAAATTGTTAGAGGCATCAAAATTATGTATACAGATACAACAGCTAAAGTCATGTCACCAGACGGAGAAACTGAACTTTTCGATATACAGGCTGGTGTACTACAAGGCGACACATTAGCGCCTTATTTATTTACAATAGCCCTCGACTACGCAATGAGAAAAGCGCTAGATGGAAAGGAGGAAGAACTTGGATTCCGTCTAAAGAAAAGACAAAGCCGAAGGGTGGGTCCAATTTGCATTACGGACCTTAACTTCGCTGATGATATCGCCCTTATCAGTGAGGAGATTGATCAGGCACTAAAGATGCTAGAAAGAGTAGAATCTGAAGCAGCGGGTGTAGGGCTTATGGCCAACGCCAAAAAGACAAAAGTTATGTCATTCAATCAACCCATAGAAACCCGAATTCGAACTAGTGACGGGTCAACACTTGAAGTAGTTGATGATTTTACGTATTTGTGCTCACTTGTCAGCAGCTCGTTTCAAGATATTAAGCGAAGAATTGCACTCGCCTTGGCAGCACAAAACAAATTAACCAAAATCTGGAAATCAAGTCTATCAAGATCCTTCAAAATTAAACTTTTTTGCTCTACAGTAGAATCGGTACTATTATATNTAGTGACGGGTCAACACTCGAAGTAGTTGATGATTTTACGTATTTAGGCTCACTTGTCAGCAGCTCGTTTCAAGATATTAAGCGAAGAATTGCACTCGCCTTGGCAGCACAAAACAAATTAACCAAAATCTGGAAATCAAGTCTATCAAGATCCTTCAAAATTAAACTTTTTTGCTCTACAGTAGAATCGGTACTATTATATGGCTGCGAAACATGGACGCTTACCAAAAAATTAGAAAAGAAATTGAATGGCTGCTATACAAGAATGCTAAGATCAGCTCTTGAATATAGCTGGAAAGATCTCATCCGTAATGAAGATCTTTACGGTCACCTTCAAAAAGTAACCGACAAAATCAGAACTAGAAGGTTGAGACTAGTAGGACATCTTAAGAGACATCCTGAAGAAGTGGCACACAATTTGGCATTTTGGTTACCAACACAGGGAAAGAGAAATAGAGGGGATCCAACAACAACATCTGTACAACTGCTGGAGAAGGATACTGGACTGACGGTCGAAGAGATGGGAAATCAAATGATAGACGGATATTTGACAGATTATGGTAGGTCGAGGCACTTTGGCACCTAGATAGATAGATAGATAGATAGATAGATAGATAGATAGATAGATAGATAGATAGATAGATAGATAGATAGATAGAATGAAACGTATATAAAAGACCAATGGTGGAAAAGTGCTCTTTAGTGAACAACCAGCATGACAATTTCAAGGTATTTAATGTAGATAGTCTAATTTGTTGTGACAACTACAATGGCAATGTCGGGGTATTTCATGTACATACAGTCTATTATGCTGTGGCTCCTTAAAATCACAATTCATATACTACTTAACGGCGAACTTTACTACAAAGAGAAGCAGAAGTAACTTTTTAGGGATTACTAGAGGTGACAATGAGGTGGATAGGCAATGAAATATAGGCAACATGTAAACTGTTACAATTCGGCACTGTAAGACATTGTCCGTTAGGGCCAGTGTTGGAGTTGGGATTTAAGATTTAGGCTAAATTTGTTTAGGGTTTAGGTTAGCTTAAGATTAGACTTTGAAATTGCTGCAATGGCGATCGGCTGTACTCTGGCGGTAAGCGTTACGACTACCTGTGCGTGGTTTTTGATGTATATGAATCTTCTCGTTATGTGGTCTGTTCGTTAGGGATAAACAAGGGCTACAGCCGATATTACTTTGGTCATAAAAACGCAAATCCATTTGACGCGTAATTCCTTGACTTATGGAATAGATGTGGATCTGGGTTCACAACTGGGGGTAACTACCCCCGGTTGTGAACACAGATCCACATATAAGGATTAATTTCCCTTGCTAAGGGGGTAAATTCTCTGCATCATAAATTATAGCAAACGAATATTAAAGTGCTTGTGAGCAAAGCACTTAAAGGTGTACTAACTCTAAAGGACTAAGCTATCTACCGGTCGAGGTGGTTCTGCTACGACTTCAAAGTCTAACAAAAGGTAGCAAAAAGATGCATAAGAATCACACGACAGTAAAATGATGACCAAGTTTGAATCAGCTAAATTTGCAAATGCAGGGGGGAAGTGTTATTGTTATTGTTGTACTTGATAAAATTCAGGGCTTTCAAACAAAATTAGATCTGTGGACTAGGAAAGTTCAACATGGAATATACGCAAATTTTCCAGCATTTGGTGCCTGCAAGTCAAAAGCCACAACAACATTTCTGACCTTAAATTTGAGATATGTCAATTCCTTGCCATTTTGAAAACCAACTTTGACGCTTACTTTGATCATGCATTTTTTAACAATAATGCTCCTTGGATAACCCATACATTCGAAGCCAAGTCGGAAAGTATTGTTGGTAATAATTTGTGCAAAGATAAATTGATTGATCTCAAATCGTCAACAACCCTTAATTCCACATTCATTTCGTGAAAGAGTGAATTGTCTAAATTTTGGTGTAAATTGATCGAAGTGTTTCGTATGCTGACTAGTCACCCTTGGGAAGTTATTATACCTTTTCCAACTACTCATATGTGTGAGGGTGCTTTCTCTTTATGGATGACCATAAAAATAAAACAACGACCTCGTTCAGTGGTCAAAGACGACATGAAAGTAGTTCTTTCAATAACTGCTACAAGAATCTCAGAAACTTTGTGCGAAAAACGAGTACAGAAGTTTCATTAATTGAATAACTGGTTGAAATTGTTTGTGTTAGTTATTAATACAAAATCAGCATTGTTGCTTCCTTTAATTTTAGCTACATGTACTCAACGCAATTATATTTAGACATCCACATTAACAATTCTGCATTAAAATTCTTTCCTCCAAAGCCCTTTTTCCCTATTGATCCATTGTGGACTTTTTTTGGTACCGAAAAGAAAAACTAAGAGAAATGCACAAATTACAAGACCCGGGAGTAAAAATTTGCTAAAATACAAAAATGAAGAAGGTGGATAGTGTACGGACAGTTACTGGAGAATTAGGGACCGTGATAAAGAATTTTGAAGTACGTTAGAATTAGATCTTTTGGGAGAGATACTGCAGAGATCATATTTGGTTTAAACAGCGAGAATAATACGGAAGGTGTTGGATATGAAGAAAAGATCAAGAAAAGAAGAAATGGCAAGATACCTAAGATTACTGGAAGTGGTCCTCTGTCGTTGCAAAGGAGCTCGGAAACAAGATCAATCCTGGAAAAAGACAAATAATAATAATAATACTAATAATAATAATAATGATAATAATAAATCCCCGTGGACACGAAATGCCAGGTGGCAACTGGTGCGGATAATCCAGCCCATTGGCAGTAAGGTCAAAATACACTCCATGTCAAATGAAAACAAGAAACAAATCATACCACCTCGTCCGTCACGTGGATCAACAAGGGACGCATCCCTCAGGGAGAGACCAGCCTGAGGTCAAAAAAGTGTGCTGCGTCTAATTCATCCTACGAAAATAATATACATGGTCACCAGGGAGGGATTGCTATTACCCCTGGCCATTGCTCCCACCCCTGGCCATGTACATTCACCACCAATACAAAATCCCAAGGCAAAACCAAAGAGATGGACAAGGGAAAAATATAAGTAAACTATGTACTGTTTTCACCTTGCATTAGAAAAACTGCAATCAAATAATACAAAGGATACTTTTCTTAAATGAATTGAATGGAACATCGAAAGTGATAAAATAGATAATATGGATGCTAATAAACTAGCAAATGTTGGAAGATACATCATGAGGGCGAAAACATTATGTGATGCTGAAATAAGTGAAATCAAAGAACAAGTGCAAAATGACACAAGGATGACTTTTGATAATGAAGTTGGCGTAGGCCCAGCAGATAATGACAACAAAGAAAGAGAGCCAGGTAATGTTGAGGTTGTGGATGGAAAAACTGATGATGTAGAAGAGAACGCTGAAGATGTGGTGGTAAATGAGGAAGCTGATTGGGATGGACCTGTGGTTAACGAAAAAGATTTACTAGATATGAAGAATGCTATTATTGAGGAACTGTGTAAAGTGAAGCATGCTCCTATGTCTGAAAGGGAGCCTTTACTAAAATTGAGAAATACACACAAATATAACACCATTTTTAAAATAGTAAACGCTGTTGCCAATCGCTTATGTAATGAAATAGATCCTGACCTTTCTGAACTTAATCAACTAATTTATGCAACAGGGAAAGTCGTTCAAGAAAAATGCGGACAAGAAGGAAGAGGAATAATACCAGGAAAAGCAGTAAGATAAAATGGCAAATGAAGATAGAAAAGGAAATAGAAAGCTTTAGGAGAGAAATCTCTCTGTTGGGAGAATTACAAGATGATAAAGAAATACGATCTAGGAAAGCTAGAAAAGTACTGAGAAACTATTAAATTGAGCACAAGAAACAAATCCCCAGCATAAAGGGAAGAATTAAAACAGAAACTTCAAGTCAAGGCCCAAAGATTACCTAGATTCGATAAATGTCGACAAAATAAGATATTTGAAACAGAAGCTAAGAAATTTTACCGCAAAATTGGGGAAGATACTATACCCGTAAAAGAAGTACTATCAGAAGATAGAATTAGAGAATTTTGGAAATCAATCTGGGAAAATGATGAAGCTTACAATGAGAATGCTGATTGGATAAGAAAACTAGAGGATGAGGACGAGGAATTACAAGAACAGGAATGGGAAAAATGTAGCGATTGAATAAGTACAAGAAGCAATTAGAAAGTTACACAAATGAAAGTCACTTGGAATTCACAAATTATCTGACTTTTGGCTTAATGCACTTCCCTCCTTACACTCAAAATTAGCGTTAAACCTTAATATCATTAAAATAAATCCAGATCAAACACCAACATGGCCATATTAGGGCACAACATATTTCCTAACAAAAACTGGCAACCCGAAAATCTATCGACCTATTACCTGCCTTTCCACTACCTACAAACACTTGACCTCTATTCTTACCGAAAGAACATGTAGACACCTAAAAGAACAAAAGATCTACCTATTGAGCTCAAGTATTATCTCAAGGGCTCCTATGGTTTCAAGGACCAATTGCTCATTAATAAAATGATTCTAGGGAACGCTCACTCAAAACACAAGATCGAAAGTACAGCCTGGATTGACTACAAGAATGTTTTCGATATGTTCCGCATTCATGGATAATGAGAACTTTAGAAATATACAAAGCGTCACCGGTACATATG